>VXBC01010740.1:0-175124 GCA_013399945.1 Ploceus nigricollis
CAGCACAGAAAGGATCCCTCCCTGTTCAACCTGTTCAGTGTCCCTGTAAGGAGTTTGCACAGAAAATCCACTGCAGAACAAGGCTGGAGGCAGCAGGGAACCACCCAGCTTTTATTCAGGGAGTCTCCTCTATTTCCTATGCTGTGGAGCACGAGGCAGCATTACTTTATGTTAAAAGACAAAAAGGAGCAACCTAAGGACAGGGGGTTTCAGGAACACAAGGAAACCCACACTTCCAAAGGCAAACTTGCCTTGTTTTCACTCTGCAGGTAAAAGAGCAAGTGTGTGTTTGCCCCATTCCCCTCGGAAGTGCCAACCCTGGCTCTGCTGAACAGGCTCCAGCCAGTATTGACTCTGCTCTGAGAATAACGTGGCTGAACACCAGATGGGTGCCACACACCCCAAAACAAGGAGCGCCAATGAAGCTGGAAGAGCAAAGCTGAGCCCAAACGAGGTTCGATTCCCACCATGAAATCACCAGGGCCTGTGAGCTCAGAGGCTCGGAGCTCTCTGTTATCTGACAGAAGAGGTCACACAAAGCCCCAGAGCTGAAGGAGCCATGGAGCTACCTCAGCTCGAGGTGGATGCACTGCCAGGCTGTTCATGCCTGGGGCACTTTGGTGCCAGAGAAGAGTTTGGGAAGGGCTCCAACACTTCCTGCCATTACCCATGCCACAGCAAGAGCATCCCTGCTTTTCCTGGAACACACACAATCCCTTTCCCAGAGCTCCATGGGAACTCACCTTGGATCACTCCCTGTGCAAGACACTCGGGAAGGCTCTGCAGCTCCAGCTCCTCATGCCATGCCCTGGTTTGCTCCTGGAATTCCCAGCCCAGAAATGTCACCGTGCCACTCCACTGCCATCCCACTGCCAGGGCAGGCTTGGGACGGTCTCCCTGTCTGGGATTTTCACTGCCTCTCATATTCCAGGTTTCCTGGTTCTTCCCTTCTCCCACTTCTGAGTGCTGACCAGCTCTTCAGTATTTACAAAAAAAAAAAAAAATTCCTTTTCCCTGTTGCTAAATGCAGCTTGACACCGCTCAGTGTCCCTGTGAGCCCAGCTCAGGCTCTGAAAACACATCCCTCAGGAACGCTGCAGGCAAATCACAGCCAGCAGAGGCAGCTCTGAACTCTGCAGCTGCAGAGTAATCCACGGTCATAATGATGTGAAATGAGTGAATGGAGCTGGATTCAGTGAGAATCTCTGGCCAGGTGCCAGAGAGTGGCACCAACAGTTATCAAAAGGAATCAGAAATTACATTGAGGAAAATGCTGGGCATCTTAACTTGTGTTCCTTGTAGTTTTTGTGATAGAGAGATTATTAATTGTTCATTTACCATCATGTTGATGAGCGCCTACAAACTGCACATGGAATTTCCACAATTTCCATGGTGCAGCTTTAGTATCTGTTTCATGCCACTCCATCCTACAATCATCTTCAAACACAAAACTCCTTCTTCCAAACTGCAATGCAGGGAATTGTCAGCCAGTCCCCATCCACGCAGAATGAGTGTAAAGGTGACTGTGGGGGGCCCGATGCCAGTCCTGGCACAAACGCTGTTCCCCACAGCCTGGAGTCAGCTCAGAGCCTTCTGCCTGTGCTGGGGCTGCTCTGTGTCACTGTCCCCTGGAGCTGGAGCAGCTTCAGCCCTGTCAGAGCACACTGATCCCCACGGAGAACGTGTGCATCTGGACTTGTGTTCCAGCAGCTCTACAGCTCCTCGCTGGCAGCCTCAGGGATATTTCAGCAGGATCAACTCCTTTACCTACAGGGCCATGAAAAGAGAAGAGTTAACAAGGAAGGGGCTGTGAAGTGTCAGGGCAGGGCTGATGAGGTGCCTTTATGGGACCTCTGCAGAGTGCCTGACACCAGAGGTCTCGAGGCACCGGCTGCGGCACGTTCAGCGCTCTGTGCTCAGCCAAGGTTCCCAATGCCCGGCTGGAGGCACTGGAAATCCACTGCTGCCGTACTTGAGGCTGTCAGGGATTTTGGCCATTACCTTCAGTCATATTTACCCTATTCATGGTAGCTCAGTCTTAGGAAGGACAAGTTCTGCCACAGTTTTGGTTCCAGGCTGTGCTGAGAGAGGGGCTTTGCAGTGTGCAGAAATTAATGCTGTGTTTTCAAGAGAAAAGATCTGTGTTTCCCAATTTGATTTGTAAAAATCTATCAATTTTAATTTATTAATCCTAATTTTAATACAAGGTAAAATTAAAAATACACTTATATACAATACAAAATAGATTCAGATGGAAACATTAAAAAAGATTAACAGCCTGTGAGTGAATTGGCAGCTTGGCCTAGCAGTACAGGTGCTGAGGGTGCCAACTTAAGGTAAAAAGTGTCCTTGGAGGCCCAGTGTCCCCCAGGCAGTGCCCAAGGGATGCTGTGTGTGCAGGGGTTTCTTATTCACATGGCTGGAGTTGTGCTCTCCTGGTCAGGACCAGAGTCTCCATCGCTGCTCCAAGGCCGGTAGGTGAAACCAGGCAGGAATTATTTGTGACTCCAACACTGAGGCAACAAAAGCATAATGGAGAAGTGTTGTTCCTTCTCCTCGAAGGAACTGCAAACACAGCCATGAACACAACAAACCAGGCATTTGTATGATGGTGTTTGAAGCTGTGTAAAAGATAATGCAACAGTTAACTTTCTGTTTAGTTGGGCTTTTCCTCACCATCAGTTGCTACTAAATAAGTCCCTAATATTTTTCAAGGGCATAACTTGCAACAAGACAGCAATAACCATTACATACTGTTTTCAGTAAGATGCCATTTTCCTTTCTGGCAGGCAGTGATGGGCTTTTAATGGGTAACATTTGTTTCATAAAACTCCCAGATGCTGCCTTGACAATTGCAAGGGAAGAAAAGAGAAGAAAACAAACCCAAAGCAAGGGCAGAAAATACAAAGAGCAAATGAAAGATTCAGTTTCCACTGCAATGGTCTATTTTGTGTCCCAGGCTGATGCAGAGTTTTGCTGGATCAGACATCTCTGGTGAACCTGTGCTGCAGAGCTCCACTGAGATCCTGGCTCTCCCACCTGGTGCAGCCCCCCAGCCATTCTGAGCCACAATGGGAAATATTGGAAGGAAGTTACCATGCCAGTGGAGCCAGTCAAGTAAAACCAAAAATGATAGGGGATAAACTTTCCAGACTATAAAACACCCCAACAAATTTAGAAAAAAATAGAGATGACAAATGAATGGCACCAACCTCATTCCAGGAGATGAAGTGCACTGTGAAGCAGCAGCAGTTTAACCTGAGGAATGGGAAAGCCAGCATCTGTGAAGAGCCAGGACAGTAGCCATGGCCATTGTTTTTCAATGTCTATTTTTTGAGCCCTCCAGCATATCTGGTGAGTGGCAAAAGGCACTTTTTTTTCCTGAACAGACCCAAACCACGAGACTTTGAAGAGTCTGTCAGCACTGCCTCATGACTGGTGCCAGGGAGCTAAAGACAGGCGACTGAATGCCTTGGTCTGAGTGGCTGGACAAAATCCCGGGGCTTCACATATTCTGTGTTACACAGGAAAACTGGAATTGCCACCACGCATCTTTGAAGCAATCCTGCTTACCTGCAGAGGTTCTGTTCCCCAGGTTCACGGGGAGGCAAGCCACAGGAGATGGATTTGTCTGCACATCCTAGGTCAGGTTCAGCCAGCCCTGCTCCCCTCAGCTTCCCACACTTAGTCCAAACAGACTGGAGAGGGAGCATTTCCTCACTCGCTGCTTCTCTGCCCCTGTTTCTTCTTTTATGCAGAACAAGAATTTCTAGAGAAGAGCTAAAAGGGTCATGACTAGCACGTGTCCACACCTTTGTTTTGGATGGTAAAATCTCTCACACCGTGTGAGGTCTCTGAGTGTTACACAAAGCAAGTTTGTGAATTTTCCCTCATCTAATCCCACTGTCTTTACTCTGAATGACTGTCTATGCAATCCAGTATTTACTCATCACAGCAGGTCCAAGAAATACTGCACCAAGAAATACTATTTCCTAAATTTGGATACTCTGCAAAAATTCACAAATTCAATTTGTTTAATAATGTGATAACAGCACACCATAATTTTAAATTAAAAACTGTATCCTCTCATTACATCTGCAAGTCTTTCATATGGATGTCATCCAGAAACAAGGCAATGCAAGCTGATCTCCACAGAGAGAGAGACACTGCACCCTGACCTTGGTGCACAGGGATTTTTTCCACTTGTCACACAAACATTTTACTGGCACAAAAAGTAACTGAAGTGGAAAGGGAGCAGTTCCCAACTGACAGAGTAGCCATACTTCCTTGGATCAGCCCATAACTTGGGGTAAAAAGAATTGTAAAAGTGAAAGAAGACTTCTTTTTCTTAAAGCAGAAATGCCCAGTAGTACCTGTGTTCTACCTCATGTAAGTCTGAAGAATTTTTAAGGCAGCACGTGCCGAGGATGGGATAGGGGAGCATCAACCAGAGTCACTGGTGTCCTCTGAGGGCTTGCTGCTGGATCAGCCTGTAAGATTCCCAATAGTTTAATTGCAGGCAGGATTTAATACTCTGCAGATCACAGCTACCTGAGCAATACAACCGATTTTACAGGAGAAGAACAGGTTCTGTGTAAGGACAATGGACATTCCCACACAGGCACTGCCACGGCCGGGCCACGCTGCCTCCTCAGACACTGATTTCCTGAGGCTTTGCCTGATGCTGTTTTAATTCTTCACACTGAGGGGCTCCATCACTCACTCACCCTGGGAGATCATTCCACAGTTTAGTAGACATTACTACGGCAGTTTTACCCCTGACATTCATCCAAAATTCTAGTTTTCCTAATTTAATTCCATTCTCTATGAATCTTTTTTCCCTCCATGGGTATTAAGGAGTTCCTTTCTTATTCCAGATAAAGTCAAGCTATTAGCAACTAGAAATCAATCTTACTCCTTAGCTGGGGAGATGTAACCTTGAGCAAGTACAGGTAGGTAATTACAGACTGTACTTAGGGGTCCGCTAAAACTTTCTGCCTCATTTCCCGTCCCTGCAGGGATGATAATTGGTGTTCCACATGGAAGTATCCCAGCCCCTCTGGCAGCGAGCAGGGCAGCACTGAGAGGCTCCAAGAGCAGCTCTGTGCAGCCCCCCAGGCTGGGAGAGGAGAGGGAAGTGTGTCCCAGCTCTGCAGAACAGCAGAGACCAAACAGAGCCGTGAAATTCACTGCCAAAGGCACCACGGTCAGATGAGCTTCTCCCCAGGCTGTGGTGCCCCACTGCAGAAACAGGGCAATGTGACTCTTGGAAGTTAAATTCGTAAGGAGAGGAAGGAATGGGTTATGTTCTCATTGCACATTGGCTTAAACTGGGAGCTGCTCTAATAATCTGTGGAATGGGATGGGTCTGAGTGCCAGCTGAAGTGAAAGGCAGCTCAGGCTGAGGCTATGTGTTTCCCAGGTTTGCTTTTACTTTCTACATTATTTTTCCTTAATATAAATATCAACCACAACAGGTACTAACAGAAGACTCCAGGAAGCTTTCCCAGCTGCTTTGGGCTTCAACCCCTAAAGCTTGCCTCTCATAATTCAGTTTCACCTTCAGGCACTTTAAAGTTAATAGACTCATTTGAGCAAAGGGCTTATTGGAAATCCATGTTGGAAAATAGTGAGCGTAAGTGTGCTGGTGCCAAGCTATAAACACATTTATACAGTGCAGTAAATCAGTGCTGCTGCCTCTCTTTGGAAGGGCCAGGCCAATTAAGCCAAATGTACAGGATATGAGGATGGAACCTGTTCAGCTGTAGGCAGGTAGCAAAGCCTGCAGCCACACCACCCTGCTGGGCCTCATTTTGACATTGCCCTGCCTGGCCAAATTTGATACCATTTGCTTTTGGCTTGTCATTGCTTGACTGCTGAAAAAGAACAGGGATCACAGGGATCTGGAAAGGCACTGGCAGCATTGTGTGGGTGCGGCAAGGACGAGGACAGGCAAATGGAAGAGGCAGGAAAGGTGATGCCTGTGGACGTCTACTGGTACAAGGTCCACAAACGTGCTTGGGCTCTGAAATGCAGTAATGGTGCTGGACTCACTCTCAGAATTCTTGCATAGGTAGATGTTGTATGATTTGACCAATGACTTCTTACAAACAAGAAAATGTTCTTTGTTATCAGAGCATTTCATTCAACTACCTTAATTACCCCCTGCCTCCTAAGTGTTATCTAAAATACAAAACAAGGTACAATAATAGGATGTTACAGAGAGCTGGTTGGCTTTTAGTGCATTAAATTCCTGGATATTATTTATATTTTCTGTTTGTGTAAAACCTGTCATTGACTATTTAATGTAAAGTTACCATTGCCTGAATAGGTGCTCAGATCATAGAAGCTGTAGCTGGAAGCTGACAGCTGGCAGAACTGTCTTGTAAAAACTCTAAAATGCATTAGAATGCACACAAAAAAGTAATTTTTTAAATGAGAGAGAAGAAGAAGAAGAAGAAAAAGGCCCTTTGTCCCATTTAAAAGGGGAGAATTCAGACTTTGAGAGAGAATTAAAAAGGGGGATTTCAAACATCCTTTTAAAGGTTTTGTTTTCCTTTTAAGATTCAAAAAAGTCAAGCACTCTTGCTGCTGCCCAAGTCCCTCATGCAAGATGGTCTCGTGCTACTCTGCCAATACCTAAAGCAGGAGGAAGAGATTTCCAAATAAAGTGCCAAAAGCAACTACCAGGTCAGCAGCAGTGCCTGCCCAGGTCCTAACCCATGGCACTAATTATCCATCTGCCTTGTCAGCTGCTTGAACAGCTTCTCCATCCTATGGCTGGGCACAGGAACAGGCTGCCTTTCCTCTTCTCACACGTCTTACCATGGGTAGATTTGTTTGGAATGATTTTTAAACTTTGTTCTAGCTATTCTGTTTGCACCTTCACTCCTCTCATTACTTGTTTCACTGCTCATTTACTCACTGGAACAAAAATTGTTTGAGACAAGCACAAAGAAGCGAATGTTTGTGAACAGAAACCAAACTCATTCCCTTCAGGAAGTTGGCAACTCACTGCACCATGATAAAACAGAGGTATTCACCTTTAAATCCTGGCTTTTTAAAGCAAGGAGAAACTTAGATAAGCACAAAGCCCATAATACAAAACCCCAAATCCACAAATGTCTCCTGTGAGCAGGGCAATGCACTCACCATGGTGGGGAGCAGCCCATAGCCCTGGAGCAGCACCCATGAGCAGCTTGGTCCTTGGCAGTCCTTTGCACAGGAAATGCTGTCAGCTGAACAAGTAAAGGAGATATCCTGGCATGGGCCATGGAAGCCTCTCTTTCTGACTCGTATCAGTATCATCTGGGGGAAAAGGGAACCACAAGGAGGTGAGAAGAGCAGTGGCCTCTGACTGCAACTTCCCTCTTGCAGCACCCTGGTCACAGGCTGCTGCTGCCTACCTTAAATCCTTTAATTCTTCACCAAGGCAAGGGGATATTTTCTACCTTCCCAACTTCTTCACAGTACGAATTAGTGAGCTGACTCTATCCTAAAGTACATCCCAGCTCCCATCCTCTCTGCACCAAAGCCATCGTTACCTCCAGAGCAAACAATAGCATAGAGTGAAGGGTAAAAATCTCTGTTGAGATCTAGAAAGTGACTGTTCCTGGCTGCCCATGGGGCTGTTCCCCTCAGCATGGCACGCACTGGCTGTGCAATGCATTTTCTTTCACACACAGTACTCTTGGTTTCATAATATCTCAACTGGTTCTTCCAGTACATTAGTCCCATTTGCTTCTACAGCTACATCTCTAACCAGCCTAATTTGTGCTCTTTATCATCTTGAAGAAATTTTGAAAGGCAACTCAGCAATTTTCCTATCTGAGTTTTCCAAGCGTGTTTCACTATTCCAGTGTCTGTTGTATTGAGCTTGGAGCATCCTCATATCTACAAGGTATGAGAGATTTCATTCAGTGCAGATGCTTTATAAAGTCTAAAGGCTCCACTCAAACACCAGACTGGGGTGGCTCCACATTTGCTTTTTCACACTCACCTTAAACAGACTTTAAACAGTTGACTTATTTGTGGCACATGATGTTGCATGATCTGGAAATTAAATATCAGGATTGTATTTCACCCTCAAGTCCCAAGGGGTTAATAAAGGAGTCTGTTTGCTGATTGTTTTCCTGAGATAAAAATTTATAAAAGTACATTAGTTCCTCATCAATTTGCAGTTTATCTCTACCTTTTCCCCTGATGGCCTTCCCAATAGCATCCTGGGGAGGAGTGAAAGGGCTACAGGGATTCCAGAACAAATCCTTTGCAGAACAATTTACAATATGTACATTTGTTTACTTCTGCCACAATCGCTACATCTGCTTTCCTGACACTTATTAATTAGGCCTCATTTAATTAATTGTGTTCCCTGAGGAAGGTGCTGTTGACATTTTGCAGCTGGTACTTGAGAGGGGAGCTGTGCAAGGCAGAGTTCCTGACAACATCCCTGGTTTGAAGTCCTGCAGCTCCCCACACCCTGCCGGTGCCCGTGGCTCGCGCTGGGCCGCGCAGCTGGAAGGAACCCGCTGGATCTGAGCCTTCAGCCCTCCTGGAACTGCCAAAAAAACTTCAAGTGGAGAAGTAACAGTCCAAAATCTGACTTGAGTCTAAATAAACCCCAAACACAGATGTAGATAGCATACCTTGAGTTTCCTCCCAGTGAGGCCTCCTCCTCTATTTATTTACTTATACAGATTTATCTCAACTTCCTTGGGTCACACTCGGATGTGATGGGACAGGACTTGTCCTGGAGCAAGTTAATAACAGCCCCACAGGTCTGCCCTGCACATCATTCCTGTGTGTGATTGCACGTCTTGTTTTACACAGATGGGCAATCACGCATACAAATGCTCCTATAATTCATCCCAGAGTTGCTGAACTGTTTGTACAGGCAACTTTCCATCTATTCCTAGCACTCCACATGCAACAGAGGTGTTTTCTCTTGTTCCCAAAATATTATTCTTCATTAATTGAATTTTGCTAAAACAGCTATACCTTTGAGAGCTGGAGATTCTTAATCTCCTAACAGGCTCTTTGAGGTCAGAGGAAGAAGAAAGCCTAATATTTTCCACAGTGCTATGTAACCTACTAATTTCTTGTCAAAATGGCATGTGTTTACCATCCCTCACTGATACTTTGACTGGACTTTGGCAAGGAAACCTTTGCCAACAACCACTTTACGAGCAAAACCGGCACATTTCTCCCTGAGAGCTATTTTTTAAGAACACTCCCTTTATGGAAAATTCTTCTCACAAAATTTTGTGGCTGACTGAGGTGTCCTGCTCCCAGCCTGGCTGTGCCGATTTCAGCAGCATCACACCAGAAATAAACGGGATTGTTTCTGGTGGCACAATGTCACATGCACTGACCATATCCCTGGCAACAGCGAGCCTGCCCTGTGGCTGTTTGAGAAGAAAGAAATGGAGTGAATCAGAATAAGCCACAGTCCCTGCAAAAAGGAGGGGGGGAAAGAAAAGAAAGGAAGAAAGGAACAGCCACAGAGTGGGGTCTGGGAAGATTAGGTGCTGGTTTGAAAACACCGAGGAAATGGACTGAAACCCAAAAGATTACTTGTCTACTTTCTAGCTGCAGCAATAATCATTCTCTGCTAATTACATTCCCTTTTGTGCCATGGGTGCCATTAGCAGTGTCCCAGAAGTGCCCAGGGGTGCACAATGCATGTGCTGGGGGACGTGCCATGGCATCAGCCACATTTCAGGAAGGAGTTTCAATGCCTGAGTTTATTTTGTTTTGCTTGCAAACATCTGAGCACTCCGATTTGGCAAAAAGAAAAAAAACCAAAAAAGCACTGCATGTCATTATCTTTAGGGCTCCACATAAAAATCCTATCAGTGCTTTATAGACAGCAGTATGGTGGTTTTCTTAGCTTCAAATGCTTTCCTGTTCTCAGTTCTGTACTCATCCAGATGGAAACGTTCTGCAAACAAAAGCAGTACAGTGAAGGCATGTGTGAGTTTGCTCCCAGACACTTCAGACTGCACATACTTGTCTTACTCTTTGGTGTTGGCGAATCTGTCACTGAAAACCATAACTACAGGTTTATCAGAAATGCAGAAAAGCCCTCTCTTCCTGTCTCTTTCACTTTGTTTTTCCTGCAAAGCAAGTTGTCAGCAAACACCAGCCAACACTCGATTGCTGTAAGACAGGTGATTACAAAAAGTAAGAAATATTTGATTTTCTGAATGTTTTCTATCTCAGTCTGTACCCAGGGTGCTGCTTCCACTTGAAATTGTTTTTCATGGCTGTTATCTGAAGCCCACAGCTTATAACAAAAAGAGCTGATTATGTAAAACCAAAATGCCGTGGGGCTGTCAAAGCCCAATAACCTGAGAGCAAAGCCCAGGCTGGGCCTGAAGCCTCTGCACTCGAGTTTCACAAGGGCTTTTGCTGGCTTCCAGATCAGAAGGGGCACACAAGATAAAGAGCAGTCGCATCCTTAAATTTTTAATCACTAGGGAATCTTAATCTGATGTTTTGCTGGGTGATTTTGCAGTACTCCTCCTCCATGTTACCATAAACAGTCTAAAGATGTGTGAAACTGCTCCCTCTTGCAGGGTAAGGTTTGAATTTTAATTTGTAACTCATCACTAACAGAAACTATCTTTTCAGAAAGGCTGCTGTTATTGTTAAATTAGGAAGCCAAAAGTCAGTTTTACGTAGAGGAGTTTGGTTTTTAGTGGAGCTTATTACTAGAATGAAGGCATGGTTTTGATAAATTTGGAACACACCCAAACTACAAATCAGAGTTTTTAACTTCCAAAGTTAGCATGCAGTCAGCTGCCTTTGTTTTTCTCTTTTTTTTTTTTCCCTAGAGCTTTGGCAACTTCTACTCTAGCTGTGCAAGTTAAGAGTAGTGTTATTTGCAGGATTACTGCCAGAATGAAAAAAAAATCATCACTTTAGATTCTTGCATCAGAGAAGCCCTGTCATGAAAGGGAGCTGGAGAGATCTTTCCCCTTGAGTAAAGCAAATGACACGAAAAAAAGCTGAGAAATGCTGTTCAAAGCCTTCAAAGCCAACATCACACCCTGGGACAAGATAAGTCTCTGGAAGGTTTCTATGTCTTGGAAGGCTGGGTTCATAGGAAGGGTGGTAAACTCACTTCTAAGATAAAGAAGAAATCTCTTAAAAAAGAAGCGTGAATGAGTTTAGGTAAGTACATTTTCTTTATGCTGTCTTCAGGAGCTTGGATGCCTTTCTCATGAAAGCTCCAGATGCTCCTACCTCCTGCTTGTCTCTGGAAGTTTCAGCTCTAAATTACGAACATGGCAGGGAACGTCAGTGAAAGAAAACCAAATAAGGAATAAAGGGCTTGACTGGGAACCAGGCAGAAGCTCAGGCAAAGCATCTCCCTGGTTACATCCCACTGCTGCCCAACAAAGGCCCCTGTCTGGGGTGAGGTGCAGAGGAAGGGCAGCAGAGAGGAAATCCTCTCTTCCTGCCTCAGCACCATGTTCTACCTCTGCAGACATCCCTGGTAGCATTCCTTGGCAGCAGCTCACACTGAGCTCACCTCCAGTTTGTCCTGACATGCTGTAAACAGCAGCCCATGTCCCAAAGCTAGGCAGGAGAGAGGTTTTCTTTACTCTTTGTCCCACCAACTCTTGTCTTTATAGGTAGCTCCAGGGGCACTTAAATTTATATTCTTACTATGCTTGCACAAAATATTTATGCAGGAATAGAGGGAATTAACAAAAAATCCCCCAACCAACCAACCTCAGGCTATGCAAACTGCTCCTCCTCTCCCTCACTGGCAGTTTGGAGGAGTCCTGACAGTGTCACACAGGTGGCACCTGAGCAGGTGCTGCACTGCCATTCCACAGATCAGGCTTTGCTTCACCTCCAGTATGGCTAAGTCAGGCTCCTGTTGAGCAGAAAATACATGAGATTTTGCTTCTTGCAAACAGCTCCTTGCTGTTAGAAACTGTTTATGACGTGCCCAGCCCTAGAGGAGAGCCAGGCCCAATTAATATTTTTTTAACAAAGCATTTGGCTCGCTTCTGATGAAGAGCAGAGGTCAGAGGGCAGAGACCTATGCTGAAAGCTAATTGCTGAAGTTATTGGTCTGGCTTGTGTTAGGTGCTGGGATCCTGCTATACAAGTCAGAAGTGCAGAGTGCCCTAAGTGCAATAGTCTAATTTAAATGCTTCTAACACAAGAGAGAAACAATTCACTGATCATCTCATTAAAGGCTTAGCTATTTACATCTGGACAGTTTCTCCTCTTTGATCTTTTAAGAAAAAGGAATGCAAATTTAGGACACATTCAATTGCTTTTGTAAAGGCTTGGATCCAAGCAAAATACACTTTTAATCTGGGAAATAACAATGAGGGGTTGTAAACTTATTCAATACCCTCTGACCAGTTCTAGACACCAAACCAGAGAATTCTAATGTTAAAGAATACAAGAGTGCTGACTCCTGGTTTCTATTTGACTCCCATTACAAACCTCATCTGTATGCTACTAAGCAAAACAATATCCTTCCCCCTGTGGACACATGAATGAGCTATACTACATTGTTTGGTTTTGTTTCTTTGCCCCTCACAATGTACAAAAAACTGCAAGCACTGTAGCCTGAAAATTTCCTGAGCAGAGAAATCTCTGCTCCCATCTATCGGTGAGCAAGAGAAGAATGCCCATAAAACCAGTAAATCTGTTTGGTTTTTTTACCCAGGTCCCTGGATGCACAGATAATCCAGGGGGTAGGGGCTCTCTGCTACCATCTGCTTGTTCATAAATGTAGTGGCTTTTCTTTTATTTCACTCCTCGTTCTTCCAGTGGCACTTCTGGGAGAGATGTCATAGTTACATTTCAGTGACCATAAAGTCCTACCAGTCTTCTCAGTGTCCTATACTGGGATGTTAGAACTAACTCTGTTAGTTCTTGCAGAAGATTTAATGAGTAAACATGATGGGGAAACAGATCCATTATGGGGCTGAACAAAGGAAAGGTTTTTTAAATGCAAACCATGGTAACATCAGAAGTGAGACATCTTGGAGGATGGGCTAGGTGGTCTTTAAATATCCCTTCCAACGCAAACCATTCTGTGACATTCACTGACAATTCTTACTCAATCGCTAAATAATTAATTTGATTTTAAATTAGGTTTTAGGAAGGAGATTCCAAAAGCAACAGAATATCCATTTGCAGCTGGCTGGCAACAGGCCTGCCCAGGCAGAAATCAGAACTCTGGGGCTGTGGCATCCAAACTGCTAAACTACAGGGAAATTTAGCACGAGGGCAAGGAGAAACAATGTTCATAAGGAATGTGTGCCTACAGAAAACTCATGGTATCAGCTGGAAACCAAATCATTGGACTGTTTTCAAAGATGCTGAATTAAATAGATGGTTCTGTTTAGTGTAGACTGTTTTCCCCAGGTTAATGGTATCTTTGCCTTGCCACTGGCAAAGGCCTTGTGTTTGCAAAGAGTTTCATACTTGCAAATGATGAACTATTGCCTGAAGGTGCTTGGAAGACGTTCCAGGTGGGAAGGGGCACAGTGCTGTACACAGCTTTAAAGAGCTGTCATTTATTGAACATAGCCTTATTGCTAGCAGTTGAGATCTGGTATCCACTGGTTAGGGGTGGTGGCAAAAGTGGAGGAGAAAGTAGTCAAAAGGAAGTGAATTACTGGATTCATATGGAAGGGCTGAATTTCTGAACTCACCGGCTTCTTTGCTGGAATTTTGTCAGCATCTGAATCTTAAGTGAAGCCTCGCTGCCATTGTCAGGAGCAACATTCAGTTCCTGCCATGCTCTCATTGGTGGTCACTTCTATTCCCAGATCATTAGGAAGAGGAACAGGCATAGTAAGGAATGTGAAAGAGGGCTGGAGGGAAAAGATGCTGCTGAATAAATCCATACTGGGGTGAACACAACGCTGAGACAGAATATCATTCAGCAGGAAAGTTTATCACTACAAACTGGCATGGTGCAGTTGAGCTGGGGTTTTCTAAAGAGAGCTGCACCCACAGACAGCTGACTGATGAGTTCACTGGATAAAAGACTGTTCAGGAGTTCATCCACTGAAAGGCTCTTTACAGGCTCCACTTTCTCACGGTCCCCCTCTGGAAGGAGTTACTGTGCTTGTAAGAGTTCCACAGCCCATGCCTGTCCTCCCATTGTTTCAAGTTAAGGGAACATCAGCTGGTTTTGCTATTGTGAGCAGGGGCCACGATGGAGGGCTAATTGCTTCTGTTCAGCTAAATGTCTGTTTTATGGGGCCAGGCTATTGCAGGCACCCAGCCGGACAATGGGACAGCGGCCTGAGCCTGTGATCTCCCTCAGACAGTGGGCATTTAGGCCACTTCTGAGGGAGCTGGCAAGAAAACTCCTTGTTTCTTTTTCCACACAATAAACAAAACTCCCGAAAGATAATTAGGTAATTCAGAGTGGATAATGATTATCCATGGTTTGGGAGGAATTTCTTTCTGACAAAGACTCCTCTGCATCTGTAGTACAAACTGATTTTACTGGGAACTTGCTATTAGCCAGAGGAAGCAAGCTTCCCAGAGGAAAACTGTAAGGTGGGAAGCATTTGTTAATGCTAGATGCACACAAGGATACATAAAGGTTATTCCTAGCAAGCCACACTGCCTCCTTGCTACAGAAAATGTGAACATTTCTACCCCTTGGTGAGATCAAGGTACAGAAACACGTATTCCTAAAAGAATGCCTTTCTCTGGGGCTTCGGGGTTTTGTTTTGAGACCAGTGCCAGGCACTGTAAGAGGCAGGCTAGAATCATGCTTTATTGTCTCTGTGGCAAAAAATGGAATCCTAATACATTTTAACCAGCCATTTAATTTTGCAGCACCAAGATACAGAACTTATTCCAGTTGCTCTTCCTTTCTTGGATACTCAGGTGATTGAACACCATGATTGAACACAGCATTTCAGGGATGTTGAGGGACAGGGATGAGATAGCATGTGCAGGGTGCTTCTTAATGCTGGCCTATTTGAATGATGAAAATTAAAGAAGCCCTGTGGATGCTTACTGGCACTCTGTAATGGGTCCTTCACAGAAAGTCAACCTAAGCAGGCCTGGATATTGACTTGGAACTCAGCTCCATTCATTACTTACAGGTGAGGGTGTAAAGACACTTTTCCAAACAGAGATGGCTTGCCTTGTGGATGACTGGCCTGGTCTTCCTAAATTTCAAGGCTTGTAGATTTCTCCTATTCCCAGGTCATTTTTTAATTTGAATTCCAAATATTCCTGCCTTTCTTTTTCAATCCAAAATATCTGGACTAAAGAAGGCATTCAGAAAAAAATGTGCTTTATCTAACTTGCAATAAAGATATAATTTTCAGGAAACACCATGAGTTTTACAGATTAATCTAAAATGGCAAAATTCAAGCACAACTGTTCTTCACATCTAGTGGGCCCACTAGTAACTACAAGAAAGAAAATTAAAAACAGAAAAAAAAACCAATATGACTTTTGTCCCATATTATGCCTGTAGCTTAATTACAGAGCTGCATTGTGTGCTTAACTAAAAAGCAGTAAAGGCACTGCAAGAAGTACCATTAATGAACCAGCATCACCCCCTGAAGATCAGCTTTGTTTCTGGAATTTTTCTGGTGGAAACCCCTTATTTCCTTAGGTTCACCTTTCCCTCCAGCAGCTCCTATCCAATTACAAACCAGCAAAGGATGAGGGCAGGTAACAAGCAAGATCACAATCAAATCCTACCAGTTCAGCAGTGTGCATCCAGCAGGCAGAGGGTGAACTGGATGAGGAGGTGGGAGCTCAGAGATCCTTGTCCTCACAGGAGATTTGGAAGCTGAGAATGGTCCCCCACGGGATGAAGGCACAGGGTTCAAAAAGAAGAAAGCACATGGTGAAAAAAAATGCAGAATGGAGGTGATGCAGAGAAGCTGAAAGTTGTATTTAAGAAGTCCATTGTGAACACAGAGTGCTGCAGGAAGCAGCAAGCTTATCAGAGATCTTTGCATTGCCCACAGTATCAAATGTTATGTTCACAGGGAGACCAGACAAACAAATTGGCAGGATATGTCAATAGAGTCTAGACTAGAAAAGGTCTCTTGAGAAATTAATTTCCAAATCTTTAATCTACCTCATTTTATGCATTTTTATCTACAATAGTGCAGCTTTTCACACATCCCTACTTCAAGAAAAATGCAGTTAAATACTGTTTGAAAAAAAAAAAGGAATTAATGTGTTCTTTTCTTTATGTAACTTCACATTTTCCCAAATACAACTTGAAGCCTCATCCAAGGAAATATTTACATATGTGCGTGTGTCATTCTGACTGCCCCCACACTTCCTGTACTCACTGGAGCCCATCTGATGCTTTAAACTAGGTGTTGAAATGCCCTACTGAACCAAAGCCACTAATTCAGATTTTTATTTTCTTTAAGGTGGAGAACAAAGAGATATCTCCCTCCTGGAAGCCTCAAGGGTTGGCAAGAAAGGAGATGATGTGGGAAACCTTGTGCCCCTCTTCTCCCAGGTGACAAGAAGAGCACTGCCAGATGTAACATGTCAGAAGTACTGCAGAAGTGTTTTTTTCCTAAGATGTGCAAACCTCAATCCTTAGGTCTTCTCAGGAAAAAACCCCACTTGGTCTGAATGCAACAGAGAACAGGTATTAGATTGTTTTGAAATGTGTACTCTGTGGAAGCTCAGGGACATTCTTCTGGTATTTTACTCACAAAGCTGTCACTGAGTGCACATTAAAAGAAGAAGTGGAAAAAGCACAGCCCCTGAAGAGACCATCAGTATTTCTTTCCTCCTGATCTGGCTCTTTCTTTAATTCCTTTTCCCTTTCCCAGAGAAGTGTATCAGATTGTTCTGAACAGAATGCCTCCTCTGTGACTTATGCACAGGACACCCACCAGTGCAGAGTATCTGCTGATGAGGCTAATGCTGAAATCATTGTGATTTTATGCCATGATAAAACACACCACAGTGGCAGAGCACACAGGCACTTATTTCCTGTTGCAGACAAACACCCATTGAGCACTCCCCACCACATCTGGGGAACCTGTCTTACCCTATTGCTTTTTTTGTTGCTTTTCAGGATATTTCACTGAAGGAATGAGAACAAATCAACTACAAACTTGCAGGGAAAAAGCACACAAATTTTAGATGTTAATCTCCAATTACCAGTGACTGAAAGGGCAAAGGACCCTGCTCCAGTGCCACACTCAATATTCCTCACAGGTGAGCTCTTTCTTCAGCCCTCACTTTTCTTTGTCAGCTCTTTTCTGACAGCAGTTAGGAGTTTTTAGTTTTATCTCTAAGATTTTTCTGCATTTAGTGTTTTCACCTGTCCATCCCCCTTCTGCTAGAGAGAAATGACTCCTTACCTCTGGTGCTAAATTAGACAGTCCTTCTTGTGATTCTTGGAAAATTACCTTTATGGTTCTTTGAGGGAATCACTTTTTTCTTAGGGATGTCTTTAATGTGGCCAGATTGTTCTTTCATTGCAACACAGAATCCTTACTAAAAAGCAGCAATTTATTTAGAACATAATGCAAAGGAAAGCACATCAAAATACCTGGAATGATGGTTCATCAAAGACTTGAAATTGCCCAATCCCCTTTTTGGTGATATTCTGGAGTCTTTTCCACAACTGCTGTGTTCCTGAAAGGCAAATGTGAGATAGTTAATAGGATCCTACCAGCAGTGTATACCTCTGAGAGTCTACTGCATTTTTGGAATTTACATTTTTGGTTTGTCATTCCCCAAAAGGTCACAGCTCTTTAGCCTCTGTGCTTTAGCTTCCTGATGCATCACTTCCACAGCACCCCTCTCCATGAGCTGTGTCTGAAGGGTGGTGGAACCAAAGCCAGAACCACAAAGAAGGGCTGGTGGAATACTGGTTTAAACATAGGCAAAGCCTGTGTCTGTTTCTTAACTGCATTTAAGGAGAAGAGTTCTTTCAAGAGCTATTTTTGCCATCCCCATGAAGCTGAAGCAATCATGGTGTTTTGCGAGTTTCAACCGTGTAATTTCAATATGCAACAATCTCTCCAACGGAATAATTTGGAATCCACGCACGCTTTGCAGTTTCAAGATAATTTGATCTCAATAGCAGTTTCATGTAAATGTTTTGGCAGCAGTGAAAACACCCTCAACATTACTACTTGCAACTTGAAACATCAATAACCATTTTACGTGCTGGCAATGAAAGAGCTTGATAGGCAGGTTAAAATCATTAATTCCTCCATCTGAAACTGATATTTTCTCACTGAAAGGTTTGAAAACAAATCTACTTTCAACAGGTTATTTCTGTATTAATGTGATACCAGCAACATCTGTGCAGTTCCCTCTCTTCTGTGGGCAAGCACTGTTAGGGGAGCTGGAAGGAACACAGCTATTGCTTGCTTCACCCCACAGCTGTGGGGAAAACATGGGATACTATGTTTGAAGTGCTGGATAATTGGAGGAAGTGGATGGAGAATGATAACAACAGCAATAGGGAAATTTCTCAAGCGATTTGAGAAGGTTGTCTGGTGCAGGCTGGATGTTTGATTATCTGTGCACTGGATACCCACTTCTCTCTACTTGAATAATACATGGGAACCAAGGATTGTTTACTTTAAAATACCAAAATGAGAAATGACCATGTTCTGAAAATAAAACCTGCAAGTTTCAACTCTGCCACCTCCAGGAAAGCCCAGTGGGAGGGATAGGATTGCTAGAACTAGGGGAGGCCTCCTTTTCCTTATTTGTTATCATTTAACAGAATCTGAAGGCATCTTCCTTTGCAGAGAGCAGGAAATCATTCCTGTGCAGCTCCAGGGCCACACAGAGGTTATGGTGCCCATTTCACTCGTGGTGTTAAACAACAGAGGGTTTCAGAACTGTAGTGGGGCTGTACCAAGTCACCAACAGAAAACAGAAGAGCACATGCATAGTGAAGAGTTTCTGACTTAGCAAGAGATGAAAACACGGTGCTCTTTAGCTGCCTTCTCCCTCCAGTGTTCTCAAATACTACTGGTTGTGTTCCACTACAGGGGAGACTTCTCAGGGTTAAATTTGGAAGCACGTGGTCAGCAGAGAAAAAAATCCCAGCCAAAACATTCCTGTTAATTGGTGATTGTTTTTTGAAACCTGAACATTATTAATCCATGTTATGCTCTCAGCCTTTGCTCTAAGTCTGCTTGGAAACTTGAAGTTTTGTGGCAATGAAGTGTGGTATCCTATTGAGCAGGACTAGTGTACATATTGTGTACACGCTAACAAACACAAACTGACTCCTGCATGTCACTGGGAAATTAAAAGGATTGTGATAATGCACATTATCTGTCTATAATGCCTGCATCTGGGACACAGAGTATAGCTGCCACTTCAGGATGAGGCAGCCCAAGCACTGTCAAGACCTGCGAGGTGCTTGCCTTATACAGAGTGAAATGTGGTGTCACTGACTCCAGCAGCAAAATTCTCAAGGAGCCTTGTGTTCTGCCCAAGATGCATTGATATTCCCCATACACGGAAGCAAGTGTTTTACCAGAACAAGCATCATTTGTGCTAATCAGAGAATATGCAATCACCGAAGCGACTTGCAATGATATTTATGAAATGTGAATCTTGGATTTATTTTGCACAGACCATCTTATTTTTCTATCCAAAGCTGCCTGTTATGCAAACTCTGAGGACTGTTAAATATCACATGACATTCCAAAACCAGAACTTTCCAAAGCCCCTTTTTATTGGTTTTGTTTTCCTCTCTTTGGCTAAACCTATTCTGGGTTAATATTCTTTTCAAAGTTAACCTTTCTTGAGCAGTGCTTTTAATGCAGCTGTTTGAGTCTGCCAAGGAAGATGTTATGAAATCTTCTCTCCCATTGCTGCCTGACCAAGGATGTTTCAGTGGAAACATGGTTCTTTTGATCTGATTTATTTGGGAGTTCTTCTTGTGCAGCTTGTATCTCAGCAGAAAACCTAACAATCTGTTTGCTCTTACTGGGAAAAAAGAGATTGTCACCCTGCCAACATAATTACATTGGTGAGTTAGGGAATAATGAGTGAGAACAGATGAAATATTTAGATATAAATAGTCTGTTTTCATGTGCTGTGATTGTCGCTAATAAGGCAGGGATGTGTGGTTTGTGGTTCAGGGACAGGATGAGGAACCAGGACATCTGGATTCCTTTCCTAGCTTTACCACAGTGTATTGAAGAAGCCATCAAATCTCTTTGTGTCCCATCAGTTGGAAGTGGATAATAATGCTCTGGGGACTAATTCTTTAATGCTGTCATCTTCAGACGTTCAGGAGGGAAGAGCAACACAAGTGTACACTTTTTGCACACTAGAAGTCAGTCCAACTAAAACTTTACATCCAGATACCTAAGAAGCTTGTGAATTAATTTCTCCTATCCCAACTTGAGTAATTTGACACACTTGCAATGAGAGAAAAACAAGAGGAACATTAAAACCAGTACAGAGTGTTTGAACACAGTCCTGTAAGTTTGTCATCTTAAGCTTTCTGGGACAAGTTTTTTTGGGCTTTACACTCTTTACACCTTCAAGAAAGAGTTGCCAATGATATCCTTGACTGAAATGTCTTCATTTGTTCAAATCCTGAAAACTACTTAGGCCTTAATTCATGAGGCTTGGTATAATTTAAAAGTGGCCTACAGTGGCCACCTACACAAGGGATGTGTTTCCCCCAGCCTGTGTGTATTTTGTTCACTGCAGCTGTAAGTAATAGATCACTAAACCACAGATTAAAAGCATGTAATTGCTATAAAAGCAATTAAAGACAAGATTAATCTACCTAGGAGTAAATAAGCAAATTTGGCATGTAAATCATAGTGAAAAAGAGTTGGGTTTTTTTTAACATGCATATGGTAATGGAGAGTCTTAGAAGCAGAGTTGCTTCTTCAGCTGAGGAGGGGAAGAAAGAAACCGTGCTAGAGAGTTGAAAGCCTTGAGTTTAAATCACTTGGGATGAGTACTGTATTATTTTAAGGTTTCTACTACTTATTTAAATTTCCAACTTACTCAAAATGAGAGTCTGTAATGCACTAGTGTTTTACCTGGGTGTCAGATGGCTCTACCTACACTGGAAAGCTAAACAGGAGCAGATCCACAGCTGGTAGTGGGGACCCCACATCCACACTATACATGTGGCTGAATTTTCCAGTCTAGCCCCTTGTCTGGACTGGCTGGAGCTTAGGAAGCATGCTCCTGGAGTACCTTTCTGATGTTGGTTTCATCCAAAAGCCCAGTTCCTATGCTCTGACCTGAGATGCAAGGAAAAGCATGGTAAGTGGAAGAAATCAGGAAATTTGCTTTACAAGTGCCCTTCTGATCTGACCTAAAATGCCAACCTACCCTCACCTATTTGTACTGTTATCCCTGAATAAGGGCAGCACGAGAGCTTGATTTGCACTTGGAATCCAGCTGGCCAGGAAAGGCTGAGGACAAATTTCCCTTTGCTTTCATGCAGGCTTTGCTCTAAATCACTGCAGTTGGACACCGCTGAAGCAGCAGCTGGAATACTTATCCTGCAGTATAATTTCAGATTTCTTTGAAAAAAAGGCTTAAGGCTATGTGTAAGAGAAATTGGCTTCAGTTTGTTGATTTTAATCTCATTTGAGACCGTTTTTGGGAACACTGCAATATTGGCACAGGAGGCACAATTATAGGGAGAATTAGCTCTTCACCATCACTCTAAGCTAATTCTGTGTGTTCTGTGATGCTGAGGGAAAAGCCAACCTCCTGATGCACAAGAAATCTCTAGTGATTCATTTATTTCCTAACTGACTGGTACATTAAAACACAGAATAAAAGTCTATGGTTAACCAAGTCCTTCCCCTTTCCTATATCCAATCCTTGCTTTCACCAGGAAAAATGTGGGCACACAGCCTGCCAGGAAATCCTTAGCATGGCCTGTCTGGGTCTGCAGTAAGGAGATGCAGGAGCATCATCCCAAGGCTTACTGCTGAGATCCCTCATCCACCTCCAGAAACTTAAAAAATGAGTGAACTCAGAGAGACAGGGAATAGGTACCTGGAGGCTCATATTCTTCTCCATAAAAATTGCACTTAGAGTGATTCACATCACACTAATGTTCCTAAAAAGACATCCCAAACCAACACACACATATGCACATAAGCTCTAGCTGTGCATCTGTGTATGCAAGGCCATTTAAATAACTATCTTTATGTGGTGACACAAAGCAGCCTCAACTACCAAAAGATTTAGCAACATAAATTCTTTTCCTACAGCACAAATCCCACTAGTAGTAATTTCATCTCAAAATGGAAAGCACAGCATTGCATTATTTGAGCACAAAGGCCAAATTTCCCTGGTTGGTAGTTAGACCCCAAGCTCATACAAACACAGCAGGAGAAACCTGAAATGATTTTGTTTCCTGGTGGCACTAGTTCCATTGCTGGAGAAAATGTAATTATATTTATATTGACATTATAATGGTAACTTTGCAGGCCAGACTCCATCCTGTCTGTTAGGCCAGATAGAGCTGAAGCAGCATCAGAGAACTAAGGAATGCCTGTTCCTTGGCGGCAGTGTGCCTGGAGCCCAGGCAGTCATTTCAACAGTAAAAGTTCATTCTGTGTAAGAGATAGTTATGACTTAATTGTGTCTCAACTACAAAACCTCAACTTTTCAAGGAGGTGGGAATTGCAGTCATTCATTGGTGATACCTTATTAACATGTGGCGGCATTTTTAGGTATTTATTCTGGTTATTTTAATTTTCTACATTACAGGAGATGTGCCAGCCTATCCTGTTGTTTTCTCAAGGCACTGTGTCAGTGTGAGATGTCACTAGTCCTGAAGTCTGGATCACATTTTTCTTCATCACTTCTCTTGCACAAATGGTACCACTGCCCACAAGAGAAGCAGCACTGAGGGAGGGTGTTTCAATTCAGGGCTTAAATATTTCTTTTTCCTTATAGAATTCATAAAGAACTCCAGAGCTGCAACTGAACTAAATTAAGCAATTAGAAGATAGAAAGAGCTGAACAACTTATAATTTTCAAAACTTAGACTTTGGTTGAGAAGAACATTCCAGGACAAGCGGAACACATTGCTTTTTTAACAGGTTAAAAAAAAACAACCAAGCACAAAAAACCACCCGCATATTGTTTGTGTCTGCTGAGCCTAATTTTCTTTGTCTTTTCCTTCCCTAGTCATACAGCAGGACAAAAGCCATGGTTACAGCATCTGTAATTAGGATACCAGTAGATGGAATAGTTAATCATGCCTCAGCTAAGCACTGTGCGTGTTGCTGGGGGAGTCAGCTAAGGTAGATTCATTTTTACTAATTTAAGTACATAAAAAAGAAGCACCTGGTTTAACCTCCCATCCCACCTCCCTCTGCCTTCAGTGGGGAGGGATAGGAACAGACAGACAAGGCTGGGCTGTGGGTGGAATCACTCGCTCCTTGGTGGTGCCTCCTCCACCACTGGGGAAGGAAGTGCTGGTCTACCTGAAACTCAGTTTTCTCTGTTAAACTGGAATTTTATCCTTTCTTACCACACAGAAGAGGCAGGAAGATGACTGTCAGACATGAGGGCAGCCAGGGGCACACAGGAGCCACTGACAGCCTGTGCACTTCTTGACCTCCCCATCCTCCACTGCTGGACGTAGCCAAGAGAGGTGGTCAGTGTTCACATTCCAAGCCTGGGGCACAAATCTGGCTGAGCTTGGTTTTTTCCATTTTCATCAATATTAAAAATATGTCCTGTACATGGTGGTACTTCTGGCATTCACCACACAAAGGCCTGTGCAGGCACCACATTTTCATAAATGCTTCTTGGTAGCCTGCAGATTTCACAAGATTATATTGGCTTAAGCAGAAGGAATTTTATGGGCCTTACCAATGTTACCTGAGGAAATACAGCTCCCAAATGGTGATTTAGGTTTTTTTTTTCCCCCTCAAAATACAGTTATAATAGGGGGACTAATGTATGTGAACACCAGAACAAAATTTCTTAAAGGACACTTGAACCATTTTAGATATGGAGTTTTCAACAGCCTGTTTGTTCTTAAGTTTTGCTTTTGCTGAACTTTTTCGACTTGGTTAGTATTTTCTTCAATTTTTTAAGGACAATAATACCAAAGATATAATTCTGAAAGCAACAGAATTAAATTGTCAAAAAACTCTGTTATTGAAATCACCTTTACTTGCTCTTAGTTTTTTTTTAGTTAGTTGGTTTTTACCTGGGAAGGTTTAGGAGGTCAGTTTTACTATATAATACATTGAGTTGATAATAGATGGAAAATAAATGTGACTGAATTTATTTTAGGCAAAATAAAAAACCTCTTATGTTTGAGGGAGTAACTCTTAAGTATGAACGTAAAGTTGCTGGCACTGTTAAATTCTAAAATTACAACATGAAATCTAATAGGGAGCCAGTATATCAAAGCACTCAAGTTGAGCATTATGGGTCACCTCTGTCCAACTTCATTTGGAATTATTTATCTGCTTGTAAATTTAATTAGATTCATACTATGCAAAAATATAACATACAAGTTAGAAACGCATATATTAATTTGAACAGAATAGCAGATAATATAAACTTGTTCTTTTAACCCCCAAATCATGCCACTTGGAAAAAAAAATTGCAGACTGCTTTCATATATTTTCCACCTCTTTTGCACTCCTTGCCAGAGTTAATTCTGCAGTGCAAGGAGGAGCATTTTTGCATGGATCCTGCCCTGTCCAGAGTACTGGAAATGTCACAGTAGCACAATCATGGAGTCCCACTTCCTTTACTAGAGGAGATTGGAACAAACATCTGTGCATTTGGATGATCATCGGAATGAACCTGAGTGTGGCGGAGGCCTCCTTTAGCAGTGTCCCTGTCACTAAAGGAAATGAGGGTGTAATTTCACACATCTGATTACAGGAGGGCTGTTCAGCAGCCAAGCAGCAGGTCCAATGAAAAAGGCAAATCAGATGTATCTCACATCTGTGGACTGGTTTTTTTGCACCTCAGCACTTCAGTACTGTATCACATAGAAAGCTTTGCTCCTCAAGCAGGGAATTCTTAATCTGTTTATGTGACATAGGAAAGAAAAAAGGAGATAGCCTTTTTAAAATTTTTAGTCATTCTAAACCAGTCATCATCTGAAGCAGAAAATGTGCTTTTCTTCTTGTTCCCTTGATTTTTTTTGTTATATTTCCTGGTGTGCCATCTCACTCTTTCAAACTGTAACATTACCAAGATATGTAATTTAAGATTACACATAAAAGATGAAATATTAAACTAATTTACAGGTGCTTCAGACTTTGTCTGGTCTGAGCTGAGATGGATCATTCCTTCCTTCCCCCTGAGCACTGATTTCTTTAACAAAGGTTTGCTGGGACAAAAATTCACCTTCTATCAAGCCTGTATGACCTTCACACACTGCCACCTCACGTGTTTCCCTGCTCTAAGCTGCTACGCAGATATTGAATACTGCACGTGAACTGTTTATTGGGATGCTCCTTGTGTAAATACACAGGTTTGATTTAGCTGGCTCTCAGAAAGGCAAACAGGAATAATGGAGAATAGCTTCAGATCAGCCATCTCACAGCAAACTCTCATCATATAAAACCTGAGCTGTTCACAAAAGTCTTACTTTTTTACCTCAGGCACCTTAGGAAATTGTTTTGCAAGGACTGAGGGCCAGATAACCAAAAGGACTGTGGCTAGTAAAGATATTCTTCCAAGGAGCCACAGGGTAGCCATTCAAAACCCCATCTACTGTGTCCCTGTTCACCTTTGCTAGGTCTCCTCCAAAGGCATAAATCAGGTGGCCCAATTCCTTCAGGAGAGCTGAGTCACATTGTGCCAATAATGACTTTGCAAATATTTGAGTATTTATGAGGTGCTAACTCTTGTCTCTATGTGTTCAGCTTAGCCTGGATTCAGCTGTGATACCCAAAGCCAAGTATTCAGTGGTTAAGCCTGATTTTGCACGCACAGAATGTACAGAAGTGTCCTGGCTTTGCATCCAAAATCCATGTTTGACATCTCCCCATCCAGCTCACCCCTGCAGGACACTGCTGAGTCATTTCCCACTGGTCTGAGCCACATAAAATCTCTGTACATAAAATCTAAGTGCACAAAGCAGGCAGGAGAATAACAGTGTGGTAATTCTGCATGAATGGCCATGGCTACAATAACTACAGGCAAGGGGAATTAGGTCTTATGAGTATAAATGTTGAGCTAAAGAATTAATTTTTGTTTATATGAAAGAGCTCAATGAGGCATAAAAATGTTCAGGAATGTTTAATCCTAAAGGGAATGAGATTTATCAAAGAAATTTAAAAGGATGATATGTTCACCTCTGGTTCTACAGGCAAAGAAAAGCCAAGAAAGTCCAAGGCATTCATAGCTTGGAAGCTATTTTTCATTCTGCCAAGCTGTTTTTCATGCTGCTCTCATGGCCTCAAGTTTGATGCTACAGTGCAAGGCAAATCTGGTTCTGGCAAGCAAGCAATCACTAACTTGTGATAAGCACTAGGTTTACATTTAAAGATCAAAGCAAACATACATAAACCATTTTGAGTACATACATATCCTCTGCTTTATGTCCTGGCCCTTGGGTTTATAGCCCCTCATCACTGTGTTTCCCTCTCACATTCTTAGTGGGTCCAGGGACAACTGGAATCTGTATTGAAAAGAAAATGCAGTTAATTTAATTTATAATAATATGTAGTGGGCTAGATATTTCAGGCAGAAATTTTATCTATTGGTCAGTAGATGAGGCAGAGGAACTACAAGATCTGTTCCTGTCACACTCAATGGCGGGACAGTGAAGCACTGAAATTTTTGAATGCTCACTGTGTTGTTTTTCTTCCCTCTGACAACAGCTGAATGATCAAACCATTAACAATGCACATGTACTTAGACAAAACTTCCATTTATCTGACACATCCCAATGCTAGAGCTGCCCATAACTAAAACTGATGTTCAAAGATCATTGTGCCATGAGTGGGTGGAAGGTTAGCAATTTTTCCATTTCAGGGTAGATTCCACCTACTCTTCCCAGAAGTGAGCCTGGTCCACGGCTAAGCAATCCACAGGTCATCCCTATGACCAAATCCTGAAACCCTTGCTCATGACTGAACTCCACCTGGGATCCATTTGTACAGGTTTTTACACTTCCATAAATCTGACCTTTTACTTCTGTTTTGTCTAACCTTTTCCACTGGACAAAAATGAAGGCATCATTTTGAAAACCTGTATTGAAAACTCAGTTTTTCCAAGCATTTTATGAAGAGTTTAAGGTAAAGATTTCAGCTCAGGCTCTAAATAAAACTCTCAAGACTTTGGTTTGAATAAAACTCAGTCTACTGTAAGGTGAAGTATTGAAAGCATGCTTCAATTCATGTCTTAGGAAAAACTGCCAGAGAAGATTTCTGCACAGTGATTTGCACAGGTTAGGAGCTGTTTATTAATCTCTATTCTATTTCTTACATGTAACAGGTTCTTCTAAAGTCACATGTATAAACAAGCAAACTGATGGCAGATTTACAATCATTTTGCAAAAGGTATTAAAAGTGTGCTTGTAAAGAAGTATCTGAGCCTGTTTTATGTATAATAAACCACTGGGAAAAAAAAAAAAAGGACACCTGACAGCTTGAAGAAACCAAGTTCATCTCCCTCAATTCTTGGGAACCATCTAATCCATAAATAAAGCAACACCTTGTGAGATCACCTACCACACACATTTAGGCAGGCTAAAAACTGTATCTATGTCTGGATTTACAGCAGACTTGGAGCAAAACTTCAAGTTAGTTCCAGTCCACTCTTGCCAGTTCTTCTGGCTGCTCAGTGTGTGCAGAAATCTCATCCTGACACTTGAGTTTCTTTCAATTGAGTTGGGTTTTTTTTTAATTGCAAATTGTAAGACGAAAGTGTAAAGAATTATTTTTCTTTTCCAAGTACCTGAAGAGTTTTAGCTTTGTTTTCTAATAATTGTCCTTTATCTAGTTCAGAAGATTGTTTTTTGATGGTCTGAAGTGCACCATTAGTTTTACATGCTCTTATACACTGGTCTGACTTAGAACCAGTCTAACTGTTTTGTTACAAATGGTTTTAGTTTCCAAGTAAACCAAGTGGTAAAGCAATTCAAAACATATTGAATTCATTTAATATATTAATAACCACAACTGGCTCTAAATCAAAAAGAATTACTCTAGGCTTAGAGAGTTTTATTTCTGACAGTTCTTACTTTTAAAATAAAGTAAAACATATTGGATATGTTCACTTACTCTAAAATAGCAAATCAGTAACACAGGGATTAACATATTCCTTTTCTTCCTCATGTCCAAGACATTTCTTTATACATAAGAAAATGCCTGATTTCTCTTCAATGCAAAAAATAATCCTGTAAATGCACTTTTCATGTCCCAATGTGCAGCCACTTTGCTGAACTTTTAGATTCTACAATTGGATAAATCAGATTTCCTAGTGAAGATCTAAAGCTGTAAATACAATTTATTTTCACTTCATTAGGGATCTGGGCAATTCCTGTCTTGGGAGTAGATCCTGTCCATGAACAGCTTCACCAGAGCAGCTGGTCCAGCCATCACCACTACACAGCTCGTGGAAGCATGAGATGCCTTTGTACCTCCTCTTTTTCCCTGTTATATTAAAGATGTCCCACAGTGACAAGCACAACCTCAGAGCTCTGATCTCCCAACATCAACAGAGGGCACTTGGCAACTGATGCCAGCAGCAGGGTGATGCAGAACAGCACAGGGGCACTTTCTGCAACAGTGATTCTACAAATAACATCTGCTGAGCTGGAGGCCAGGGCAGCCCTCCTGCCTGGGTGAAGGCAGCAATGGAGAACAAGCCAAGACAGCCCAGAGAAGGCTTCTGGGGACTTGTCAGCAACTCACAGAAACGGCTGCAGGGAAGGTACCAAACCCCAGGTCCCAGTGCTTGCGAGGTATCCAAGACTTCCAAGAAGCTGTGCTCCTGGCATGGCCTGCCAGGTGGGATGGAGCAGCTCCACCACCCTCTGCCATTTCAAGAGCTCCTGCTCCACCCCGCCTGGCCAGGAGCACACCAGCTGGCACTGGGTCACCAAGGTCCCATTTCTGTCACCTTGGCATGGAGGAACAGCACCCTTCTCACGTGCCGTTCGCACTGAGATGATTTGGTGTTGGAGAGGCCACCAAGGAGTCAGGAGGGACCATTTCTGATTGTAACTGTGCTGGGAGGCTGGACAGCAGAACTCTGCAATGGTGCCCTTGCCAGACCTCCATGTTTTCCCAACCCATCCCCACATTTTCCTGGATTTTGCTGCATCACTCCTCCAGACTTGACCTACACAGAGGCTGCTCCCACAACTTGCCCCTATGACTTTCCCAGGAATGGGAATGATTTAATGTTAATGGCTATCCTTCTTCAGAACGGGTCGTGGAGAGTGGGGCATAAGAGGTCATTATTGTTTAAACACTTTTGTTTTGCCTTTCTTCTCAGAAACTTTAAATCATGAGCTTCCTTACACAGAACGCCCAAACTGACAGCTTTAGGACGTGTGAGAAAGACACAATTAATTTAGTGCAAAAGATAAGACATTTCCTTGGGGAAGCACTAACACCAGGCCTATTACCCCTCAGTGTCATTGCAGATTAGTGTTCTGCAGAGAAAGGGATTCTAAATCTTTTTAATTGAAAAATGTTTCTCTTTCCTTACTATTATAAATTTCTGCCCAGAGGTTAAAGAGTTTTTAAATTATTTCTGAATTACATCAAATTTCTGGACAGTTTATCAAAAAAAAGGAGGCTGCAGTTTGTCTCCTGCTTTATTAATTTATGTCAGACCAGAGAAAGGAGAAATATATTCCCCTGGTGACCCAAATGAAATTGTTACATAAAGAGATGCTTAGAAATACAAAGCCCAGACATCTCTAACATGTTAAGATTGGCAGCTGTCACCAACACATCCACATGTAGGAATACATGCCATAATTATGCAAAGAGGAAGGATAATTATCCAAACACAGTGGTGGAAACAACAGGTAAGAGAAGAATTTTACTCAGCTTCTCTCTCCTTTTCTGGCTTAAAGTTTGAAAAATATCAAAACCAATGATTTTAATCCATGTAGGTTGTTTGACTCATAAGTCACAAAATTACCTCAAGAAAAGAAGAAGATGCTAATATCCTTTTACCTTTAGCATATCCTGAGCAGGAACATTCAAAACTGTGACCTGGACTTGCTCAGTCCTTGATCCATGGCCTTGGAGCAGCCCTCTTTTTATCCCAAAAGTGATGGATGAGATTTGAAGCAAAATCTCTGAAGCTCTCAGATGAATCTCTTTGAAGCTCTGAGTGGTGTAGGCATTAATCCCAGGAGCCTCCTGGAAAGCACAGCTCCCTTGGGTGTCAATAGCCTGCTGGAAGACAGGAAAAGCATCACACAGAGTTAGTTAATTCTCTATTTAGATGTTCATTTAGCTACAAGGCTGCCTGGCTACCTTTTCTAGAGCTCTAAACAGAAAAGCACTGCCATTTGGGGGGCAGCATATTTTAAAAAGCACTCTGCAGGTGAATGTTTCTGTAGAGATTAGTCTGCCACAGTCTTTGGGCAGATGCACAGCCAACAGATCATTTGTGTGTTAGGGTGGTTTGGGTTTTTTTGTCTATGAAAATCCTTCCAAACAACTTTATTCTTTACACTTCTGATTGTATAATGGTTGTGTTTCCTCTGATCTCTACTGAAGAAAAAATATTTTCCTTTTCTAATTCAATCCTTAGCCCTTGTTTTCCCAACCTCTAGTTCTCAAGAAATGTGATTTCTTAAAAAAAAAAAGAAAAAATCTAATTAAGCCATTTATCAAACTTTTCCAAGTGGGTAGAGTGACAAATTAGCCCTATCTTCCACCAACAATCTGATGGATGGGAAGATAAAGATGCAGAGGCTGTTATTTTAGCTGGAAGCTCTCCACTATATCAATTGTTTGGCCCCAAACCAAAAGACCCTAAGAGTTGACAAGGACTAATGACGGGTTCATGAAGTTTATGCAGCGTGAGGCCTGACATCAAAGGAATGCAGCCTTATTAGCAATATCTCTATGCCTTCTCCTTGGAAAAAACCACTATTTTGTTTTTTCAAGAGATTTTACTTAATCATTCTACTCTTTCAGCAAATGGAAAGAAAATTAAAACTGTAAATAAATTTGCACAATAATATATGGCTGACGAGTTCTGCTCTTCTCTATAAATATGAAGTGATTGTTATGACTTTTAAGTAATGTTCACCAAGAGAGGCTAAGACAGGTAGACTGCAAATAAGTTTCCCCAGAGGTCTTTCCTTTTACCACTATTTGCTTGGGAATACTTATACTCTTCCCAAGTATTAACTCTTGGTGGTTTTAGGACATGAGGTTAGGGCTGAGGTGGATATTGGGCCTGACTATGTGATAGCATCACCTTCAGTGTTTGTAACTTAGACCTTTCTCCCTTCTCCCAGTGTTTTTATTTTAATGTGCACCATTTTGACATGAAATGGAAGCCCTGTGTAGAAGGTAGAATGCAATTACTACCTGATTGGAAAGCAGGAAGAGAGGATAAACAGCCAGGATGACTTCTAAGAAAAATCAAATCAACAACTCAGCAACAAAAACTCTTCTGATATCTTCGTTTGACAAAACAAGCCATTTCTGCAGATACTACATGCTACTCTGGACTAGAAGTAAAATCCATGTATTTTTTTACTGGAAAACTATTTAAAGACTACTTTTCATGTCCCATTCTTTATAACCTTTTTTTTCTCTTGTGGAAATAGGACAGTCTTCAACTTGCTGGCACAATGAGAAACTTTAGTATTGCTTTATCAAATCCAACTGCAGTAGTCCTGCATATTCACATACCCGATTAACTTGATTTATCTTTTCAACACAACATTTTTACAGGATGGAATTGAAAACAATACTGCAATGAAATGATGACAGCACCGCAAGTCAGTGCAAAGCCACATTCAGCACATCCTACAGTATTTTACCTTCACTTTCCAGTCTGGATTTATGGTGGATGTGTGGAAGGAGCACTGTGCAAAACTAGGGATGTCATCCATCTTCAACCTTCCTGTGTCTCAACAAACTGCCCTGGATTATCCCTCCTCTGTTGCCTCCAATCCATCACCAACTTGCTCTGAGTGTCTAGGCACTCCTGCAGCTTTTCTTTCTTGTTGCTTTTCCAAAGGGGATGTGCCATTGCATCTGCCATGCTGCTTTTGACCCTGGGACATCAAGGCAATTTACATCCCACTGGGATATCCACAAGCTCTGGTGGTTTTTGGGGAAATACAAAAAAAGCCTGGAGTCTGTGAGGTCCAACACAAACAATCACAGAAAGAACAAAAGAGAACTTTAAAATACTACAACCTTACCTAGCAATGTCAAAACCAGGAACTAAAATTCTGGTTGAAAAGACAATAGTAATTCCATTTTTTTCTTCTTCCTGATGCATTTAATATCTCTAAGTTCCTAATGTACTTTCTTAGCTGCTTATTGATAACAGGGCTGCTTAGGAACCATATTCTCTCCATGACATCCCCTTGCAACACTTGGAATGAAAACCTAACTAAAGAAAAATGCACTGGTTGAATTTTTCTTCTTAGAATTGGGATTTTTTTTCAATAAAAATGAAGTGTAAGTATTATGGCACTATGCAATTAAGTGTTCAAATGTCATTGCATCTAACTTAGGAAGAAGACTCCTTGAACAAAGAAGCTTAATTGTAAATTGGCTGGAAATGAAATGGAAAAAAAAAATCAGTGCTGAAGTGGCCAATGAACCAAACTGTTTGCTTACTTATAATTAGCAGCATGGTCATTGTCTGGCTGCCCTGGCACTCTGTAAATATGCCTGGGCAGATTGCGATTTAGGATTATTTAGAAGATTAAGTTAAGAATTATTCCTTGCCTCAAGAGACAGGTAAAACAACAACTCTCTCAGTCACTCAGCTTGGCTGGGGGGTAGTGACTACAATTCAATCCTATTTATCCTTTCTTCAGTAAAATAAAAGATTTTCCTTTTCTTTAAACATGGCTCAAAATACTGAATAGAGCAAACTCATTCAGAATTACGAGCTTCAGATTTTTTCAAAAGTTCCTGAATCTCTCACACATTTTACAAACAAAGTTAAGAAATTTTGTTCTGTAATTTACAATTTATTACACAATTCAATGAAAGACCTTAAAAAGGCTTAGCTACAAAATCAATAATAATAATAAACTTACTCCACCCTGCATTTGTCTTTTATTTGCCAGATGACCAGTTTGTTTGACTTCCTTAACACAACTTTAGAAAATACAGCAAGTCTGTACATGTGCAGTTCCCACCTGGAAGCACAAACTTTATCAGCCAACCCCAAGTTAAAACATAAACTCACCTTTCATTTCTGTTCAAAGGTAATGTATAATTCAGCTAGAGCTGAGGGATACTCGCATAATTTGCCTTTAAATGTTGCCAACAGATTCTGTGGTAAGCCTGGTAGAAGGAAAGTGAAAAACAGACAAGCAAACCACCACACTGCTACTACAGCTACAGAGGGAAGCGCACAGGTTTACAGATCAGATGGAATTTGGGCTGTTCCATCGTGCCTGTGAAACTGAAGTGGAAAGATGGCAAACAAACCAGAGTGCAGAGATACTGCTCAGCTATGGCAATGGAAATACACATTTCAGCCATCAAAGGGATCTGGTTTGCACTTCTCTTGATTTTTTCTTCCTCTAAATCATACTAATATTATGTCTTTTCTCAACTTTATTTCAGTCTCTTGCATTGGGAACGGCTTCTGATTTTAAGATGGCTTCATATAAGTATTAGGACAGAGATTTTGCTCACTAAATGATACACAAAGAGAATAATGATTTCAGATCTGTATGTCCTATTTTAGCTATTTCCACTACCAGGAAGCAATGGGCTGACCTACTTGTGTGTTACAAAAATAGCCAAGGATCTTTAAGCAAAATCAATGCTGCTGAGCTGAACAGAAATGGAGAGGTGCAGCGTGCTCACAGCATGAGCCCTTTGGTGCCCATCCCAGCACTGCTGTCAGAGAACACCCTCCATGCATGGCCCAGAACAACCTGGGCATTGCTGAAAAACTCAAAAATTTATTTTTAAAAAGTGATATTCAAGTTCTAGGCTGAAAATCCACTGAGGATTTTGGTGGCCATCACTCTGCAGGCCAGAAGGTACAGACTGGAGGCAGCAGATCTGGACCCCCAGGGAACCTGTGTGCTTTCTACCAAAAAAGCCTGATTTTACTCCATTTCACCAGCCTGCAAAGGTTTTGGTGCTTGCTTTCTTTACAACTCGAATCTAGGTGCTGCCAATCACTTCTGCAATGCTGATAACATGCACAAATCCTTTCACTGTCTCTATCATCATAGCCATTGACAGAATTCTATTATCAAATTTATTGTACCTGCTTTATTTTGCAGTGTTTGCTGTTATCCCAGGGATGAATACCAGACTCTCTGCAGGCAACTGGACTTTCTCTGCTACCAAGATACAGTTCCCTATCAGAATGCTCAGCTGAGTCTCAAAGCCTTTACAGAGCATAGTAACTTCACTAGATGGCAGTGGAGAGAAATATTATTTCATATCTCTATATCTTTTGATAGGAGAGAGACATATCCCAGCAAGTCCTGCAGTTTATTAGTGGTGTCTGTGTTAACACTATATCACAAGACAGCAATTCTCTCACCCACACAAAAGTCCAGGGGCTCCTGCCCAGCTAAATCTCCATGTAAATGTTTGGGAAAGCACAGACACTCTTCCAGCACTAATGCAGAGAGGCAAGGAGCAACATGCACTCCTCTTTGAAGCGTTTTTCTTATAAGCTCAACTGTACCATGGTCTTTCCTGAAATCCCAGGAAAAGACAAGTTCCAAGAAGAAAAAGTTTCCAAAAGAAAACTTTGCTGACAAGTCAGAGACACTGTCCTTCAAAGAATCTTAACACTTATGCCATAACATGATGAAGAAAATGAGTAAAGAGTAATAATGAGAAAGCAAATGGTTCAAGGAGCTCTGTGAGGACTACTCTGCATTCAATAAAATCCTTTTCATTCACAAGAAATCCTTACAAATACATGTTTCTTGGGAGAACTCTATGGTCTCTTACAGGTAACTCAAGAACAAAGCATAATTTTTCAGACTTCTGACAAAACTTCAAGACGAAATACTTGAAGCAGCAAGTTCTGTAACTTCTAAGGTTCAAAACCTTCAAAGATCCAATCTTTTGAATACAGAGAACTGACGGCTGCCAGTCTTTGGAAATTGATACACCTGGACAAAAGTAAAGAACTAAAACAGAGTGGATTATTTCAGCCAACTGCATTACTTCAATTAAGAGTCTAACAGTAAAGTTCTCTAGAAACAATGGAGTTGTCTGGCTTTATTTAGAATGCTCAGAGAACACAAACTATCATTTAGTACAACAAGGAAACAAAAAAAGTTTGGTTCCTTCTAGCAACAGATGGAAAAAAAAAATCCTAAAGCTTGTTTCTTGCTGTGGGAGAAATATTAAAAAAAAAACCAATTCACTGCCTAAATCACACTTCTCTAAGCTATTCTTGCCTTTATCTTAATGGTTTCCTAGACTTTTCCCTCAGAGAGCAATACACTGTCCTCTGGCATCTCAGCTGCTCCCTCACCAAACTGTTTGCAATAGCAAGCAGAGATTCAGGATATTGAAAGCGCTGATAAAAAACAAACCCAGTTGTGTTGCAAGTGACTTCTTGACTTATGCCTGCTAAGCACAATTCAAAGGCTTGAACTTTTAAAGGCATACTTCTCTCTATTTATTTTTGTGTAAATACGAGCAGATGAGAAACAATTCCTTATGGCATTTCAATCTGTGAGACTTCTCTTACTTTTCCTCCTCACTGCCCATTGAGAAACAGAAATATCTGGAGGTGCAAAGCCCCAGGGTTTTGTTAGTGACACAGGGAAATCACCTTGATAGAATAAATAAATAAATTACTGCTCCCCAAGCATCAAGAGATGGAGATTTCTAGAAAAAACCCCCACATTTCAGATTCCCCCAGCTGTAGATACCATAAATAAACACTATAATTTGATATATTCGTGGAACTAAATACATTTGGTAGAAACACAAAAGACCAACCTGACAGAATAGTGATGCCACTTGTGCTCACTCCAACCCCAGTCACAGGGAAGTAATTTTCTTTTATCATTAATATTAGAGAGCTTCATGTTGGATGCCCTGTACGATACCAGTATGCAATAAGACAGGAACCCTGGAAAAAAGCCAGAAGTCCTCTCCAACAGCCTAGATAATGACAAAACAGCCCATTTAGTTTATTTATTGCACTCACTTAGTTCCTCTTTCTAAACTCTTTAATTTCACCTTACACAAAAAGATCTCAATTGCAGAGTAAAGAGAACTGTTACACTGTGTCCTTCCCACTTTCTCCCCAGCACACTCATAAATCACGGCGCTGTGGGTTTGCCTGGAAGCTGGGCCATCCTGTTAGGTTTAATTAAGTAGCCTTAAAGTAAGTGGCCAATCAATATTGATTCATGTGGGTCTCACTGCACTAAGTCATCACAGTGTCTGAAGGCATTGCTGATGTGAATATAATACCCAGGCTTGGCCTGTCCACATTCATGTCAAATGAAGATAAAAAGTGAAAAGAAAACACTCACTGAGCTATTTTCTCCTCTATAATGTGCATCTGACTGAATACAGAGCAGAATCCCTTCCTTTTCAAAACTGCACAAGTATTTCCCAGCCTATTTAGTTTGCATTTAATTCCTCTGCGCAGAACTTGAGTTTTGTACTGCCACAAGAATGTTGTGACCTGCGTTTCCTGAAGTTTGGATTTGAAGCTGATAGACACTGATTAAATCTGACCATAAACTGCACAACACACAGCTTGCAACGAGGCCTGGAAATTGCTGTATGATAGTTATGATAAAATATCATTACAGTAAGATCTTCCTTATCAACTCCAAAATATAACTGTGTAGCAATCAATTAAAGGCATTATTAAGCTGACTGGCACTTGCATATCAATATCTAAATTAAATTGATCTAACTCTGAGGAACTTGCTCTGATTTCCTAGCACTTCAAGCAAGTTTCTCTCTTCTTTAAAGGGAAGCAAGGGTTTAATTGTCCTATGTCTATAGGTGATTTTTTTGCCACAGACTAACTAGCTGACATGGGCCATGAAGAGTATAATCTATTTTAAAGCCTCTCAGTTATCACCTGATAGGTGCACAATCTATTTTTATTCACCACCAGGCCACCCCAAAGATTGCTGAAGTCTGAAGCTCTACTTTAAAATTACTGCCTACTTTTACAGCAAATTATACTAGACCTTGATGGGGTCCTGCAGCTTCAGTAACAGTGAAATTGAGCTGAAGACAGAGTGCCAGTTTACAAACTAAACTCAAGTTTTATACATCAGTAAACCCATGATCAAAGTGGATTATAACATAAAACCCTGACAAACAAGTATTTACAACATAAGCAGTGAAATAAGGCATTTTTATTATCAATCCCAAATCAGGTCTCTCCTTGAAACATATTTAATCTCACAGCCTCTGACTGTATTTGCCTTACCTTTTCTAGCTAATCTTTAAAAAGAAATATTTGACTTAGGGATGCATAGAGCTTATTTAAGTTCTTCTGCTACCCCTTTCTTTCACCAGCAATGAAAATCTGCAGTGCTGTGCTGCTTGCTACAGGTTGTAGATGTGATTTTTCAGCTTGCACAGTCACACTCCTTGTGTTTACTATGCAAAACAGTTGTAACAGTATGTTGGAATGAAAAGCCCTAATTTTTGTGGAATTTAATGATTTGTATAAATTTTACTTCTGAATTGCTCTGGAAACTTGAAATTGTCACATAATTAAGGAAGCCATTCAGATTTCTTTCCAGTCCTTCATTTTCTGGCTTTGATGCATTTGCCACTGGGGTTTTCACAGAATATTCAGCTTTCCAGATGGTTTCATTTACATTTCTAAGTTTGCCATCGTGTGGAGCTTGGGTCTCAATTGCAGGTCACACCTAACGAGGGGACATCTAGAAAATGAAAAATTCCTAGCACCTCTGTGGTTAGCCCTGCTGAATAATTGCTGCAGTAGCTGAATTTTGCTGTACAGATGTTGGTAATTTGCTATTGAAAACCACCAGTATCAAACTGTCAGAGTCAAGAAATGGCTTTAATTATTTCCTCCCTGGAGCAGTAATAGCCATTACTTGAGCACTGCCAAAGCTGGAATGTGTTTGTGTGGGTGATTTCTTAGCACATGGAGTGCAGGCAGCTTTACCTGCACTTGCCAGCCCTTTGCTCCCTCCTTGTGGAAGGAGATTGCTTCAGTCAGGGCCAGATCATCTGGAGACCACCATGAGCTTTCCTCCTTTTCCCTGGCCACCAAAGACTAACATTGTTTTTCTGCTTCATTGAGTCCTGAAAATAGAAGATAAATCAGACAGAAAGCCCTTGGAACTAAGGGTAAGAGGAAAAATCTTCTCTGGGAGGGAATAATCAAACAAAAATATCAGAAGCTATGGGAAATTTGATGAGAAATTGTACTGAGAAAGAAGGTGAGGTCAGCAGGGCTACTGCAGGAGTCTCCTCACTCTGCATAAGCACTGCCTGGGCTCTCCCTTCTTGCAGCATTGGGCACAAATAAAATCAAAGTCAAAACCACACAGCTTAAAAAAATATATTAAAATTCAGGAGCAGGTCAAAATATTTTTACCATTTTCCAGCAATTTCAACATTATTCACTCTCCTTCATCAAATAGATCTAAACCCCAGAAAAATTAAAAACTGATGTTAATGTGAACATTTCCACAGGAGCCTGAAAGGGGCTTTGGCTTGTGCTTCAAAAGAACTAAAACTCCTCCAAAATAACTTTTGGGCTAGGATGTTCTATTCCTCACTCCCATGCTGGATTGATTTGGGAGGACAATCTAACCTCTGTACCTTCAAAAGCTGTCTTGTCTCTGAAGTGGGATAAGGTTCTTGTCCCTAAATAATTTGAGGACGTTTTGTGTCTCTGACAAAGAAGTGCTGAAGCAAACTTTTCCTGAAGTCTGGGGGAGTTTGTCTCCTAGAAGAGCAGGGAACACTGAGGGTGTTCCTGCAATATCCATGTGCTTGGCCAGCAAGGAGCTGCTGTTCCTTTGAAGTGCTCACTTTGGATATTTGTGCATATGGAGACAGGGTGTGTTTTCCCACATGCGGCAACCTTTCCTTCTGCTGACTGCACAGCCCAGCCCAATGTCACAAGTGGGGCATCGATGCTCTCTGGGTTGCTCCAGAAGGGAGAAGCAAAACACAGCTTATAAAAAAAAAGGAACACAATAAGGAAAACCATTCTAATGAAATATACTAGAAAGAATTGCCAGCTTAAAAGCTTTTAAGCCATTAAGAGCTCACCTTTAAATCGTGAGCATGTTTGCTATTAATTTATTTAATGTTTTTAAGTATTAGCAAGGAAGAGGTCAAGAATGTTTTAACTACACATGGATTTTCCTAGAATTTTTTAAAATTTCCTTCCTTTTTAGGTCAGCAATAAAATTTAAAAATCTGGGGGGAAGAAAAAGAGAAACAGTCCCTACTTTAAAACAAGCAGCTCAGAAGGGAAGAAAAATGGGATTTCTTCGCATCCCAGTGAAGTCAAGACTAGCAGGGTTTGCTGAATTTGAGAGGCATTAAGATATTTTTTCAACCAAACTTGTGCAGTGAATATTTCTGTGAGGTGATCACTTGTAATTGCTGGTGCTGGTATCACAGCACAGCAGAGATAACCAACACCATCTGTCAGCAGCAGAGGCTGACTGACCATCTATGAAAGAGATTCCAATACTGCTCAACAGAGGCTGATGATCAATAGCTATTAAAGTTCTGCTGCTCTCCCTGCACGACAGCCAAGAGAATAAATAATAATGAGCTCTGAAATGCTCCCTGGTGTCTCTGCATGGGCAGGAGCTGTTCTGAGTGCAACAGGCACTTCTTGTGTGTGGCACGTCTTAACCACGAAACTGATACCTACAGACAGAGTCTGGTGTCATCAACATCCAGCTCACAGCTGAAACTGTTTTGGAGTTTTGTTAAGAATGACAAGATTTGATGAATGGAGATTAATGCTTAAAATGCTTCAGCCTTTCTAAGTCCTCACACAATGTGATGGCAAATAAGTCCTCAAAGAGATTTATTTTTGTTCCTAGCAGCTGGATATCTAGAGCCTGCCGTTCCTGAGGGAGTCTCAGAGACCCACTTGATGATGGGAGTGTTTCACAGCTGTAAGAGACTCGGATTGTTAAACAATGACTCGAGCTGGAACGTATTTTAGCGACTAGACTCTGCAAGCCCTGAGGTCCCTAATTGCCTGCAGGCAGCCCGCTTATCACTGCAAACCTGGAGCTCCCATCTTGTACCATGAGGCACTGAAAGCCTGTCTTGAACGTAGAATTCAATTACAAGGAAATTATTCCAGGAAAAAAACCCAACAAGAACACACCTTTCCACCCCATATTTCTGCTGTCAGAGGAGCAGGTGGGCTGGGGGCCCATTGACATCAGGAAGATGGATCCTTATTTACACTTCCACAGGAAAGCTGCTGTGCAAATTAATTGTTTTCCTTACCTACAGACAACACTTATTTACAAGGCAATTACTCCATTATAAACATTTCCATTTTGAATTTGAATGGAAATTAAACCTGGACAATGCCAGAGGAACATTTGGGAAGTCACAATGACAGAAGCAAAGCTTTTGTAAAGCACGTTATAAGCCACGTTTAAAAATCACTTTGAAACACTCATCAAAGATTTAATTACGGGCTCTGTAGTGATCTGTATTACCAGGCCTTGATTATTTCTGCAAAATATGCTACATTAACTTACACATGATGGAAATGTAGATTTAAATAGCTTTAAAGTATTATAATTAAAATTAAATCACCATAAACAAAATTAATGAATAACATTTTCTGGTTCATAGCCCTAGTTTTTAGGGAATTTGTTCACTAGCTAATTAGAATGCCAGAAGTGGTCATTTTCTATCATGTAATCGAAATCTAACTATGCAAAGCTCCAGTACAGCCTTGAAATAAAAAAAAATCTTACAATCTATTTTACTTTGATAGAAGATAAATACATCAATAACTATTTTTAGGAGGCAAAAAAATCCTCACTAAATTTGGCATCTTTCAAAAATTTCTAAAAATTATTTAAGACAGTTTCCTAGATATCTTGTTCAATTTGGTTTTAATTCTGTAGCAAGACATTCTGGGGGATATTGTTCACATTAAATGCATCTGCCTTTAAAAACCTAATCTTATTCCTATTTCAGGCGGTGACAAAAGCACAATTAATCAACAAAAGAAATAGCTACAATTCCCCTTGAAAATTCATCTTTTTTAGAACATCACATCTTATTGCCATGTGATAAAACCTGGTGTGACACTTTGGGTCAAGGTGAAACAGCATTTTGTATGACAATAATGAATTATTATTCCCCTGTTTTGACATGTTTTAGTGCTATGCATTTTTTTTGTTAGTTATTTTCAGTGAGCATCTTGCTGTCTTGCCTCAGTACCATACAGCAATTTGACACAAAACAATTTAAGTTCTACTTTGACTTTTTTGCTTCCCCAGAGATACAGATTATTTGGGATGTCTGACCGACTGTACAAAGAATAATTTACTTGTACAGTGCCAGTAATTTCCAAGCACCCATCACATTTTAAAGGCAGAAATATTCAATGGTTTTGGATTTAAAAAATGCCAGTAGTGACAATTTTGAAGCCATTAGGTCTGTGTCACTGTGCCAGAAATCAGACTGCTGACAGCGTGCATGTTCACAGGGCAAGAGCAGCTGAGGGAATATGGAGAAACTTCAGCTCTGAAGGCAGGTGAGATCAATGTGTTAAGAATTACCTGAGCAAAGTAATTGAGAATAAAAAAGTTATTCCTATGCAAGAGGGAAGATACTTTAAAGGAAACTCACTGATTAAAAATGCTACTGCTCATTTCCATGGAATAAGTGGAATACCTCATAGCACTCTTTGCACTTTAAACACATTTACAATAAAGGGATATGCCAGGAGAGAAAATGACTGGTCCCATTTCTCCAGGGACGACGCTGAACCAAGGCTTCTCCCTATAAATATCTTAAATTCCTCAGAAAAAATATCACACTTACATCTTTTCTGCAGTAATCTGGCAGTTTTTTCCTGTGTATTTCTTGATAGAACACTCAGGGAACCTCTCTTCCTAGCTCGGAGTGAATCTGTCACCTTCGCAAGAGACCGACACACAAGGCTGCTCAAAATGATCCTCCCTCCTCTGCAAGGCCTCGACTTCCATAAAAATGAAAACCAAGAAAAAACTCACCCATCTGGGGATGAAGAAATGGGGGAGATTTTTTTTCCCCCCTACGGGTGACTCATTACTTCAAGTTCCAGCATCTGCTGGCCTTGAGGTGGCTTTTCCCCTCAAGTGTTTAAGTAGAAATAGATGTAGATAATGATGAATTTAATTACCACCTGAAGCTCTTACAGGATCAGGTCTGGAGGGAAGTAGATTTCAGTGTGTCCTCAGCTGTGGAACGAGAGACAGGTGCAGGCTAAAAAAAAAAAAAAGCCCTGTTCTAATCACTCCTCTTCAATGCAGCTGGTTTAACAAGAGCACAGAGGGGTTTTGGGACCATGCTTGGAAAATGGGAATTTTCATCTCTTTGTTCTTAACGTACTGTGCAGAAAGGTCACTTGTTCTGGCAGTGGCTAATGTGTGACATCTGAGCAGCTCCTTAGCAGGGTAAATTGCTGCAGTTCAGAGGTATAAATAGCCCCAGCAGCACTCACCAGCCGAGGAGCCGCTCAAAAACGCTTCTGATTAATTTCCTGTTACCGGGTTGGTCTTCCAAGGCCTCTGGAGAACTTCCTGGCAGCGCAGTGAAACCCCATTTGCAGAGTGGCATTTCCACAGTTTTGCCTTTGATTGCCAAGCCAACACTTGATGCCTCCTATTGATCACATTCCCCCACCTCCGCCGGCGGCCTCGGCAGGGAGCCGACTCAGGAACCTTCCCGATGCAATCTGGACTGGCCCCATGCAGATGAGCTGTGGCTTTCATGCCTCCTGTCCACCATCTGCTCATTTCTCCCCGTGTCTGTCCATCCATGGAGTCCTCTCCATGTGTGGAAGGACTTTGTGCCCTTCTTCCTCTGGCACCTAGGGCTGGGGGACATAAATATCCTTCACTTCCGAGTGTACATGTGTGGCTCTTAACTCGTAAAGAATTTCTTGTTCAGCAGCATTTGAGTGACCAACAAACACTGATTAAAATCCCCTGTTCAAGTGGAGCATTTTCTGGTAATTTGGCTTTAAATACCATCGTAGCACACCTGGCATTTACAGTCACAAGATTCATTCACTAAAAGCAGTTGCAGAAAGGGGTTATTTGAGCAGCAGAACCCAAAATTCACATGACAAGCCTTGGAGTAGGGTCTTTTTCTACAAGGCTGTAATATCAAGGTTAGGAGCTCCATTTTTCTGACACCCACATGAGTTCTGATGAAGTGTAACTAAACTCACTGAAGCTCCTGATGGAGAGTTCCTGCTGTCCTCAGGACAGGCCAGTGCCAGCAAGTGATGTAGTTCCTGTATCCATGTGTACAGCTGAGATTTTACTTCAAGCTAGGGAAAATGGAAGCAGCTGGAAGGCAGAGGGACAGAAGATTCTTTTAGGGCTTCTCTCCTGAGTCCAGTGACCAGCCCCAGGCTGGTCAATGGAGGTGGGCCAGGGGCAGGACCCTGAGTTGGTGGTTCAGGCACAGTCCTTGCCACCCCTCTGCTTCCTGGCTATTAGTTCAGCATCAGAAAAGCAAGTGGCAGAGACATGGGTAAGAGGGCAAAAAGGAAAAGACAGCATTTATGTCCAGTTTTGGGCCAGAGAGTGATAGTGTGGAGAAGGAAAAGCGTTCACGTCCCAACCTGCCTGTACTCCATCTGTTTGCAACAAGATACTCAGTCCTTGTGTAAAGCAGAGGGAAAAGGGATGGGTTTGTTTTTTTATTACACACTCATGTAGATTTTGAAAGGAGGAAACCAAGCAAGCCAAAATTAAATATAATTTTCTCTTTTTCCCCATAGACTCAGTCTGGATGGATGCCAAACCACATTTTGGAGGGGTGAGAAAGGCCCAACATCTGCTTCTGGTGTAACTGTTTGTATCTTCACTCTAAGAAAATTAGGTTTGAAATAATCTCAAATTGTCTGACACCTGTATCCTATTAGAAGTGACACATGGAAACACCTTCAGCATACTGAATTTAGCACCATGTCAACAGTTTAAAGTGAACAGGAAAAAAAATGGTAAAACTCATTGCTTCCCAGTTTCTGCTGGAGCAGACCTTGTGTCATTGCACAGGATCCTACTGCAAGCTGGATCCATAAATATAATGGGGTTTGAAGCAGTAATTATAATATGGTTTGTATCCCTGGCTGTAACTGGAATTAAATTCAGCAAGGCACCTCAAGGTGACTGGAGGATTTTGAGCTCAGTGCAGGCACACCTGTGGGCTGGGTGCCAGCCAGCACATAGGACACGGACACACAGCAATTCCAGGGACATTATTTCCTGCAGCTCAGGTTTGGCATCTTGCAGCTCATGAGACTAGCAAGCAGGGATGGATTTTTAACTCTCTTCCCAAGTCTATGTAACCTCCCACTTGCAAATTCCTTGCTTTTAGGAACAGATCTGGTGACCTTTTCCCAGATAACACACTGACAATAAGATCCAAGTTATTCTGAGAAAGACATTTGTTAAAATTCATAAAACTTTATGGCTGCTATAAAATTTATACTACCTAAAAATACACTATCCATTACAAAGACAAATGTCTTCCCATTTATTTTTAAACATGTTCCTTGGAGAAATTTGAATTGATTTGTTTTGAGAGACTGTTTTTCATGTTAGTCTGGGAGAAAAGGAAATTGTTTACTTTTTAGATAGTACTGTTTTTCAGCAAATCTGCATCTTCAAGGAGCAATATCTAGAGTCAAGAACACAGGACACACTGAATTTCAACATGAATTATGGCATGCTAATAAAAATGTGTTAAAAATAGAAAAATGGCAATAATGGAAAGGCAGACAAATAACACTGAACTATTTTCTAAGAGAAAAGTGTGCATGCAAGACCCTGTAACAGGAAAAAGTGTAAAGTACAATTTAGGCTCATTTTTTGCCCCAGGACAAGCCAAATGCACTTTCTGGATGGTGTGGAACTAGTGACACTAAACAAAGGATAATATGCAATATTTTACATGCACCCATAGCTGAAAAAGACCAGAGAAAACCTGGAGAGGTTAAATTTATTCTAAGGGCACTTCACAGAAATTTCAAGCCTGCTTAGATTTGTTAATAATAGGAGCTGAGTCACTTCTAATTTATTGCTTTAACATGACATACACTGCTAAGGTCAAAGTCTCCTAAAATGTTTTAAGATCTGTTACTGACCATTTTCTTACCTCATTCATGAGAGTTGCCTTATATAGCTTCCTTCATAGATGGTCCCAACACATGGAAACACAACCATCAACAATTTCTGATTTATGTAAATCTCATACAGTTAATCTTCCTAAAAATTCATTGGCCTGGAAAAATAAAAGAGTTGTTCACTTAATATTTTCAGTGAAAATGTTTATGACAATATGATTATGGAGAAAAATGCAAGCAGACCAAAATATAATAATATATAAATGGACATTTTCAATGCTATTGATCTGGGTTTTTTTTTTTCTAGTTTGCATTCAGGAAGGCTCAAATGAAAGCAACCAATCCTATTCACTAACTCAGTAAACTTGTGGTGTCGCTCAGAGCAATGCAAGCTTGAATTCCAATTGAGCTGGAATTTCAAGAGTGGTTCCTGGAGTTCCTTTGGAGAATAAGCATGTCTGAGTAGGGCTGTGCTCTGCCAGCCAAGCTCGTGTTTGGTTTCCACAGAATAAATTCAGTGTACATTTATCTGGCAGAAGTTACTCAGCCATTGTGAGCAACTTGACCGCAATGTGTTATCACCAGCAGAGATTTTTCTCCACTGAACATGCAAATGCAACTTTTTTTCTGAGAAAATGTGGTTTTGTTGCTCTCAGACACAATTTGAGGAAGGATCACTCATATGCTGACAATATGGCTAAACATTGATGTTGGTGTTATTTGGATAGCAGTCCCATAACGTACTGCATCTATCAAACAATTACCTTGTCACTAGCTCTTTAAAGTCCAGAAATATGGAAGTGCACAAGCATTTGTTGATCCATGTTATTCCCCACACCGATAACTTGCAGCTGGAAACCAACAGATTAATTTCTACCTTGTTGGGCCACAAGACGTTCTGAGAATTCACTGTGCACAGGAAATCCACACTTCTGAAAGTGTTTCTTGGCTGATTCTCTGGGCTTCCGGTAGATTTTTATTGCACTCTAACCCAGGGATTGCATCCCTAAACCTATAATGCTGAAGTTATTCTGAATTTGGTTATTGGTTTCTGCTGAAACAGGACTGAACTTCAGCATGTATTTTTCCTGACATAGAATGGCTGGTTTTGTACTATGATTACATACAAAGTCTTTATCATTCTCACCACAATAAATTAATTAAAGAGATGAGAAAGAGAAATCCATTGATGACATGAAACTTACTCCTTCACTTCTATTCTTTCCTTTTTTAAATGACAACTGTTTGGAACAAGGATCCTGCTCCTCAGTAACCTAAAAGCAGCCAGCGTTAACTTGTCATTCTAGCAGAAACAGTTACAGCCAACATATCAGGAACCACATAATGTCATTTGCTCTGTTATGGTGTGTTTGGATAGGAACTGTGAAGTTGCCATTTTTCACAGCTTTTCAGAATTAATGAAGAAAAACTCCACAATTTTACTGTTTTCATTACCACACCATTTTTCTAGTGACTTGCCCAGATTTGCTAACAGAAATAACAACACCCCCTGAAGTCTGCCATCTTATTTTTCTAAGAGTGCAAAGGAACACAGACAGGGGGCTGTGGTCAGCCCTAATAACACCAGGAGTTTCAAACATTGCAGTGGTCTCACTAAATTGAATTTAGGCATGCTCTCAAATGCCGTCAGTTACAAACTGCTCCAGAGCCATCCCTGCCTGCAGCAGCCTGTTGGATTGTACCTGGAGATAAGGGATGGACACTATCAGTGGCTTGGCCAAGTGCTGCTGGTGCAGTGCTCAAGGTCACTCCCAAGCCCACCTCTGCACGTGCTGGGTGATGAACGGCTGCGCTCAGCCGTGCTGATGGGCCCATCCTTCTCGCAGGCAGTGACCAACGCTGAGCAGCTGGCAGTAAGGCTGCTTCATCTTCCCACTGCTCAGGGGAGGGAAAGAAAAGAAAAAGCCCACTATTAGAAAAAGATTTATCAGCAAACGTAGCAGAGCCATGCTTGACCTCCATATCTTCTCTTGTTTCCCAAAGGCAGCACATGTAAGATATTTCCTGTCTTTCATGTTACTGGCTGGAATGCATCAAGTCCAAATTTGCAACCTGCTGTCTGTTTTAGCCATTAGGCATGACTTTCTTTGTCTCTTGATATGAACACCAGCCAACTGTTCACTGTTGTAATAATGCACAATTTCTTCTGTATTCCCCCATCTCCTGGACAAATAAACAAAAAAACCCAGCCAGGCCAAAAGCTGCAGTTCAGTCATCGGCCGAGGCTGCTGTGCCTTACAGTACCTTATTCCCACATCAGCACACTGCACTCTGCTCTAGCTCACCAAAACACTAGTCACAGTAGCCTCCACCTGTTATTCAGGGGCCAAAATTCAAAGGTTAATGAACAACAACTGAAAGTAGCTATTAGACTTCAAACAAGCTTATCTGACAACATGAAAGATGGAGTTTACTGGCTGGAGCTTGGTTCTACATTCACTCATCTGTTTATAACATCCAAGCATTGTGAACTATGTATTATTTTTTAAAATGATATTCACTCTGCAGAGACATACCCCAGGTTATTAAACTACTGTATTATCTTTGCCAGCTGTGTATATTGGAATAACGTTCTCAAAACAGTTACTCAGTATTTCAACCTCTGACCACCTTCAAAATCAACTGAAGACAATTTTTAAGGACATTAAAATACACATTGCCTGTAAAAGCAGGTCTGGTTATGCTTTGATGGCCACAATTGGTACACAAGTACTGGTTATGTCTTTGCTCCACTGATTTTATATATACATGTATTTACTAAATGTGTTCAAAATGAAAGAAACTCTGAGAATTTCTGACTGAATCTATAACAAGCCTTCTGCAGGAGAAAAAAGAAGAACTAAAACAGATGCACATGACAAACTGATACCTGATTTGAAAAAACCAGATGAGAGGGATCTCACCCTCACAAAAAGTGACCTGTGGGGCTGCTCTGCCACTCCAACAATAGAAGTTTATTCCATGAAGAGCAAAATCAGTAGAAGTTGACTTCCTGCTCATTTTTGTCCCCTAAGTCTCCTTCCAGTGCCCTAAGCCATCTGCTCTCCATGGGAATGAGTGGATACCTGCAGTGGTCAGTGTGGAGCTAGAGCCATGGGCTGGCCCAGCAGCTGCTGTCACACCCACAAGGTAACTGATGGGTTCTGCTGGTGTGTCAGCGTGGGCACCAACAGGAACCCTTTCCTTCCATCCAGCTCCCAGTACTCCTAGCCATCACAGGCAATTAAGGTGATTAAATCCCATCTCAGTTAAAATTGCTGAGCCCTTTCCAAGGTTATGAAGGGGAGACTGCCTGGCAGAGTGAGGTCAGACCGCAGCAGGCTGCCCTGGTAGGTTATGAGCAGCCCATTCCTCTCATTCAGCACAAATATCCAAACCCTCACAATGAGAAGGAAGTAAAACAGCCTTTGACTGTGTTTCACAAACAGTTCTGCAGCTGCTTTTTAAATTATAAGACAGTTATATTTTTTTTTGTATAAGAATTTTGTATCAATCACTGCAATCAAGTTGAAAAGACCTGAAGGTCAACTCATACATTCATCTCAAAATGCAATTGTGTTATTTATCCCTGTCCTCCTCTGAGTGAAAACTCAGAAACAGGCTTTGTTGTTTTCAATGGTTTGGAATTTCAAGACAGAAAACTGATAGACTCTCTGCCAGTTTTCTCCTTGTTCAGCTAAAAATGTTGGTCTGAAGGAAGGGAAAACACTGAATTCAGTTCTTCTACAAGAGCAGCTTCACTCTTTCCCTTTTAGGAAAAGCCTCAGAATCCCAGACGTGAGTCACCTCTCTAGAAGAAAAGGATGGAATATTACAAATATTTTTGCCAAGGGGCTTCACCAAGAGGTGGGAGACTCTAATGAAAAGTATCTGCATGGCCATGCCATGCATCTCCCAGGCTCACTATTTCCAGCCTTTGCCTGACCATACCCATTTACTTTGGAAGCTGTGAGCTCTGGTAGAGTAGGGATGCCCAGGCAATTTGTACCTTTGTGTTCCCAGATGCAGACCACACTGTGCAGATCAGACCCTCAGCTCTAGATTGTGGGCTGAATCATTAAGTCAGGAATTACTTTCCTTATAGCTTGAAGTAATTAGCTGACTCTCATTAGCTGTTTTAGCTCTGGATTTTCTCATTAAACAGATCCTAAAAGATCACTTTGGGGAAGCTTTCATAGTGAGAATTACAAATAGCTTTCAAGCAAGAAAACCCTTGCTAGGAGACATTTTCCTTTAGTTCAGTCTATTAAATATGTCTGACAGCAGCCCACAGAAGAATAAGATCTGCCTGACTGACAGACAAGGCAGGCTGTCATATTACAAAAAATTATTTACCTACTTAATGGCTCATGGAAACTTATGTTTCTACCACTCACAGGAGTTAGTTTTACAGCTTTACGTGTGGTTAATAAAACCAAAAGAACCTCCATATCTTTACACTATATGACAAACCATTGTCATAGACAGAGATGCAACTACAAACTTATGTATTTTGGAGCCAAAGTAATGCCTATCTTCCATAAATTGCATAACTCATACCAATTACTCAGTGCCACAGATTACAGCCAATTTGATAAAGGAAAAAGTACTTTCTGTTTTCATCACTGAGAGAAATACAACTGGGCTGAGGGGCAAACCAGACTGGCACATGAAAAATCCCTGTTAGGAAAAGCACTGCTGGCCTGACTGCACCTCCCATGGGATTCAGTCAACTGCCTGTAACCATGAGACTGGCACTGCTTAAATTCACAACTTTCCAGAAGGATGAAGCTTGCTCCCTATTCATCTTTGCCACAATCTAAAGAATTAAGAGAGTGGCTGGTGATGAAGAGCACATCAATCGTGTTTATTGTGACAACCATGACTGTTATAAAACAGACACTCTTACAGCACATGCTAACCTCCCCCATGCTTTTTCTTTCTTTATTAAAAATTGTTGAACATTCAGTTCAGCTCTCCTGGGACAGATGCCTAGAAAAGTGCTGACTGCAGGAACAAACCCATTTCAGGAGTTGCCCACAACACACTACTTGCAGGTATGGGTCTAGGTGTAGTGCTGTTCTCACTGCTGCACTCAGGCAGTTATTTCTTAAAGAATGGCTTTGAACAGTCTTCAGGAACAACCAGCTGTGTAGAAAAACAGCTAACAGAGAGATACATCTTTGATTTAGCTCAATATTTGGTTCATCTGAATCTTTATGGTGGAATGGCTGAGCAGAAGGAGCAATTGGGAAATTTCTGAACCAAGGCCAGCTCAAGCACAGTCAATATGAAATTACTGTCAAAGCTTATATTCCAAGTTTTAAATGGGCTAAGGAAAGAACACAGAAGAAATGCCCTGTGGGCTGAAAAAAAATGAGAAGGCTTCAAACTAGGTAGTTTGAACTGACACTCATACTCTTCTCCTGAAAACAACTTCTTCCTAGACACTATGAGGTGTTAACAACCTTTGTTCATGCAGACAACAGTGGAAGAATGACTGTAGCTGCCCCTTAGCTTCCCTAGCTAAAAATGTACCCTGGCATGATTTGTTTCCTATGCTCAAAAGCTGCACTGGGAAAGAACAGGACAATCTTGCTAAAAAATACAAGTGAAAATACAGTTTTCATGAAGTCTTCATGAAAAAAAGTCTTCATGAAGCAAGGTCTCATTTAAGATGTAAACATTTCACATGTACCTTGCCACGGAGGAAAGTGGAGAGGACTCTGTTTGACAGACCATGGGGAAGAAATGAAGTTTCTAGGCAAGACAACCCAAGAAAAACAAGTCTCTAGACATGACACCCAAGTTATTCTCCCTTGTGTAGAGACAGAGAATCAGAGGCCTAAAGTAAATATTTGAGTCATCTGATCCACATGCTATAGCCACAACTCATTAGGTATCTGCTAATTACAGCTTTGAAAGATGCCATGGAGTGACACAAGGCAGCCCTAGATGTATTTAGTTAGTTTTACAACTGAGGAGCATAAGAAACCCTTGGGTTCTTTCCTACAGTCAACAGCTCCAACAAAGAGCTCTCCATTAATTGCAACCACATCTTGTCTATTTTTATGTATGAGAAACACTACAGTCCTTATAAAAACCATAAAACAGCCATTGTCATTTAGGGATGCTATTAATCAAGGCCTTCTCCAGTGCTTCCCCTTCTCAGTTCCCTTGCCTAGCTCTCAGCCCATTGGTTTTTAACTAAAAGCAGTGTGGCCATGTGCAGCCCTTGCAGAAAGCTCAGGATTTTGATTTCAGTGCAAGAAACGCTCAGCTGTGATCTCTCTTGCAAAGTGAAGGCCCTGAAGTGTTTGCAGGCATTCCCAGCAATGTCAATGACAAAAAGAATCAATCTGACAAAAAAGGATTGAAAATACTCACTTTGTTCGGAAAGTGAGTTTCCTCTACTTCTGGAAAATCAGTGCAGCAAGCAGAAGAGAAGCTGAATTCTTTTGGCACTATCCCAAACAGGTTATTTCTGGGAGCCGGGAATATTTAGACTCGAGATTAAGAAAAGCTTTCCAAGGGTTAAGGTTGCCTAATGAAGCTGAAGGGCTGTCATTATGTAAGGACAGTTTAGACAAGCCTCCATTAGGAATATTAGTGTAAAGATTCTTCTTTGGGGCAGAAGCATAGATTAAATGATACCCTAAGATATTCTGGCTGTTTCTGAATGCTCTACAACTCAGAAGCATGCCCCTCCCAAGCTGCCACCCTGTATTTTAACAGCCTTCTGTATAATTTTTAAACTCCTTTACAATTCTCCTAGGAGCTCTGCACAGACATACTTGCAAGCCCCAAAGAAGACTGAAAACTCAGTTACTTAGTTATAACAAAAGCAAAAAAAAAAAAACCAAACCCCAAATGGGATTGTTATCTCATCAAGAAGTAAAAAATGAGGCAGAAGACACACATGATAAAAGAAGATACCAGAGCCCCAGCAGTAAAAATTACGAGTTACAAGAGCAATATAAATCCTGTTAGCAGGTTGGCAGAAACCTGACATTTCCAATTCTCCATAAAGCTGTTATACACATCTACTGAACTACAAAATTAAGACTAGTTCTGCCAGTTTGAGTCATGGCCAATTCAGGCAAGTTGCAAAGCTGACCTCTTTTTGAGTCCATGTTAGACACCTTCACTCTGCAGCAGCTAATTTAGTGCTGCAATAGATAAGCTTTGAAGAATTACTCTGAAACATTTCTCGAGGTGTCTAGGAAACAGTTAAGCACTGGAGGATAACTTTGGAGTGCCTTAACTTCTTTTTTTCCCCCTCCTGACAAATAAAATAGGAACTTCTTAGATTCACTGCTTCAGGCTCCTAGTTTGAGATGTGCTTCTGAGAATTGTCATCGGCAGCCCGTAGCCAGGTCACCAGTTATCAGAAACACAGAGAAGAGAGCCACAAGGGACCCTGGCTAGTCCTTTCCCCTGCCCAAAAGATCCAGCACACAGGAAGAGGATGGCTGAGTAGGGCAAGCCAGCAATAGCATGGTTCATCCATGTGGTTTTATGGGGCAGTTAACTTTTATTACCTGGTAATTACTGAGGAAGGCTTCAGACAAGCTGACTCTACAGCCCACATGGCAGCAGACTTGTGTGGGCAGTCAGCTCACAAAAATCATGCTGCAAGACTAATGTTTCAGAGGGGAAAGTCAGTCCATTAGGAAAGCCAAGTTCAAGAAGACAAGTTCAGCTGTATTTCAATAGTACCAGAAAAGAATTATAAATACCAACTCTTAAGTTAAAACAAAACAAAAAAAAAAAATAGAAGAAATTGGAAAAGGCAGCTGAAGAATAGGAAGAAGTTACAAGGTACAACAACAAAAAGTATGAAATATCTTAAAAATAAAAAAGGCTGGAGGGCATGGATCAGATAATAAAAAAGTGTTTGTGAACAGAAAGGCAAAGCGTTTTAAAGTTGAAGTGGGCAGGCTAATCTCCATGTTGCAGAGCAGACACTTGTTTATGGCATCACCCCTGAAGTAGGTACAACAAGGAGGAGTGAAGAAGAGGGAAGAGAAGGCCTTACGAGAGGTAAAAAAGAATAAATACTGAACATGCTCATTTTTCAAAGGAGAAGCACCACAATCCAGGGCTACAATGGCTGTTGCTTTAAAGCAGTGGGTATCATTACCAAAGAAGTCCCTTGGTATTTCCTCCTCCCTGACTGTTCCCTGCTGTGGTACTATTTCTTCACACAGCTAGTACGTGTGAGCAGAGCACATCAATACTTGTAAAATCAGTGCATTCTTCTCTGTAGAGGCACTGAATGTTTGTGAAATGAGCACTTTGGTGAACCTCAGGCTGCTTTCTCTGAGCTAATACCAGTTAACAGGTTTTGATCCTCAGTACCTGTTTTAAACTTGATTTAAATCTTAAATCCAAAAAGATATCAAAAAATCCTGAACCACATGATAAATATATGTCAAAGTCATATAATTTCCAATCTCTTCTGTTCATTCTTTGCAATAAAAAGCAAAAATTACAGTTGATTTACTGTGCAGTCAAACATTGGGAGAATACAGGAACATGTGGGATCAGTTTAGGTCAGGATCAAAACCCCATAATTTAGCTGAGAGCAGCTTCCAAACTAAGCTCATATTTTTTCAGACTATATTTATAGTGCAGTTACTATGTGCCAGTACATCATTAAATGTCCTAAGAACTAAACCCACCCTATTCTTTATGGGGAGGGTTTTTCCCCTTAAGTCAGAAATACCCATTCCAGTGGAATTCTGAAGGAACCAGCAGCACTCACAGCATTCTGCCCCCATCCATCTCCAGTCCTGATGGCTGCTAAGCTGTCTGCAGCCTTTTCTTGTTGCTAGTAAGAGCTCACAGTCTCCTGTTCTCACTTCCTAACATGCACCTTGGCCTGGTTAGAACCACTGCTCCCCTGGCCAGCTTGAATCGGGAAGTAGAGCTGGCAAAAAAGCAAAAGAGATTTGGGATGAATATGAGTGTCTGGTTCTACCAGCAGCACATCAGCCTCGAGGATGCTGTAGAGAAGAGGGAGGGATAAGTTACAGAGGCAGAAAAAAAATAAAAAAGAAAACCAAAAAAAGAAAACCAAAAAACTCAGAAGCTGAACAATGCAGCCCTGAACATTCATGCTGTTGTCCAGCCCACTGCCCAAAATTCTGGATGGGGAGAGAGAGGACTGACTCCCATTTCCACCACTACATTTGTGATACAGGGCTCTCTGGTGGGCTGCTCTGTCTGCATGGCACAGATAATGATGCAATTGTCAAACCTTCTGCTTCCTGCTCTGTGTGCTCAGCCACACCGTCCCGGTTCAAAGCCTGATTACTTCCAACCCTGCTGCATTAAAGCTGCAAACTGAGAGGAACATTGTGCAGGAGACAAATTGGCCATGCATCAGAGATCTCAGTTTAAAGCTCTTACTAGAGGAATGGTGTGTTTTGATGAATGTTCAGAGCTGAAAACTTAGTCTTATCACACACAAGTTGCTGTCTGCAGGGAGAGGCATGGGGAGTGTAATGCTGCCTGGAAAAGCAGACAGCTGACTCTGTATCTCTCCCAAACAACACTGGGACACACTGAGCTCAGGTAGCAGTGGGAGAATGAGGAAAATCATGTCCCAGACTAAATCAAGAGTCACTCCACTTTGCAAAGTCTACAGCTGCTGCAACATCCGCAAACACAAAACACTAGCTGAAAATGAACTACAGCAAGACTTTCTTTTCTTTTTTCTCCTTTTTTTCTTTCTTTTCTTTTCCCACTTGAATGTGTGCAGAAGATACAGTCTGAGTATTAAATGTTTTTCTAAGAAGAAAATGACAGCCCCAGCAATAAATACTCTGGGATTTATGGAGCCAGTGCACATACAGTGGCAGGAAACTTTGATGGGTTGCTGTAAGCATCCATGAAATGGTCTCTAACATCTGAGTGAAAAGCACTGCAATATTCAGGGATGGACTGAAAGGCAGCCAACGTGGCAAATATCTTGGCTGTTTCTATGCCAATAATTACATTTTATCAAACTTTAACTAGTGATGTCAAAATATTTTTGGCTTGTAGTCATGGAATGGGCAACAAGCATACAGGTTTGCTACTTCACACTAACATGTTTGGTCTCAAGAGGTTAAGCACTCATCTGTTTCCTAATTGTGTTTAAAATAAAAAAAAAAAAAACTCCAAACCCCAAAAGAAAACAGCACAACAACAAAAAAAAAAAACCAAAAAACCCTCATTTCTGTCCATACTGTTGAAACAGGTCAGCTTGCACACAAATTATGTTTTTTTCAGGACTTATCCCTGATATTACTCATGACATAATGCCTCCAGCATAGACCTGCAAGGTAAAACACAGTTTTAAGCCTGAATAACAAAACTGAGCCTTCCATCAACATGAATTTCTTGACAGGAGGAAGAAGGCTTGGACACACAGATAATATCTGGGCTGAAAACAAGTTCAGATTGCTGCGACGCAGACAGCAAGGAGACAGCAATATTTTGGCTTTACAGAAACAAAAGCGAAATAAGGACTAGATTTTTAGCTTCACTTTCAAACTCTGACTTCAGTCCCAATTAAAAAAAATTATTAAAACTATTTTGTGAAGACAACCAAACCTGAAGTCAAGCACAACCCTCTCAGCTGACACTGATTAAAAGGGGCTGTACAGCTCTTCTGATAGGCCAGTCTTAGTGACATTCATGATGTCAGCAGGTACTTTTGTGAACGTGGCTTTTCAACCTGAGCATTGAGAACACCAATAAATTAAATAAACTAGGTCTGCCAGTGATCCTATAGCACCTTCTTTTTCTTTTTATTAAAGCAGTCATAAAGGCAAAAAAAATCAAACCCACAAATCCTCTACCATTTCACTACTGAGCTATAATACATTAAATCATAGATATGAGTCAACAACATCATGCTGCTGGGAAAAATGGAAAACCATTGTGGGAAGAATAACCAAGTGTCATCTGTAGAGCACATGGAGCAATGCTCGCGCTCGGCTCGGTGGGGGGAAGCGGAGGGCTCAGCTGTGGGCACCACCATCCCAGGAGGATGTGGGCAGAACACAAAAAACCTGGAGAATAGGGACAAGGACAATGAGGGGCCTATTAGAGAAGACTTAGGCTGCTTGTGTTGAGGAGCAGAACCCTAATCCCAACCCCCTTTGTGGCAGTCCTGGGACATGTGAGGAGCAGCTGGGAGGAAGGAAGGGTTTCCTTCACACCCCCAGCCCCTGGACAGTATTGAGCTCTCTGAAGAGCAGGAGTGTCAGAGACAAGACTGAGACAAGCACCCCTGCTGTGACTTCCAGTGTAGAAGGGATTGTAAATTTGTGCAATACAGTTTGGCTAATTTCTGAGAAGTTCATCATGATCTTGCTGTGTGGGCTCGCTCTAAGTTTTCTTACCTCACTGTCCGAGTAAGAGTGCTCAGCTTTTCCTCCTGGTGTCCACCTGGGCCTTCCTTCCAAGCTGCTCCACTTTGCTCTTCCTCCTTTCTGTTTACTGTTACTGGCTCATCAGTGGTTTGCCTGTCTTTCTCCTGAGCCTTCCCTCCTGGAAGCTGAAAAACGTGCCATGTTCCCTTTGCTGATTCAGAAACACTTCCCTTGGAGCAGATAAAGAAACAGAAGTAACTTGACAGTTTCCACAGACTGACCAGATTGCACAGGAGATGTGCTGCAAATTTAACAAACAATTCAGTTAAAATAAGTGGTAGTAACTGAAAGTGCTTGAAAGGACAGCAGTGCTATTTTTAAATAATTATTTCTTTAATTCTTTAATTTTTTAAATAACAACTTTGTACAGTAATATTGAAATGCAAAGTTAAAATGCTTCCAAGCACCACTATTCATTTGAGGCAGCAGCATTCCCATTAGAAATTTTAAGCAGAGGGAGTGGGTATGGAGAGAAAAAGTATTTTTCAGAATTATGTGTTGATAAATCCAAAAATAGAAACATTTTCCAAACAAATTTTCTACGTGCAAGTATCCCAGTTTCCCAGCAACCCTGTCGGTGACTTAACATTAACTTTGTGGGAAAGCAGCTCTGGACAAGAAGCTAAGAGCTTTTTGGAGTCTATTCATAACCCTGCATTTGCATTTGATAAATTGCTTCATTGTTATAACAACACTCCTTCAACATGATGATTAATTCTTCTTGTTTTACACAAAAAACATTTGGTTTAAAATGCTAATCTTTCAGCATTTTCTCAATCATTACATCAGAAGTTCTGTCAAGATGTTTCAAAACTTCCAGAAAGTTGTTTAAGGTATTTTCCTCAACTAAAAACCATTTTACATGGGCTAAGTTTCCTTACATGTTATATAAAACTGGCACTAATTTTTATAGCATGGTTTTAATAGGTTTAAAACAAAATGCATAATTGTCTAGATAATTATTTAAAACTAAAAGAAAGTGAGCTGTAACACTGTGGTAGCCATGACAAGAAATACAAAATTTTGTCTGGTCTTTTCACTTAATATTCCAGATATTTTTCAATTCCCCAACTGCATTCATAATTTCTTGAAAGAATGGCACAGGATCCAAGTTTCTTCTAATTTATGCAGTCATAATTTTTTTTACATAATGGAGTTATTCATACCAACATGAACAGGACCACACTCTGAGCAAGCTGGATCTTAAAAGTATTTCAACCCAGCTAATGCCAAGGTGAGGGTTTCTTTAGAACTTTTGAACAGAAATTCATCCAGGCAATTCCTCTGCCACAGTTTCAGCAGCAGCAAAGAGCTCCCCCAGCACACTCTTGAGCTACCCAGGCAAGCAAGGTGAGCAATCAAGTGCAAAGTTGGTTTCTGCCAGCATCCAACCAAGTTTTTATCATGGCACTCCTCATGACAGGCACAACAGAGCCCAGCCCCAGGGTATTTAACAAAGGGCAGCCTCCTGTCCCCTCCTGGGCAGACCCACCCAAGCAGCTCCTCGGGAACTGGGTACACAGCAAGGACCCTCCACCTGCAGCTTGACAAACACCCAGCCCACACGTGCTTCAGATCCTCTACATTCATTTCTACTTAAAATTCAGCTTTTCCCCAAGTAGTCTGTAAAATTTTTCTCCACTTAACCTCAAATTGCCTTTCTCTCCTGCTCATAACTTGAGCTAAAATGAAAAAAAAAAAAACGCTTGGCTTATCTTGGAGGGTCAAGAAGTAAAACCAGCTTCGAAACAACTGCAAAACAGCAGAAGTAGGTTTCAGTGGGACTTCTAATGTGCTGTGAATTAGACTGGTGCTTAATTAAATTACCTTGCTGAGCCTGGGCCTAAATTAACGTGAGACACACTCCTCAGTGTTTATTTGGCTTGGATAATTAAAGGAAGTAACAAAATGAGGGTTTCGAGCTAATGTAAATGAAAGTTTCAGTAATTAAGTATTTCTTCACTCAAGCACCTGGCATAGCCTGTTTGGTGCATATAGTGAACATAGGAATAGGTGAACAAAATTCTTCTGCTGCAACCCTCTGCTACAGAAACCAAATGGGGCAATTCTTAAGAACCAATCCTACCTCATCCTCGTCCATTTGTAAACTATTGCCTTTCAAGCCATTAAATGACTTTCTGTGTCTCTTTTGTACACCCTGGTTCTGGGTTCCATCGGAAGCCAGCAAATGGGAGCATGAGCTATTTACTTATTTACTCTAAGCCTGGAAAAATGGGGGAGACTTTGAAAAGGCTGGTGTCTTCTTGAGAAGAGGATGAAATTTCACACTGGTTCTTACTGAAACCAATTCACATACCCCAGGCCTTTCCTCTCCCTACCCCATCTCTCCCCCACCAACATAATTTGCCCATTTATGCTTTAAATCTGGTATAATAACTCCAAGTCCCTAAAGACCCTGAACCCATTTCCACTCTGTAACACGAGGGCAACTCCAGCTGGGGCTGTGAAATGGCATTAGGGTAGTGGAGAATATGCTTTGCAGTATTAACATGAATTAAACTGGAATTGAAAATAAAGACCCCTGAACAGAGTTTCTTTTTGCAGCACTAATAAAATCTGCATTCTTGGCAGCAGCACCCAAAATCTGGCTGGTGCACTGAAAACAGAAACCCTTCCTCTGGCTGGTGTCACCCCTTTCCTTCCCAGGGCTGCCAAGAACCACAGGTCACTGCTGGAGGGGAACACCCATCAAGGTCTCTCTTAGTTTGGGGTCCCACCAGAATGAATGTTAGCTCAGGGGTACCAGTTCATCTGCCAATGTCCTCAGCTGATGGAAGAAATGGATTTGAACAGGAATGAGTGAATGGGGGAAAAAAAAATTTTCTGAAAGTTTTGAAGGTTTTGTTTTGATGTGGAGTTCAAGGCTCCAATAAACCTTTCTGCAAGTTTAAATGAAACTGAAAATGTGATAAGCTAGACTCTGTGCTTTGCTGGAATAACCAAAATCTATGGACCACACTCTTTTACTGAAGGAGACTGAGTCAGTGCAGTAGCTTTCCTACACCGAGTTCTTATTGATGTTTCTTTGTTGTCACCTTCATTTATCATCCACTGTAAACATGTAATTCTGAAATTCATCTTTTTGCAATGGCATCTCTTATGTTATTCTAGTGAGACACCTGTGAGGATTCCCATAATGACCAGCTACATACAGCAGCTCTCTGTCTCCCACAGGACACGAAGAGGAACAATAAACCATTCAAAGGGAGCCTTCAAAGTCTGCAGCAGCAAGTCCTGAGAGGGAAAAAGTACCTGGTGATTTGAAGGGTTTCTCTTAAGTTTCCTGCAACATGGCACCAGCCTTCAGATGATCTGCTGGGAGCTCATCAGGCCCCCATGTGCATCATTACTCACAGTACTACACTGTTATGGTCTTCCTACAGCCAGCACAGGCAATGCCAGTAAATAAACTATGGGAGCCAAATCAGTATTCCTTCAAGGTCTAGGAGAAATATTGCCTCAGAGGGATCGTTGTCTACTGTACCTTACCATTACAAAAGTTTCACTGGAAAAAACACAGATGTTGAAGACAAAGTTAAAAACAAAAAAAGGGGACTCCAGGGCTGTTTCATCTGGATTGCTGTTTCTGGTATTCTGCTGTCAACTCTCCTGTCACTATGTGGAAACTTTTTAGAATCGTTAGAGTGGTGTAACACCTTCTGCTAAACTTGAACTCTCTTCAGCATGCAAACAACTCTGTATGGCCAGACCTGCCTTGTTTCTTCCTGTCCCAAGGAAAACTTAACTGAATACCTGGCCTTTCAATCTCATGGATATCCCAAGTGTACAAAGCCCTACCATGCATTGTTCCTTAGTCTCCCAAACTAGCAGGTGGATCCACTCAGGAATAAACCCACCCAGCTGAGCAGTCCATTTTTAACTCCTTTGTTCAGGTAACAAAACCAGGTTAGCAATCAGCCACCTTTCTAAATGACAAATATCCTGTGCTACAGACAGGAAAAGTGCATCATCTCTTACATCAGTGGATTTTAACCCCAGCCCTCTCAATCTCCCTCTTTAGGACATCAGCCTATTAACTGACACAGAACACTTCAGAACAACCAGAACAGCCTCCTGTCAGAAGAATGCTTTTGTTGCAAATAATGTCAGAGATTTCGGTAAACAAAACATTGCAAAGGACCACCCATGGGTGTGATCAGCTACTTCTGTTTTACCCAGTACTTTATCAGTGTCTGTCCACATCCCTCCCAAGTGCTCCAGCTATTGCCATTCTCAACTGCACACTGAGAAATGAGGGCAGGAAATGGACTTAGCTGAGGCCACAAAACATTTATCTTAATACTAGTCTGCTAGATTACCATGTTTATTTAAAGTGGCATAATAGTTGGGAAAAAAAAAACAACTGTAGGGATTTCCTGGTGCTTTTGAGTTCTCAGTGCTTTCCCCTGGTGATTTTGATTTCTCATCAGCGAATAAAAAGATGAAACACTGTTCCATGTGGTACTCTCTTCAGTGCCAAAATGTGTGCAGTGTACTGGAGGGTTAACTCACATCACCTACTTCCCCTGGAAAATTAGTAGGCTGACCAATAACCCTTACTCTTTGGAGGCTTTAGGAACATATAAATGGCATTATTTGCAAATGTCTGTTTAGCTCATGCAGCTGTTGAAATATCTTTATATTTGCTACTCACTTCAGATATGTGAGTTATTCTCATACTTCAATCAGAAGTAGCTGGTCTGATCAATATACAAGCTTTTGTCCCACACCTACTGGAGAAAACATTCTTGTCCAAGAAAATATGCTGCTTGAGGTCAGGATCACAGAACTGTATCCAGGAATTATTACCTCAACCCAAGAACACTAAACTTGACTACTTGCTACGAGATGCTGAGTTTTACAAATTAACGTAGGTCATGATCTGCCAAAGCCTTAATGAACTCCATTTATATACATTATAAATTTCTTCCAGAGCCTTGTGGAAAAAATTACTTTTCCTGCAAAAAAAAATAATCTCTAAAATACAAACTTTTAGGGAATCATACTTCCCAGCTGCATGAAAGCCCACCAAGGATATTACTCTAGCCACAGAAATCACACTTTTGAAGATCAATATCCTAACAAATCTCATAACAGAAAAATAAATCAATCCACCTAAAAGTTGTGGATTTTGCTTTGAAATCCATTTTCTGATCTGCCAAGTTCATTTCTCTGAATGACCTTCAGCGTGAAAGCAGCTTTTTTGCAAGTCAGGGAAAAATGGCACAGTCATACAGAAAAATGTTCCCCAAAGGCTCCCTTGTTGTGTGTAGGAGCATTAATAATGAGTTCTCTCTGCTGGTGGCATTTCAACATGACACACCCCAGTGTCATTCTTTGGTTTGCTGGGGATTTTTGCTTTGTTTTTATAGCCACATAACCTCTCTGTATCACCTCTATATTGGTCAATCACATGCAGAAGAAAAAGAAAAATCATATTTTTCTCCAGTGTTACAGCCTGCAGCACAGTGGAGGGATAATTAATTCACAACTCTCCCTATTTCCCTTGGAAAAGTATTATGCTGGCTAATAAACCTTACAGTTATGAGGCTTTTATGAACTTACAAACCCTGCAGTAATTTCAAGTGCATGTGTGGTTTGTTCAGCTGTTTGAACACTTCTCACCTCAGTCACCCTTTCTCCCTGTGAACTCACACTCCAGAAATGCTTTGCATCAATGAAAAAGAACTGTGTGATTGAAAGTGTATGAGATTCCTGCACATTCACTCCTTCCATGACTAATTAGAGGGTCTGAGGATTTTTTTCCTTTTCTAAGGGGAGCTATGCTGCCAGAGGCTGAGAACTGAGGAGTTTGGTGCTTAACACACTCTGGATTTATTATCTGATCTCCAGGTGAACCACTTAAACCTCTAGTGGTCTAATTTTACCAACTGTAAAACACAAGTAACAGTCATCACCTACCTTTAGGTGCCGTCGGACATTCCAAGGAAAACACCATCTCAAGGCCATGGGCATGTGCCAAACTTGTTGTACTGTGGGATCAACTTCTTCCTCCAACTTTCCACACGAGTTCTTGCCATTAGGAAAGCAGAGAATGCAGAACATGCATAAACCCCTGCCTTATTTCTTCCCATTAACAAGGCTTAAAAGATAAATAAACTACATACAGTATTTTCCAAAACACTGCATATAAACACTGCACCAATTTCAGTAAAGACCATGTAGAACAGTAAAAAATAAATAAGTTTGAATAAATATTTCTAAATAAACAAAGAACTGTTCCATACAACAGCTTGTGCCAATTTATCCCTCTCCACCTAAAAATACTGGAGATCATGGGCATCCTCAGAACAAGTGAGATATGCAAGGCATCATCCTGTGATTTTTCTGAACAGCATTTCCCTCTTGGACTGCTGATGGGATCCCCTTGGACACACAGTCAATAAATGTCCTGGAAAATATGTTTTCATTTCATGAATGATTTCCTTAACTAGTGTGAATGTGATACTTGGCCCTTTCAGTACTGTGAATAGCTGAGAAAAATGTGTCCTCAACAAAGCAGGAAATTCATTCTCACCGACACATGGATATTCCTGAATGTCGGAACACACACCAGTCACCAGTACATTTGGGGACTTGAAAACTCCTGCAATGCCAACTGAACAAGTCCAGCTGCATCACTTACCTAGTATTTAATGCAAAGAAACACACTGTGCTATGTCTCTTCCCTGGTATTCACTGCAGGCAAGAGATTTTTCTTCTTTATTTTTCATATCAGAATTAAAAAAAAAAAAAAAAAAAAAAAAAAAACAAACAAAAAAACCCCCAAAAAACCACAACCAAAAAACACCAGACAAAGAAGAACCTTAAAACACTACCTCTCCAGTAGATACTCACCATCATTATTCCTTTTTGAATAGGGAGATGTGCTTCNCTGTGCTATGTCTCTTCCCTGGTATTCACTGCAGGCAAGAGATTTTTCTTCTTTATTTTTTTTGAATAGGGAGATGTGCTTCACTTTGGCAAAACATTTTAAGAGATTCTAAGTCATTGCAAACACCAATCACGGGAAGGAAATAAAGCTCTGTTCAGCTTTGCACATCTATATTCCCGTGCGTACAAAAATCACAGAGCACACCTCAATATATTTTCAGAATACTTGGCAACAATGCATTAAATATAATCATGGTTGCATGTTGGCTCTTTGTTCCTATACTCAGAGGTGTAAGATTATGAAGTGGTGTCTTTCATCTTCTGAAGTTTGTAGACCTTTTTTCCTTTAAGTACACACATTACAAGGTTTGCAGAGGGTAAAGTCAACACACTGTGCCCAGCAGCTGGAGCCCAGAGCAGAGTAACCAGTTCCTGTTGGGGCTGAGTCTCCAGCTCCAGATTAGTCACCAAGAACGCTGAGCCCTCAGACAGAGGAGCTTTGTTCTCATCCCAGAAAATCCCAGCGCACGCAGGGAAGCTCAGCTCGCAGAGGCCTCATTGCAGAGTCTTGCAGTCATGTTCAGGGCTCAGTTTAAAGCTGGGAAATTCACAATGACCTGAAGTGCTATGTGCCAGCATTCTGCTCTCAGTGCTCAGCTGAGCTGTCTCTCAATGCTCAGAGCAGTCCAGGCTGCTGAGATTTAGAGGCCTGGGACACAACTTTATTTACAGCACACATCAGACAAGAGCTTGTGTTGATGGTCATCCCTATAAAAGCTTTTTATATGCATATAAAATAGATTAACTCCCCACACCATGGGTTGCCTTGAACATTTCCTGATCTATATTTACATTTCTTTGGCCTGGTGAAGAGAAAGTCAGCACAACATAGAAAGATCCTTATTTATACCCCACAAAACGTGTACCTTTAGGAGAAGGGATACTAAAGTTCACATACTTACTCAAGGAGAGCAGTTGTTAGGTGACAAGCTGGTATTGCTGCTCCCAGGTCTGCTTTTTAACTGGTTTTCCATTAGAGCAAGATTTTATCACGTCAGCTTAAAACACTACAGTTGGTGAAAATCATCTCCTTCACTAGAAGAAAAAAAAGACATCCAAGTTAATTAAGGAGACAAAAGAAAAACTTTGTATCAGACTATTTAGAAATTCACACCAAGAGAAGCTGTTTAATTTGCTGCTCTCAAATGTGAGTAAAATTGAAGGATCTGACTTGGAAAAAAAAAAGTTTATGTATTCTTCATGCTGCACAAGCGTGGCTGAATTTGCTTTATCTGACACTTACAGAAAGGATGATAACAGTCTCTTCTCCACACAGAAAGATGTCGTCTTCATAGCAGACTAACTCTGTGTCCTCACACCTGAAGATCTCTAGACCATGACTGGGACTCCGTCCTGATCAGGCAGTTAACTTAAGCAAACTTGGAAGGGCCATAGCACAGTCCAGTCCCTTACACACAAAATGTCTTTTCTCCAGCTCCTTGCCTCATTTGAAGTCCAACCTGAACCATATGAAGACTGAGCTTTCAGAGCCAGGAGGAAGCAATTCAAAGGATGTATCCAGCACACGAATGCTTCCAGGGAAAAAATGAGTGCTCTGTAGCAATCCCTCACCTCTTTAAGAACAAGAATGTAGGGTTTGCCCAACAATAAAAGTTTAATGGCAGTTATTTTACATGGTGTCAGAGTGAGCCTCACACTGATCATCTGCTGGACTGAAATTCAAGACATTTAGATGCTCACCACTGACCTGCAAGACACAGGCCAAAGTCATACCTGGAACAACACCTTGCTATTAGGTTTTTATAAGGGCTATGCAGCAGAGCAATGCACAGCACGCACACTTTTCAGGGAGGCGGGGAAGCTTTGCAACCCAAAAGCTCCTTATGACACTAAATGGGATCAGCTTACAACAGTACAGACCTCACAGTCAGCAGGAGCTGTGCGTGCCCTACAAGAGAGCTCAAGGCAGATTTCAGTGCTTGCTACAGACCATCCTCCCTGTACCAGCACAACACAAACACACCAAAGCAGAGCTGGGTGTCCCCAGAACAGCACTTGGGCAAGATCAGAGGATGCCAGTGGACGTGCTGCTCCTGCAGTCCCAGAAGAAGGGTGTGCCAGGGACAGATAGTGTATGGGAAGCAATGCCTGCAAGCCAAGGGGCTTCCAACCAGAGCACCTTGGCTGTGCTGCAACAGAGTAATTTGGTACTTTCCCACATGATCAGCCAGCTCTCCTGGCCAACAGGACAGAGATGCAGCAGAAAGATCTTCCTTTCAAAGGATTACTCCTGGCTCTGGAGAGGTTTGTAATTTTTGGCAGTCTCAGGATGGGCTGTGCAAAGGGAAAAGGAACTTCTCTGCTCCCTCTCCCACACTGCAGCCACACAAGGCCCAGCCATAACGTAGCTCTTAATAAAAAGAGCACAGATGTGCCCTGTAGGCACTTAAAAGACTAAAAGAAAAAGGAAAAGAAACAAAATGTTCCTGTGTGTTTCATAAATTGGTATGTAAGCACAATGCAACCTACTATCCTAGATAGAAAATGAAATATCTTAAAAAGTATTGAATCCTTGGTGAATTTTCTCAGTGGATCGGCATGAAGCTATCTAGCCCAGATGTTTCCATAATTCTGATGCATTAGGAGCTGCACAGCACCATGGCCAAGTGTTAACACAGTGAACTGTAATGTAAAACATGTAAAGATCCTGGCTTCCAGAGTTATTGGAAGTTTTCACTCTAACCACTCTGCTTCCTTAAGCAGCTATATTTTCTTTACAATATGCACTTATATTTTAATGCACATGGAAGAAGAACTAAAGCATTCCCCTCTCTCCCATCAAAACCTAATTCTGTGTGTTCTCTGGAAGAACACAGAGAGGCCAACGAGAGATTGACATGGAGTCTTTCAGAAATGGGAATCTCACCTCTGAACAGCAAATCTCACACTCCAGGCAAAAGCAGGGCCAGCAAGGCACAGCTGGGTACCACGTGAGCAGGTGAAGAAGTGATGGTGAGATTTCTGATGACAACCTGGTGTCCAAAAGACAGACTGTCCCATTGCGAGGCTCTCGTTCGCATCTGTAATGGATTTAGGGATTTGTAGAGGTAGTTTCAAAGATATTCAAGCAGGTGCAATGTGTATGTTGGAATGGCCTGACTGAGTGTAGGAACAATAATGGGAATATGAAGCAGCACAAAGAAAGGTAACAGCATGTGCTTAGCAGAATGTGACATAAAGAGTGCAAGAAATAAACTGGCAGTCTCTACAGAAGAACAATGCAATGGAATATCTTGCATTGAGAGTTCATTTGGAAAAATATTTGTCACCATACTTAATTATTCAGAAGAGTTTAAAATAGTTCAGAGGTTATTTCTTCATGATCTACCTGCCAGGATGGGAGTTGAGAGCTTTGCAATTCTTCAAGACCTTGTTATCTTAAAAGCACAAAACACAGTCCTCAATTAATGAAAATCAGCTCCTGCTACAGCCCCAAACCTGCAGTCACAACTCTGTTTTCTCGTCAGTACTTGCTGGAATAGACCTCACACTCAGACAGAAATCCAGGTGTGAGAGGTGGAGTAACTTCCATTTCTTGGAAGAAAAAATGCCAAAACTTTGTTTAGGCCTGGAGTTTCTCATGCCTTTTTAAGGCAAACAAATGTTACTTGGGTTTCGGCTCTACAGAGCACACTGGAGCAATCCACCATGGCATATCACCCTGACCACTCACACACTGATTACCCTCCAGAGCAAAGTCAGCCATGGAGGCCTTGTTTCACTTCTACACAGTAAAAGTTTCGTAACCAAATTTTCTGTATGCTACTGTCAGCTATTCTGCCTTTTCTCCCCCACCCCATGGCTGCACAGCAACTTGTCCTTCAACTGTATTTCCCAACATAACCACTTCAATTCACATTACTATTTTTATTTAAAAATATTACAGGACTTCCAATTAGTGAGAAGAGAAACCTGTATTTCAATAATAGAGTTTGTAAAGCCATGGCAGGTGGCAGAATTTGTCCTCCTATGTAACAGAGCTTAATCCCAAACCTTCTCTTATTCCTGTCTGATTTAAACCATTCTGTTCCTTTTCAGTTGGATACAGTCCTTGATAGCTGTTGGACAAAAGCTGATGACATCCATAACTGCCAGATAACTCTCCTCTCTTTAATAGCCACAGAATTATCATCCAGGCATGGAAAAAGTCAAACATCAGCTTGTACAAGATTGCTCTACATTGTTCCTCAATTAGTGCTCTGCAATTTAAAAGCTAATTCTCCTATCATCCATTTCATCCTTATCTGTTTGCCAGCTCAGAGGTTAAATGAAGCAAATATCATGTTACATTCCTTTAAATTTGGAAAAGGAAAGCATATGGGGTAGTGAAAAAAAGAGGTATAGTCCTCAGATATCTTAAACTATGAAAATATTGTAAAATAACCATTATTGTCATGTTAAAATAAATATTTGAACACAAAACTCCCAGATAACTAATGACCAGAATATTGTAACAATTACTTCTTTTCTAAAACATTTTTTGAAAACTGTGACAAAAAATTCAGACTAAAGAAAGTACTAATAATCATTTGCACATTTGCCTTGGGTTTTACTCACTTCCTTCTCTATCACTCTTCCTGTCTGAGCTTTAAGAAAGAAAAGCATTTTTTCTCCATTTCAAGTACAATCCTGAATAGTGAAGTAACAGCTTAAAAATTACAATTATTGCTCACTGAGATTCTGCAAATGCTGGTGTCTCAATTCTCTTTTTCCATGGAATTATGAACAAGACCATTACCTGTCTCTCTCCAAATAACAGACAGTAAGGACCCCATAAAAAATGATCACTTGGATTATCCAGTTTTTACACTTCATTTTGTAGAATTACTCCCTTCCTGTATAATTTTCAGTGATGTTTAACTAGCTCCCAAATGGCTCACAGTGTTCACTTTGCTTAACTAGCTTCAATTTTTTCCCAAAATCTAATTGTTCCAGCAAAATTTTCCTGACATATAACTTGAACTTCTCTTTTTCTGGGTGTTTCTATGTGAAATGGGAGGCCAGCAGAAATACTGCATTTCTGAGCAAATAAGTGACAAAAACACAGCAAAACACCTGCAGAGGAGAGATAGGAGCTCCAACAGCTGAGCTGAGAGAAGCTATTTCACTAATATTTAATAGAATGTGTCACCCAAAAGCACTGGGAAAGAAATAATTCATCACAACTCCTATACTAATCAGATAATCAGATAATCAGATCAGATAATCAGAACCAAAACCTTCAATATTCTCTCATAAAAATGGACAAAACTTATTGTGACTCAAACATATCTACATTATCTGTAGGCTTTAAAGCTCCTGTTTTGTTGATCAGCAAGCCTGTAGATTGGCTAGTCCATAAATTCTTACATTTATTTTCACTCTTTAAACACAGCATACACTTGGGTTTGGTGCTTTCTGAAAGAAATTTTCTCTTTACTTGGTTCTAAGAGCAAAAATGTTCTACTGAGTTGTTGTCCATTTTTGTCTATGGTATTTCTTGCTTTGCTCACAGAAAACAAAGTAAGGAGTAATTTTTTAATGAAGGAAAGACTCCCCAGAGCACAGGCATGGGAATGTCATTTATTACTGTAAAAACACAGGGAACAAGAACAACTGCAGGTCCCCAGTTTCAGTGCCCGTAGAGAGGTTTAGGTACAGTTGGTCTTGTCTCAAGTGGGATCACTTCTGGCTCTATTTTAATGATTCCATTACACTTCTTTAACAACATTTACCTTTGTTTGACATGGGGGACTGCAGCACTGATATCCAGAGATGAAGACTGGTGCCCATCAGATATTGCTGGGGATATCTTTCACAAACGTATCGATCTGTCTTTGCCACTATGAGGACTTAGAGTATCACTTCCTATTTAGCAAGACAACACTAGCATTCATTATATCCATTTACAGCAGCAACAGCCATTTTTGAGAGACTTCAGGATCAGTTTCTGATGGATTAGCTGTAATATTAGATCAGATGCAGAATGTTTAAAGTTTAAACGCATTATTCCAATTTGGTCTTGCAATACATTGTTAAGAATACATTGTTGTAATAATTCCTCCCAAGTTCCATTAGGGCTGTGGGCTATAAAATATTTGTAATTAGAAGTGGGGCTGTATGTCAGAGGTGCTCTCTTTCTCTCAGACAGAGCAGCAGAGAAGGTTGATTTCATACACCAGGCTCTACTGACAAATCCATGCCTGTCACAGAGGTTTCGTACAGTGATGGACGGACTCACACAATGATGCAGCCAAACACCAAGTTATGATTCTTCATATTTGACATGTCTTCATTTCCTCCTCCTTAGCTCTGCACCCTCAGGGATTCTGCAGATCCATCAGGAGATTTCTCACCTGGAATACAAAACCCAGGCCCTCCACCTACAAACTATTTATTGGCTGCACTTCTGTAAAACTTCTGGGGGTGGTTGCTTGCATTCCACCCCCACCCCTAATCTCTTCTTCATATCCTTACTCACTCCTAGCTACCATGTCACTGCTTTTCCCAGCTTTCCAAACTGTCTTTCTTGCAGTCCCACAAAAACACGTGAGATGTAACAAGTTGCTCTCCTTGCCCAGCATTTGATTGTGTCCCTTCCCCATTCAAATCCACCTGCCAGATGCTCATCTGCTACCACGTAAAATTTGTGCCGTGCCAAAACTTCTTTTCCCTACCATTTATCTCAACTGTCAAACTTTGCACTGGCCTATCCCTCCCAATCCATCACCCTGCCCATCTGTTTGTCACACTGCTCTACAACCACCCCATGTGTCTTTCCCCACACAGAGCTCATGCCAGACACACACACAAGTGTTTTTTAAAGACACTTTCAAAGCCCTGTGACAAGCAATGACTAAAATGGGCTTGTATCCATTCTAGAAGGCTCTTTTTATTAATTAAGGGACAGAATACACTTCAAGATGTGCAACTGCTCTCCATGTGGAAGCCATTCCTTTAGATACCACCCTCTTGGCAGGAAAGCACTGAAGCCCGGATGCTTTGCAGCTTTTCCAGGCAGCAAAGAGTGACCTAAGTCACCAAAAGGATGCACAAGGCAGAGGGAAAGCTCCAGAACAGATACAAATCAGCTTATTTCCCATTCAATAAATGTCAGTATTGTACTTCTTAGATAGGAGCAGCCTCTCATACCTTCTGAAGAAAAAATCTAAACCAAACAAAACCCCAAACACTGCATTCACTGATATTAAAATATCTGCTATAAAGCACTCCTTTGTTCTTGATTAGGGTTTCCTGAGCTACAAACTGTGCTGCCCCTCCAAAGACCCTCCTCATGCTGTTCATGGTGTGTCTGCTGCAGCAGGCTGTTGTTCTGGCAGAAGGAAATTCACCCATGCTGGTGAATGCACACAGTCACCGTTCTAAAAGGTGCGCGCTTAGCTCCTCATGCAAAATAAAACAACAAGACAATTATGATCTCACCTACCCCAGGATATAAAATGTGAAGACTGGAGAATGGGCTTTCTAGCTCTATGGCCTCCAATACTAGAAAAGTTTTACTCTGTGACCTCCAGGTTTTCACCCTTTCAAAGCATGTGCTTGAATTTCCTACAACACAGCAGATCTGAAACAATAAAACACTTTTTCTCCTTGTTGCAAACACGCCTGAAGTAACAAACAGTGGAAGTCAACTATCCCTACTGAACCACTTTTGAATGCACATACCTCAAATGTAGCCTTTAGCACACTGAGAATTACACAACTGAAAATTCCAAGTCAGCTTTTAAAGGAATAAATGTTGTGGAGTTAATAACAGTCAGCAAACAAAACAGAAAATGCAGAACAAGCTACTGTACTGAAGCTGTTGCTTTCATAGTACATAAAAGAAATCTTTTTTTTCTAATGTAAACACCACTGGCACAAAACATCTATGTTGTAGTGCCAGAGGAAAACAAAATTCAGTGGCCTGTCTACGAAACCAACCTTGTCATTAAAGCTGTCCTTAACTGTGGGGTCAAACAAAAATGTAGTTCTTCAGTTCATTGTGAGGACTGAGGCAGCAAAGGTGGAAAAAGTTCCTTTGTATTATGCAACAAGTGCTGCCTGTAGTTAAGGAGGTGACACTGAGCCAGATGAACAGCTGCTACAGGCTGAGACCAAGACTGCAAATCCCAGAAATCAGTGGAGGTTACAGGTGTGCAGCATCCTGACAAAAACTTTGTTTTTCAAGCCATCAAGCACAAGCAAGTTTCCAAAGCATCCCAATAGTTCCAAGCACATAAAAGCAAACCATGTCATACATGTTTTACTCTGCAGAAAACTTGTATTTGAAACAATGGACTCTTGGGGATCCCTTGTAAGAGCTTTCTAAGGGGAGGATACACAATCTGCTACATGACTAAAACCAACACAATCAGCTGTTCCCAAGGCTGATATAACATTGGTCATCTCTTTTGACTCAATAAGGATAATTGTTATTATCCTTAACAAACAATAACCCTTTCTGTCCTTAGTATCCTGACACAATTTTATAAACACCCCTTTCTTTTTGAGGGCGACCAAAACCAAAGCCCTGAGGGCCCAGAGATAATGCTAAAGAAAAGAGGTGGATAATGGGAAGACTTTCTTCTGTACCATTTCTACCACATTATTTGTGAGGCTTTTTTGAGTTAATCAGACATGTTTGGCTAGAGTAACAAGATATCAACTAAACTAATGATAAGTCCTTGGTTCAACTCATTTGATACGTTTCCCTTTGCCCATAAGAAGATTTTAATGACTGAATGAAGAAACAAGAGAGACATCTCAGAAATTAACCTGAATGGTGTATTCAGGTTAATTTCTAAGATGTCTCTCTTCCTTCTTCATTGAGTATCTTCCAGCAATCAAACCCTAGGGGCTCACAACATTAAATTTTTACAATATTTCAGGACAGCTGTGGTTGTAAAAATAGAAATTTCTGATCATATCAAAGCAGGTGTAAGAAAGTTCACTTGGCATAATTTTTCACCCGAAAACATGAAAATAGGTCACATTAACAAGAAAATTAGATCCTTACCACGTGTTCTGTAAAGCCCTATCAGCACAACATGAGTACAGCCAGCCAGAGAAACATGGGCAGTGTGAGTGCAGCTATCAATTATTCAAGGAAAATCTGCCTGGAGACAGTCATGCCAAGCACCTGAATCCACTTTAATGGTGGAAGTGAACACATATGCTTGGGGACTTCACATGCTTTCTGAGTAACACTCACTTATGATACAGGGACAGAGAGCAAACTCTGAGCAAGACTGCAGTAAGTTCTGGGATTTGGGGGAGCTCAGCCTGCTGTGGGGTAGCACTGCACAAGCTCTATATTCACTCATATTCTGTATTTATTGACGCACAGATGAAAAGGCAGGAGGTTCAAGTGATCTGGCATAAATCAAGGTTTCCATATCACTACTGCTTGCTTTGGTAGTACTTACATGAAAAGGCCTAATGAAAAGTTAAGTGAATAATGTTGCACACTGGAAAAAGGACTCCTTTTGACAAAGTGATTAACTAGAGAGCCTCTACCAGCACTCCTTGGATGCATTCCCAGGGAAAGCCTCTCGTGTTCCTGCTATTCCTCATCCTAGATAAATAAATGAATACAAAACATTACTCAAACATGGAGAAAGTTGTTTTCAGCAATTGACAGGATGTGTTTTGATAATAGTGTACTCAATTTTAAAAATACACATATCAGCATTTACAGAGAGAGTACTATTTCTCCTGCTGTATTTACTCTCAGCTTAACAGAGCATTTCAAAGTCATTCAGTTGTGAAAAGCAGATGAATATATGATACTGCAGAAAATCTTACTTTTAAAGTACTTTTTTTTCCTGTATCAATATTCCTTCATAGTAATTTGTGAAGTTTAGGAAAAATAATTTAATTATAAGCAACCATAGTTTGAAAATATTCAAATCAGCTCACACGTCGGTGCTTTTATAGGATATAAACCCCTCTTTTCCATGAGGTATTATATGTGTTACCTGGAAGCACAAGCTGTGTCAACATTTGATCCAAAAGGCAGTCGACATCAGTCAGAAGAAAAGGAAACCACACAGCCCTCCCAAGAAATTGCAATTACAAAAACTTGTAGGCTGTAAAAGCTGCACAAGATGAAAGTAGGGGATTGAGTGAGACACAGAAAAGGATTTAATGGGAAATGAAAGAGGAAAGACTACAGAAAAGACAAAGAAAGGAGTAAACACTTAGAAGAAAAGAGAGCTCTGGCAGTTTACAAGCAGAATAACTTCCAGGAGAGATGTAGAAAATTTGGCACCAGAACTTGAAACAAAAGCCCCAGTGGGACTGAGACTGGGAGGAAAGGCAAAGAGAGAGAGAGGGATGAGCTGTAGTGTTGGCTGGCCACAAAACAAAGATCTTCCTAGCCACATGTGTTGCCATGGTTAGCAGGCAATGCAGATAAATACACCTCCCAGTTTGCGGCATGAAAGCATCTGCAGTTCTTACAGAATAACCTAAATTAAGTTAGGAGGTTTTAATTCTGAATGTATCTCTAATTTTAGAGCTGGAACAATGGTCTAGGTCTTTTTGATGCTCTTATTCTGGCGCAATTGTTGTTGTGCTGTCTCACCACTTCTTGCTCCTGTGTGCATCACTGGCATGGCCAGGCAGATGCAGTCTCCACTTGTACCACTAACACATTTGGCACTGGAACTGAACACTGGAACTGAAGATGCCTGCCTACACTGAGTGAACTAGTGGTACTTTGGCATGCCAAAATGCTCAACAAATTAGTATGCAATGGGTTCTCAGAAGTGGCAAGGGAAAAGGTGGACAGAGCTGGGATTTGGGTTCCTTTACCAGAAAATTCAAACATTCGAACCCCAAGAGCTCGTAAAGCACCTAAGAGTGATGGAGCTGAATGGCCAGGGATAAATCTGTGGGACTGTGGCACTAGCTAGCTTCATATGGTCCTGCACAGGTATGCTGAGCTATCTAAGGTGCGCAGAGCTGCAGGCAGCCAGTCTGCCCTAAACACAGATGCCAGGTTTGTTCCTGTTACCCCTCCCTCCACTCACTGGCGTTTCTGTTCTGCTGCTGACAGTGTGCTCAAAGCAACCTCACTTTAAAATGGGCTTTTCCTGCACAGTTTTATGGGCTGTGCTGAGGGTGTTTCTGATGAGCATTTTGCTCTGTGGCTCAGAAAATGATGCCACATGTTGTGTGGATGCCTGAGAGGATTTGACTCCTGTGTAGTTCAAGAGCCTTTCCTCCCATGATCTCAGGACATGCTGTTTCTCCCTGCCACAGCAAAATGGTGGCAATTACATCTCCCCCTTGTGTTTAGGTTGCTGAAGCTCATAAAAACGTGGCTGCGTTACGAATAGAACATTCCTGTAACTTCACCAGAAAGAATTGTTTTCCTCCTGGCTCCTCTTCAGAGCTCAGTGGTTAACAGGGCCAGGCTGCCTCTTCTGAAAACAGGAGATATTACCAGAGCTCTTGGCCATGCAGCACAAGAACTTCTGCCCAATCTGAATCAAGAAACATACTGTCTTTTGCAAAGGAGAGGGAAAGAAACATAATGGTAAAGTCTTACTTGGCTCTTTTCAGTCGAGCTGACAAGCTGTTGTAGGCCGAGTGACTGTAGGCTGAACAAGTTGGCAGGAAAAGAACAGTGTTTTCCAAGCTGGACTCTGTAGCCAGGGCTGATGGGTAGCATAACAGACTGTATAGCCTCCAGGCAGAATAAAATCCATAAAATGAAAAAAACCACAACAAACCACAGCATGCAGTCATCAAATCTATTCATATGTTCAGGACTGGCTGCATAATCAAAGGAAAATTACTTCATTGGGCTCACAGCCCAATAACAAGCTGGAAAGGGTGAGACTTTATTTCTTGGATTTAATTGAAGGCAATTGGGATGACATCTCTAATGCCATAAAGCTGATATTCCTTGAACAGTTCATGATGACTTTTTTGTTTACTGTAATCCTGAAAATGCCACAACACAAAGGAAATCCAGAAAATGAATGGTGCTGCCATCATATAGAATCTACACATTTAAACAGGAAGAATTTCCCTAACTTCAAACAGAGCCAACACTTTTTATTGGTAAAATTATTTTCCAGTCCACAATGTTTGTCCCGGTTCAACAGGCATCTGTGTTTTAAGCTACATATCCCCTTCATCTCATGACTGTTATTTAAGTTTAAATGAATTTGGGTGTTCAGACCACACTTTGACTCCCTGGCTGAGGCAATACAATTAAGCAAGTGTACTCCTTATGAATGCCTACTGCCTTTCTCCATACTTGGCTCACCCTTGGAAGAGCAAAGGCACAAAGGCAGAGAGAAGGTGCCAAGTAATTTCTCCAGTCAGGGGAAGTATATCCCACCAATCCTGGGAGATGTCTGTCTGCCTTGCTCTTGAGAAGAAGAATCTTGAGAAGGAAGACACACCACCACTTTGAATAGCTAGCTGTTTTGGGAGATCAGCTCTTTCTGACATCAAAATGTCTTTTTCCTGCAAACTAGTTGTCACCCTATCCCTAGGGGACACGGAGAATCAATCTGCACCATCCTTCTTACATACAACTTTATCAAAAGAAAAATGTCAGACTAGCCTTCATAAAACAACTCAAAATCCTCCAGTTTTTCTAAACCCTTTACTGCCCTGACACACTTCTCTGAGAACGTCTCTTTATTTGTTTGCCTCAAATCTTCCAAAATTGTACCAGGCCTGACTCAGTTGTTGGATACAATCATTAGCTGACTGCTTCAGCTCCTCTTTCAAGTGTTACACATGTCATCAAACTTTGATGTATGCCTACATTAGCTACCTATTCTTAAAGCTCTTTTTCAATATTTAGCTAGAAGTCTAAATTATTGGTTGTCAAATGAAGTTTAAGGATTTAATTATTTGCATGGTGCCAGATCAAATGTATTAAAATTAATGTTCACAACATGTAAAAGTTCTTAACATTTGATGCTGGGACCAAAACCAAACTGCTAAACAGCACAAAAAATCTTGTTATTATCTCTTAATGAGAACCACTGATTATTTTTTACATTTCATTTGACAGTCTTCATCCTAATTAATTCTACATGGCAAAGTGAAATTACTCTGGTTAATGAGGATCATTCTGGCTCCGAAATACACTTATTAAATGAAATTAAAGCATGGTGCTAATCAGGCAAACGAGCATGTGTTGCCAACCAAACATACAAACGCCGACAATGAGATAATGACAGGTATGGTGACAGACACAAAGCACTGCTATTTAAAGAGAGTAAAAGGCTTTGAGCTTCCCTAAGTGAAAGAGCAACCTAGATGTCAATCTCTGCAATCTTCAGGAAGAATATCTTCTGCTTTTTAAATTGTGTTTGGTTTCTATCTCAAAAATAAAGCAACACCTGTATTGCAAAGGGACTAAAGACTGGTAAAGTAGTGGACTGCCAAGCTGTACGACAGCACAGGCCTCTGTCATGACACAGTGAGAGCAGTTTTCCAGTAATGCCCACTAATGTTTCCCAAGTTTTGGCACATTCATCCAGCAAGTTATTTCAAAACAAGTACAAAAAGCCAGGATTCAACACAGTCTTCCAAGCGACTTTGACTACATTGGGATATATTTGTTAGATCTTGAGTCAAGGCAGTCCTGTGTATGTGTATTATGGGAATAACCTGGCACAGGTAAGCAGAGCCAGCAAAGCTTGCATGTTGATGTGATGATAATTTCTGAATTAGCTTCAAAAGCTTTGTTTTGCTCAATGACAAGTGAGATGATTAACACCAGAACTATTTGCTTTCATTTGCATAGAACACATGGTTCCCTGGCTGAAAGGATAATTTTTCCTGGCAAACCTCTGACACAAGAAGGGGTTGAAGACAAGACCTGGCAGTGTGAATGTGTATAAGGATGCAGGCTGACAGAGGAACTTTGCTCTGAGCAACAGAGACTACTGGCCATGGCAGAGATCTCTTCTGTGGGTCTGAGGAGAGGGGAAGATTTATTTCTATGTTTGCCTGTCCTGGGTGGCTTGGAGCTGAGCCATTGCTGGGGTGATTATGCAGCCTGTCTGCAGTCACTGTCCTCCCTCATTTTGGAAAACACATTTTTAGAGAGATGCAGGGATGTTTAAGAACTCTAATGGCTTCAATTAATTTCTCACACAGCTTTACAAAGATGAGACAGGAGCACAAGTAAAGTGCCATGAAATGCTGTAGATTAAAGTCCTGAATATATTATTTACTACTTCTGCATAGCAATTACTCACAGGTTTTCCAGGGAGAGGAAGAAAAGTCTGCTTATGTTTCAGAGAAATTAAGTCCTATGCTTCTCCAAGTATACAAGAGGAAGTTCATCAGTGAACTTCCCTGAAGTATCTCCATTGCTCCCTGAAGTATCCCCATTCCTGACATTTCTTCTTTTGCTGGGCTGTCCCAGGGCATAATTAAACCCAGATCTTATCTTCCAGGGACAATCACAGGCTATATGTTAGAAAATAAAGTAGCTGGGGAACTAGAACAATTGTTTGCAACATATTATTGTCTAGATCCCCGAAGCTTTACTACTGGTCTTTTGAGGAATGCACTGAAATACATAATAATAAAGTGTACTAATTTGTTTTTATTTTAGACTCCCATCTCTTCCTACTCTGAAGAGATGGGAGTCTAAAATAAGCCACATACAAGAAGAAAAAAGATGGAGGCACACTCTTCTATTATTTAAATTTGTATTCAGCTCAGCAGTCTCTTTTGCAGAATAACTTACTCCAGTATTTTGCACCAGCATGAGCCAGCACTCGCGGGTCTACAGCTGAAATTCAGAGAGGAGGTGTAAATACAGACACATGAACTACTTGTTTAGGTAGTTCAGATACTTGACTAATTGTGCTGATATCTACACTAGCAGTTCTGCACAGGAATAAATCGTGTCTTGTAATTCTATGAGTGCATTTTTATTTGTAGGAGCCACTTGGCTGTAAAAGTATAAATTTAATTACCTTTTTTTCTTTTTGTACCATGGCACATAGTATAAAAAGAATATATTCCAACATAGGTATAAATTTCAATTAGTTTTTTACCCTATCTCTTAACAATTAACACTGAATTGCATTTGCCATTTTCCAGAATGGAATCACTTTATACAGATAAGCACTGAAAACCCCGATATTTTAAATAGATCACTTTTGGTGTAGGACTGACTTGACTCAAATTATAAAGGCATTTTCATTACTATTGCCACATTTATTTTCAAAACTAAAATTTTAGCATCCAGTTTCTAGGAAGGTTATTTGTTTTCATCCAACAGTGGTGCAGGGGTATTTTGTCACACTGTGGTGTACGTTTCAGGAGCTCACACCCATCCTGTTGTCATTCAATGATGAGTATGACTCACTCTGCCATTTCTGAATACAATTAAGTGCATTTGGAACCGAGGGAGTGCCAACATACCTTAAGAGCAGTCTTTTCTGACTTCTAATATGTAATACATTGATTTTAATGGCTGTCTTAACTCTCCCCTCCCCTCCAGTTTCTAAATTCCACAACAAAGAGAGATGATTGTAACATTCAAGATAAAAAGAGGGTGTAGAGATGCAACATATCATCTTGGTATTTAGTGTAACATGTACTTTACAAGAGCTGCATTTATACCCAACACTGATTTACTCTGCCACTCTGCTCAGTTGCTCAATAAATACAGTGTTCCACACAACCAGCACTCCTTGGAGATGTATTATTGGGGCAGATTCTTTTCCCTCAGCAGTGCCTTAGAAAATTAAATATAGATGCCTAAAATGAAACCTAGTCGTGAATTGCAAGTGTAACACAAACCAGCATTAAAGCCACTGAGAGTTCTGGGCACTCAAGACTGAAGGATACTTTATATAAACCATCACAGACAAGAATCACATTACTAATTAGCAACTGACCAAAATAAACAGGGATAAAGGATATTTTGGAGCTAAAATAAGAATCCTTACTCAAAATGCATGCCTAACTTTTTCCTGAATTCTTCAAGTCCAGTTGACCAATAATTTCTATGCTCATTCTGATTCCCTCTTTCTTGCAGGACTAGTAAATGTGAGGTATTTTCCAAGCTTCCAGGTAAATAGGTCTACTTCTCCTTTTCAGAGAAAGAGAACATCTGTAAATCAGCTGGATGAAGCTCTGCAGTGACTTTGCATGGTGGCCTGTCCCAAAACTCCCCTAAGCTGTCCTCCTCTGCCAGCTCCACTTGCAGATGAAAGAGGCAATTAGACAACCTGCCAGAAGGACTTCTGTTCAACAGCAGGATTAACTTTCATTTCACAAGGTCCCAACAGTAATTTTTTGATTGCTTTTTTTTCAATGCCACCTCTTCTATATTCACCTCTGCCTTGTATTCTTAAGAGCAGACAACCTTGCCTATCAAAAAAGGGATTTGGTCGTGCATCCTCCCACACCTCTGTGGGCACAGCAAGCTCTTCGTGGCCTGAAAGGCTGAGAATCCTGTTCTCCAACCAATGCCTGCTCTCAGATGTATAACTGCTTTAATGCAAAGTTAAACCTCTCCTTTCCAATCTTTCAGTCTGGGGAAAAAAGGGAGGTTGAAATTGCAAATTCTTAATTCACTGCCGTGTCAAAACTAAGCCCTCTCCAACAGTTTACTTCCACCTTTTCACAACATTTTTCACACCATTCCTCTCAACACAAGCCCACGCTTCTCTTGACTTCATTTACCCCTGGGAATCTTTCAGGAGACGGAATGGGTGCCAAAACATTGTAACCCACATTCCCTGCTCTCAGGAGCAGAGAAACAATGATGCTCTGGAGTTAGGGCTAAACATGCAAGGCCACAAAGACCTCCTGCGCTGCTGTCACTGGTGGGGCAGCTCTGGCAGCACAGTTTGGATGAGCTGCTATGCCAAGAAGCCTCTTTTATACCTTTTAAAGGCCATTATGAAACTGCCTAAGGTGCAGAAGACCAGCAAAAGACCCGGAGTACCTTTCACATGCAAATGTAAGAATAGGAAAAGCTACAGCTGGAGGCAAAGAGTCAGACAGAAATATTAGTGCCAAACCCTGGCAAACAGAGCCAAAAGCAGTGTGTGCCTGGCTCCAAGCACCCAAACTGAAGCTTTCTTGGCCCAAGAGATAATCAGTCCTGGGAAGACAACATGGAACTGTTTTAATGTCAGAAAAAAATCCTTTTTGCAAAACTGCTATCTTGTCAAGAAAACTGCTGTGGTATGGAAGATGGATCATATGAAAGATGGGCAACAGCCCACAGACAGTGTATGGACTTCCAAGATTTCACCATAACACACTGGTCTTTGCCAAGTAGAGGAGGAAACATGCCAGCAAAAATACTTCTTCCTCCCAGGATGAGACCAATTACACTCACTTTGCTCCAGGCCAACAGCTCCTGGTTTCCCCCAAGTTCTGACTAAGGGTTGGGGAGGTCACTGCCTCTTACAGACACTTTTCCTCAGAATCTGCTCATCCAGGTTTCTGGCCAGAAGAGCACTGTGGCAGATTATTCGAGGTCTGACCCTGAGTGGGTTTTAGCATGCAATCCATCAATCAATCAATCAATCCAGTGTGATGCTTTTGTCCTGGTGAGCAAACCCTATAAATCTGTGAGCCTCACTTCTGGCAGCTTGCACCTTCTTTTTGCACCAGTGACACAGTTAAATTTGGTGTCACAGCCTTGGTTTAAACCCACTTGTTTATACACATCCTGTGGTTTCTCCAGGCAAGATTAGGCACATATAATCCTTCCTCAAAACAGCAGCTGCACTAAATATTATAGTATTTAGAACATAAATATGAAGGAAGTATGCCTTAGGATTACTGTGGTACAGCATATAGCTGAATTAGACACACATGGAGTACTACATTCTTTTAGACTCCTAATTTTTTCTTTAATGTATTTTCAGGATACTTCAGTTACCTAAACAAGCTAGCTAAAGAACTGACTTGAAAACATTTGGATCTGGACATCTACTACACACATTACGTTGCACTCTCTTCTAGTTAAGAATATGCAACAGCTGATATAAATCAACAAAGCTTCCTTGATTTCAGTGCAGTGGTGCCAATTCATAATGTACAAGGATTTAGCTGTACTGTTCCAGTCAAAAAACAAAATTTTATTCAAGCTGTCCAAATACACTTTTGACTCTCATTTAAGAAAAAGAAAAGAGACAGACATGTTTTGATGTGATTAATCAAAAAGAGGTGCCTTCTTCTTTCCCACAAATGCACATTTGTACAGCACTGACAACCCTCCAAGTCCCACCTTTGTCTCAAAGGAGTAACATGGAATAACCTCATCCTACCTGCAGAGCATTCCTGTCTCTCTTCAGATCATTCTCTCACCTCAAATATTTCCTTTTGATGCCTCAGGACACACAAGAACACCAGCTTAGGAAAGGGGTCTGTCACCTGTGACCTTTAAAATGAACTTACTCAGAAAGATGGAAAAAATCCAGCAGGCAGTAAAAACCTTGTAGGGAATTTGGTGTAGGAAGCAAAAGAGGTACTTACCAGTGTTCAGTGTCCTTGTTTCACAGGCAGAGCTGTGTGCAGGTGCACATGAATTCTGCTTCCAAGTCATATGGGAGGTCTCAGTCTTCCCTGCCTGCTGGGATCCTGTAACAAAAACTTCTGCCACCCTGAAACACATTTCTGACTGCTGACTTCTCTTACAAGACTGTGAGAAGAGCTGGACTGCTGAGGATGGAGAAGACAAGCTCCTTCTCTGCCGTGCCCAAAACAGAGTATTCGTGCATTTGACACAGATACAAATTTTTTTTCAGAATAAGGTGCTACTTTTGTCAACACAAAAACCAAAAAAGGTGATTAAGAATAAGTCTGTCTTTAGTTGTTATCTCAACACAAGAGTCTTAGTGCTGGGTTGAGCACCTGGTAATGTTTTCTCTGTGCTACCAAGCAGAGAAATCACAGATCACATATCCAAGAGATATTTACTGGTTTCTTTCTTTAAAGAAAGAAGCATATAAGAAAATGAACTTGCAAAACAACACTCATTTTCTCTTGCTTCACTTTTAGTAGATTACCCTATTTGGGTTTAAAATACTTAGCTAAACTATAATAATCTGTATCCACCAGCTACAGATTTTTGCTATAGAATGTAAATGGCACATTTAAATGTTATTAGCATACAAACTAAATTACTTTTAGAAAGAACTGACTCTACAGATGTTGTGTTTTCATTTTTACATATAGATACCAATACACACAGTTTTAATTCCTCTACTTTCTTGTAGCTAGTAAACAAATAAAAACTTTCTGATTTTTTTTTCCTTCATCTTGGTGGGAGAAAAACAAAAAAGCTCAACAACAAAAACCATCAAACACTCCAAATTGTTATGTTACTTCCACATTTCAAGCCCAGGCTATTAAATTAACAATAATTATTATCTAATTACCACTGCCATTAATGGGAATCCCACCAATGGTTTCAATGAACTATGTATCAGGCAATGAAGCCAGTTTCCACATTTGTTACGAAGTTTGAATTAATCAAAAGCTGATTAATGCTGCATAGAAAGATGCTCAAACCAGATCCTAATACTTACACTGAACACAAACAAATATGAGGAAATATGAGATATGCAATAGCTGAACTTTTAATTTGCCAACTGAATCCTGTATTACAAAAAAAATATTATTATTCAACATCTAAAACAACTGGAAGTGAGATCAGAGTCAAATCCAGAATTTGCTGGGGAAAATGGAGAAGACTTGAGGGAAAAACTCAGAGTCTTTAGACTTGTTTTTCCCTTGAAAACACTGTCAGATGAGACAGTCTCATCAATCCTGCAACACAGCCTGACATGTTAATTAACAGTTATGAGGATAAGGAGTATTAATTTACTGTCCCTGCACTTTCAGTGGCAAATAGAAAAAATTCATCTGTAATTTCCCCTAGAAACTGAGACCCTGCTTTCCCTATGTGCTCTTGGAACAAGTGCAAAGCAAATTAGCAAAAAAAAGCAACTCACTAAATACAAAAAATACACTCCATTCAAGTGACTTGAGCAATTTCACTGTCTACAGCCATTTGAAGACAGAATCCTGAGCTGCACTGGAAGGGAGGAAAAAGAAAGATCTTGAAAAGTAACTCGGCCTTATCAAACTCTACCTCAAGATCTGCAAACACACAGCTGTCCCTGACTTCAAGTCAATGCTGTACATAAACCCGCCACTGTTCTCTGCCCCTGAGCCATAAAAATAGGAATTCCTCCAAAGACAAAAATTACTTATTTCTCAAAAAAGTTATTTCAACTGCAAGCATACACTTAACTTACCTGCTGAATCATGCCAATCCTTAGTCTGAAGTAAAGAAACATGACATGATTTCTGTTCTCATTCAGAAGCAAGATTTACAAAACATCACGTTGTTGGCTTATCAGGTGCTTTTCATGGACTACACTTCTTTTTAGCTAACTTCAAACCACTGTGAGCAAAAGAGAAAACAATGGCTGACAACCAAAGCACAGAAGGGCTTTTTTTAATTTTAAGAATAAACTTAAATTTGGAATTTTGGGCAGATCATTTTGACAGAGGTTCTGTTTTCCATGATATTTTCAGTCAATTTCTCCAGCTTCCCACCACATATACATAAATCAGACACACGCTTTCTTAATTATTGCAGGGAGTGGCATTATAAATCTCTGCTTTTCCCAAGATCTACAATCTCATAAAATTAGAATAATGTGCATCATCTCTCTTGCATAGCTTCTGGCATATCATATTCGTCCTCCTTCCAGCATAATTGAATACTCCGTGGGATATTTGTAGTAATAGTCATCAGTCTCTCTAATGAAAGAAGTCTGGAAAAAATATGGCAGTTTAACTATCAGATGCCATTTCATAAAAATAAATGTTAATGTTTTCCAAGTATATATGATGTTCTTAATATTATTAAACTTGGGATCTGTTGGTGAAAGCATTTGTATATGGAGCCATCAGGACTGGAGCTAAAACTATTTGGAGAAAATAGGAGTAATTTACAGTGAATTTTGTGACATTTCCCTATCACCAACATACCCACATAAGGAACAGCATGGACAAGGGCTGCTCTCAGGTGAGTTACCCCTGGCCCTTTTTATTGCCTAATAAACCTACACTGTAACTCTGTAAGCATAACCTCTGAATACCAGGTGGTATTTAATTACACAAGCAACCCCACTGATTTTACTCATGTTTAACAGGGGTAAGAGTCTATTCCTCACAGACAAAATTTAGAAATTTGGAAGTTAACTTGCTTTCCTGTTTTAGTTCCTGGTTACCAAACATTTTATTGATTTGTTATTTGTCTTCCCACAACAAATACAGATGCATTCTGTTCAAATTTCTATCTCAGAGCTGCTATCAGCTGAATTTAAGTTTCTATTTGAGTACAAGCTACTATTTCTATAGAGTTGCTTCTATTACAGAAACCATATAAAAAAGGCTGCTTACCAAATGTGGTAATAAGCACTGAAGATAAATCTTGGGCGTTAAGATAAACACAGTGTAATATAAGTTTGATTGAAATTGACTGGACATGCTACCACTCACAATTACTCTAAATTCAGCAGAGTAATTCAATCTTGACCAAAAGAACAAAGAAACTCTTTGCAGAGTAGTTACTGTCTTCTGCGGGGTCAGTTCTAATGAATGTGCTCCCTGGGAGAGTAAAGCACCACAACATACACAGCTCTGAAATTTCCAAAACCCAGATCCAAGCCATGCTTTAGAAGTGCATTGCCAGCAAAACTGTTCCTTTGAAGAACTACTCAGCTTTGATTTTCACCAAAATTCTTATTACTCTAGAAGCCTCTCTTCTTACCTCCCTACATTGAGTGTAGCTACCACCATGTTCACTGCCCAGTGCATTTGATCAGCAAATTGCCAAGCTCAGAGGAGATGGAGTAGAAATTAAGGTAAGAGGACACTGATTTTTCCAAGAGCTTCTCCATGACAAATATGGTATTTAATAAACTGATTCAACTGCCCAACCTTGAATTTTATGCTCCCTCTGAGCATGACATATCTTGCACCTATGAAGTCAATCAAATGCCAATGTTATTTTTGCTTTTATTACCCAGGGCCAGTAGAGCAGTTTCAGTAAAAATAATTTATACCAACTGTTTCCAGTTAATGGAAATTCAAAGTCTTCAGACAGTGTTTTTTATTTCTGGTGCTCGAATACTCAAAGAAATAGTGAAGTATAATTGATACCATATGCTTTTTATTGTTTTCCACATGAAAGAATCATGATTTTCAGTGGATCATCGAATTCTGCTGTGGCACTGTGCCAAATCATCAAACACCAAGGTCACATGTGATGAAGGTACAGTGTTCAAAGCATGTATCATATCTTGGAATTGAAGGTTTATTTCAGTTTTTCTGAGTATACCCAGAAAATAAATTTTCTGGGGTTTTCTGCAGTCTGCAAAGCATCTCCTTGTAAATTATGGGAACAAGCCCAAGAAAATGTGCAAATATTCATCACCAAACAACAGGATTACAAAACACTATCAGTTCAAAAAGTACATTACAGTAGAGCCAAGGCAGCGTTTCAGACACTTCAGAAACGTTAATAACCATCAAATCTGAAATTAACTGCACCGACCATATTTCAGGAATATCACTGACACAGAAAAATAGTCTCTTTGTCCTACAGTTGTGCCCGCAGAAGCATCACGTTTGCTGATTGTTTTGAGTATTAATTTAATCTGCTTTACTTGTCTGCTTCAAAAAATCACAGCTAAAGGGCTATTTTTAGAAAATCCTGCAAATCTTTCTGCTTTGGGAGAAAAAACCCACTTTTCACTTTGCCTGCAAGTCCACGGCAGCCTGAGTAACTGGATCTTTTTATCATTTTCAACTGATTTTGTGATACTACTTCCCACGTTTACTTCTGCTGTATCATTTCAAGCTGAGAACTTCTGGAAGGAGAACATCACTTTTATGTTGTGTGTCTTACACAATGGAGAAATTAGACACACATCCAGGAACTACAATTCCAGCAGCACGGGACAATCAAAAACCAAGGTGTGAGACTACCCACAAAGTCATAGCAGCGGCTTTTAGCTTGGATAAGGCTTCAAAAAACAGGAGACAGCTTCCTTTCTCTCAAAGTTTGTTCTTCACATCATAAAAGGAACAATGTAACACAGGGAATGACCAAGCATCAGGAATAAATCTTGAGTTATAAAGTCTGAACTGCTTACAGGGATATTGCACATGCACTTGCCATCAGCACAGCAACTTCTCTTTTTTGTGTCATATACAAAACCATTTCTAAAATAATGGACACATCACCAAAAGAATTCACCAAAGGCTGCAGAACCAAAAGTTCCATGTAACAATTCATGATGCCAGTAATACCAAAAGAAGTTAAATTGGCGTATTTTACCCAATGGTAGGACTTTTGTAGAAAAACAGGAACCCAGACAGATTTTATCTCACTACTTCTCAGGCAGGAAATTTAATTTTTCACCTTCTGGAAAGGTTTCAGTTGCAAAGACTTTTGAAGGAACATAATGACAGTATGATCTAAATTGATGGTTTTAAAGAGAGGAAATACTAAATTTATGGCAGGGACTATGCTATAATCCAATATCTTGGCCTTTGTTAGAGGCAGAACAAACATCACCCCAGGGCTTGAACGACTCTGGGGACAATCTGAGAATCTGTCACCATGGCTCCTCCAGGTCACAGATGAATTGATGGAAAAAGCAACCCTCCCTAAAAACATGAGCAGGCAAAGAACTCTGAGAAAGAGTCATCTTAGTTCTTCCTGCAAAAAAATACAAAATGGCAATCTTGCTGTATTAAAGTTTTCCCTACTTTTTGCCTTTCTGCACATTCTCTTGTTCATATATAACATAGCCATGAAGTTAATTTCTGACAACATCTCAGGGAGTTTCTCGAATCTGCTGGCAGAATAGAGGTAACTCAGGATAGAACAAGGCCTCCAACATTTCCCACAACAAAATGAAAACTTAAACACCTTAGAAACACTCCTTTTTCCTTTCCCATGATCATCAAGGCAGGAATGAGAATGCTTCATTTTTTCTTGAGGGAGGAGAAAAACTTCCAGACATTCTCATTCTGATGAAAGAATCAGAGATTTATCCACCTGTCACCTCTACACAGCAGTATCTCTGTTGTAAGATGAGATGCAAAAATAGCAGTAGTATGCATATGAGATGCAAATCAAATTTTTACCTATCAAATATGTACGAATATAAATCGAGTGCTAATACCTACCTGCTAAGGTTTTACACTCAAGAGGACATTTTATATTTGTCTATTTTTTTAAACTGGTTATGAGTGCAGTATTAACCTTGCAACTACTGTATTTTTCTTCTCATTTATTTCCTTTTTTTGTTGTTGTTTTTAAATTACACATTCCTGGGTGTCTGCCTAAGCAAATTTGGACGTTCTCAAAGAATGGGGGATGCTTAGGTCTGTCTCAACAAGGGGAAATAAGTGTGGTTTTTCTGGAAATTGCTTTAGAGAAAATAAAAGGACTGGGGAGGAATCTGAAGTATTAAAACCCATGTAAGTCCAGCTCCCTGTTGTGAATTCAGCAGCAGTTTAAAGGCAGTTTTGGTCTGTGTCTTGCCCTCATTTTCTAAAATAATTTGTATTTATGTTAAACATATACCAACTTCACCCTGTAAAAATGTTTAAACCTCTCACAAATGAACTTCTGTGTAAATACTGTTGGATAAACAATACTCAAAGAAGTCGAGACACTGTAACAAATCATTTGAGCTGATGGCTACAGCCATGAAATGCTTTTGCCGGGGGCAAATAAATTAATAACTTTGCTGTTGTACTGTAGCATCTCTAATGCAAAATGCTTGCCTTTACTATTTATTTAGACACGTGCAACAAGACATGAAGCCATGGTTTCTGTAAAATCCCCTGGAGGAAGCTTAGAGAGCCAGCATGTCAGGGTCTGGGGTTTGGTTCTGATGTTGTATTCTTGTATGCGTTTCCAGCTCTACATATGTAAGATAAGAAGCAAAACAGCTCAATTCTCCAGCAGAAATTTTGCTACTTGCCTTGAGAGATAGCAAGGCATTCATTAGTTTACTGTCACTCCGATATCCTGCCTCCTTGAAAATTTTATTTGAGGGAGGCACTAGCAGCAATATGTGCTGATGATGAGTGCATTCCACTCTTTCAGGTGTACTCTGATGATTTATTATGCTAAAGGTACTTTCAAGCCATAGGTGTATAGCCTTTGTTTCCATATACTGTTATGTATGTCCCACAGATTGTATTCCCTCCTGTAGCACAGAACCCATCTGGAAATGCTTCCAGTTGTACACAGTTCCTACTTCTTTGCTGAATATATTCAACGGAATGGCCAAGACAAATGGGAGGAAGCACAAACTTTTAAAAATAAACAAATGGAGCGCAAGAGAGTTCTCAGCTTTGCGCCACTTGTTCAACCCCAGCTACACAACTGAATTAACAACATTTTTGCCAGACATCTGAGGAATCCCTGCCTGTTCATTTACTCCTGTTTACAGTGGAATATTTAACAGGCTATCAGTTCTCTGGAAAGGGCAATGCAATTTCACCTCGTTACTGCTGCACATCCATCGTGGTCAACTCTTTTCTTTGCACTCCTTCACAGCCTGTAACAGCTCTGGACTTCAGGGCCAACAGCACGAATGCAATTATCCAATCTCTCCAGTTACTTCACACTCTCCTGTGAGGATATTCTGAGCCATCTGCTGTCAGCACCAGCAGGCCTGCAGTCCCTGGAAGCATGTAAATTAGCTCAGGGTCAAAGAACACAAAAATCTCTTTTCCCCAATGTTGGTCACAATGTGGCCTTGCAAGTCACAGCTCTCACAGTCCCATCCCAAACACAGTCCATGCCCACACCTCATCATGAGAGCCAGGAGCTGCATGGTTCTACTTTAACTTATTTTCAGTGTAGATAATGAGTGAATGTGCTGTCCATTTTTAGAAGGTGTTTCCCTGCTGAACTCTGCTTTAGTACTTGAACACAATTAAGCACAGGGAAGAGACAGCCCGTGTGAGCATGAAGGAACGATTCCCTGAGACTGTCACCACTGCTAACAGATGGAGCAGAGCTGTCACCAAAGCAAGTGAGACTTAAATCCCAGCTGGGAGCCCAGGAATTCCCCAAACTCCCTCATCCAGGAGACAGATGATGAACTAGTTCCCCACTTGCCAGCATAGCCACACTGTGGGGAAGATAATCCTGACAGTTTTGGCATTAAACAGCTCCAAGCTTCAGACACATACAACTGGCTTAGCAAGTCTCATCAAGGACCTATAGCTGGGCCTAGAAGTGGTCAGAGGTGGATTTTGGATTTATTTAATTTCTTTTTCCTGAAAAAGGTAGTATTTCACTGCCATAGAGGCTAACGAAAAAAGACCCAGGTGCCAGAGCATGCCTTGTTCACTTTAGTAAGCAGAGCACCAGTTTGGGACTTTGGAACACTGCCCTGTGACAAGGGTCTTGCATTCTTTTCCAGAAACCCTCTGCTTAGCTTAGGGCAATGTAGATTGTAGAGGAAAAATAAAAGAAAATGGCACAGCTCTCTCTGGAATAAGAAAGGATTAGAAAATTACACTAGAATACCAACAGAGAAGATCAAATTCAGTTTTGGCATCCAGAGCCAAACTCTGCAACACTAGCAGAGTTTTTGGCTCTCTTTCAGCTTATTTAGACAGTAGCACTGACTCTGCAATTACATTTTTCAGTATGGAAAAGTAGTTATTATCTCTCCCTCTTTTATTCACATTTGTCACAGCAACTTCCAATCAAGCACAGAAACGTTCTACAAGATAGATGTGACTGAGCAAATCTGAAACTCAGTATCACTTTTTCTTTCCTTTCAAGACAGCAGATAAAGACAAAAAATGTTCCTGGAAGATTAACTTGATTAATAAAAACATCTGCAGGCTCAATGCTGAAAAAAAGCAAAACTCCTCCTTTGATCCTTTTACTAGGAACTGTATCACTATAGACCAATAAACATCCCATTTTTCTAACACAGTAACATGAAGGAAACAGCTGAGATATGCATTGTTATGTATGCAGAGAATCTAATAAAAAACTCAGATAATCTAGAAATGCAATATTGTGTTAATGAGGAACCATGGCTGATAAATACTGATGATACTGGAAAGCTGTAGGAGAAATAGTTCAACACTGGCACTGTCCAAGCCAATAAGAAAACTCATCTGACTGCACTAATCCCCAAAAAAGGAAACCGTATCAGGGATTTCCAGCTAATAGCTTTCCTAACTGAAACTGAAAAGGTAGCAAAAGCTCAGGGCTGTCAGACTGCACCACAGATTTCCACCCATGTACAGGAAGGTCAAATGGGTTTTTTAAGTTGGGCACTAAAAGCATTGTTCAAGGAATACTGTAATTAATGCCTGTGCTCTGATCATCTGAATACTCTTCAGAATTCTCTCACAGGTTTGCAGAAAACCACTGAACAGTCCTTATAACATCTTGTAGTAGTTCTCCAACAAATACTGCCTGGGACTGACAGCATCAATAAGGCCTGAAATACAGTGCCCTGGTAGAAGAAGGGACATAAATCCTGTCCCTTTCAGCAAAACCATGAGTGCCTCAAGGATATCTGCTTCCTCTCCTTTTAACTTCTCCATAGATACAGGCACTACTTATGCATATTATGTCCATATTCTGTTTTATGCTACAGATAAAATATTGCTAGTGTGATCTTCAGGTAAGCAGAACAGCTACAACCAATGTCATAGCTAACATGACATGATTGAGAGGAATCATAAATACGCTTTCAGGGCTTTTCTGTACTTTATCTGTTTTAGTTCACTTTGGTAAACATTCTTCATTCATATATTGTATAAACTATACCAATATTTTTCAGTCATGCACGACGCTGATTAAGCATACTGTGGACTAAATCATAGCAAAAGATGTGGGGTTATAATAGGATAAATACAAGAGAGTACTGAAATCAAGAATACCTGTAGACAGGTAACAAAACAGAGTAATTTTCATCTGGTTTTGGGAGATCACCATCTATGTTCTCACCATATATTTTATATTTTACCCTTGTTTTCTCTTTTCCCTCCATTCTTGCAACACCAATTGTCAAGCAATGCTTTTGGTCAGCACGCACCAGTAACTACATTTCTCCATGTGGAATTCCTGCACACACATTTCCTTAGCAGTTCCTGACAGGCTGTCTGTGTACCAAGTATTTAACTGTTCCACCTGCTGTCTACCCAACAACAAAAATTTTTAAAAGACACAATTATTATTATTGCCCAACCTCAACCTCCATTACACCCAGGAGAGTCTCCCTGATGTCTTTCATAGGAACAGGCTCTGGCCAACAGAGCACTTTTGAAAATCCCCTCCTCAGCAACAGGAGGGAAGCACAAGCCACCATAATCACATTAAGAAAGATCAGAAACATACAAGCAGTCTGTTAGCCAGGTCTTTTCCAAATTAAGACCCCCACCCAGCAAAAATGACAGAGAGACCGACCTCTGCCCCATATGGAGATGATCACAGGAGTGAGGGCAGCATCTCTAAATAAATCCTTATGCACCCTCCACAAAGACTGCACAAGGCAGTGCACAGAACAAAAAGGAGCCACAAAAGCACTTTGTTCCATATTCTTCCAGGAATATATTCTCCTTGGTTTGAAAACATTCAAGTCTTCTTTACCTTCTCATTACTTGCTCTCAGATAACCAAGAAAGACTTAATTATTATTAAATCTGCAGATGAACTCATATTATAAGAATTTAGTGTTATGACAGAAAGATAAACATTCCTGCTATTGCCTGTTTTTCTGCTAATTGTTCCTATTTTCATTTTTTTTTCTGGCAAAAAAAGCACTCACAAAAACAGTGTGAGTAAAAGGGATTGTAAAAAAAAAAGGATTCACACAAACAGTGGAAACCATCCTCCAAACAGCACAATATTCCATTAGAAAAGCAGGCTTCCTAAGTGGTGATAATGTACAACAGAGCATGGGAGTCACTGGTGTAAGCTGCTGCTGCTGCTGTGGAATTGCTTGGAAAACATTTCTTTTCCCCTCTGGCAGGCTGTGTTCATGCTGTGAGCTGAACAACCAAGCCTGAATTGGGAATTCTGCCCGCAGCAAAGGCACGTATCACACAAAGGAATAAATAAAACCTCAATTTTCTGTCCAAAAACAAACCTCATCAGGAAACTTTCTCTCAACCTTTGCACAGAGTGCAAGGGACTCACTGTGGGCAGCACTCAGTTGTGTAAACAGAGGGGTGCAGTGGCATTTCGGCTGCCCCGGGCTGTGTCTCTTGTCTCCATGATGCTGACAAATGAGCCAGGACCTCGTGCCCTTCTGGGCAAATGCAGGCCCAAGTGAGTCGTCCTGGGGCATCTTCCAGAGCACAGCAGGGATAAATGCTCAGGAAACCAAATCCCACCCACAGAGCACAACTCGCCAGTATCAGGGCCTGCAGCGTTGGGTCTGTTACAAGCAATTCATCTTCTTTGCTGGCTGGTTTTTGTTATGGGAACAATCTGACCAGAGCAGGTACAAAAAGATGACGGAGGAAAACAGACAGAGAATATGGACTGAAGTGTAGAGTCCTGAAATATCCAGACCGGGATCCTGAGGAAAAAGCAATCCTGCTAGCAAGGCTCTCCTTCCCAGGCATCTGCTCCTCCTATTGTCATTCACATTTGCATTTACTTTCTGTCTCACCTTGCAGCGTGGAGCAGCATCTGAGTGCTGCACAGTGGTAACAGGTGGTGATAATCCCACAGATTTCCTTCAAGATATTATGGGAAATGAAGTTTTCACTGCCTGGCCCACGCTACTTATGGAAGAATGTGCAAGAGTAAGGAGGACAGCTGGGTGGGGAAGATCTGCTTCTGATTAGAGGGGAGGAATATTGTGCACTTTGCATGAAGGCTCCAAGTCCAGATATCATCCTATGCCAATGCTGGCAGCTGCCTCTGAATTTTCATCTTACTGACTCCACAGCCACCTAATTCCAGCTGATGGACTTAGGGGCAGCTGATGCTCTGCTCTCCTAACACATGTAATATTACAGCAATGCTCAGCCATTTTGGAGGCACTGTGCTCTTCCTGACTTGGAAAAAAGTCATTCCAGTGAACATTAAGAATTTCTCCCTTTGCTCTTTCCAAGGACAGAGAACAACACTAACTATCTTGAAGATATCAAAAGACTTAGTTCCTGAGTTAGTTCAGAATGATTTTCTAAGAGCTTACCATGGCTGATAGTCAAAATAAATCAAATTGCAAACAATGTTGTACAAAGGTCCTCAGTTAAACTGCCAGTTGCATCTAAGAAAACAGGCATTACATGTCTATATGCCATAAATTCCCAAAAGTTTTCCATTGCTGCTTTGCAGTGGAAGCTCCACTACACTCAAGAACCTAGACAGAGCCATAAATACAGCAGTGAGGTGCAATTAAACACCTCCCAGTGTAAGCCATGGGTTTTACACTCAATTTTGCAGCAGTATAAAACAGTTACATCCAGCACAGGCAAGCAATGAATCAGTCGTTCCGTGCTGCACTGGCTCTCAGACAGTAGGAGCTATCTGACAGTCAATGGAATCTCATTTCATTTCGAGGAGAGGATAATGTTTTGTCCCCCCTCCAAGGAAACCCCAGAGGGATTTATGTTCCAGAATGGACTCCAAAGCAAACACCCAAAGTGATGATGCACTGAATTACCTTCAAGCCTGAAAACCACAGCATTTTAAACTGCACAGCTCATTCCCAGTTTAAGGTCTGAACAGTGGGATTGCTAACTCAGGCCAAGAGCTGGGCTCTGATGCTCCAGGGATCAGTGCTAATTTATCTACACAGTACTGAGTTGCACATTATGGCTGTTCCAAGCCAGAGCAAACTCAGAGGTCTTTGCACTCCTTTTCCAGTTACTTTTGTCCTAACTTTGAGTGCAGGCCTATAAAGAAACCCAAACAGCAAATGTAGAGGAGTGAATGGCATCAAGCAGCAAGGCTCAATGGGTAGGCAGTCTGCTTTCTTCAAGAGAAGAGATGACAAACTCAGAGCATGTTGATCTCTAGTAGTTTTAACTAATGTAGAATGACTTTGTGCATTTTACTATAACTGCAAATGGCATCAGAATTCTTGCATGCAACCCCTGATACCATTCAGGAGGAAAAAACCAGAAAGAATTCTGAATGGTATTCCAAACATGATTTCACTAAATGCCTATCACCACATGCACAAATGTAATAAGTCTGATAAAGGAAGTAAACCAGAAGGTAAATTCATCCAGTTATTTGCAATGGTGCCATTAACTAAATCTCCTCAAGTCTGGACCCACTTTCAGAGGCTCAAGTTGAGTATGTTGATTCCAAGAGCCTGATGTTTGAGGCTACAGCCAGAAAAAGAGAGACATTACCAGCTCCACGTCCCTGTCGGGGCGGAAGGCATGTGAGAGCTTTGATGTGGATGCAGACTACACGCTGCTCAATCTCATGTCAGGGTTCCAGTTCTCTTTGCTTCTGGCTTCACATGCAACACATGTTCAGTTGTTAGAGGTTTTCTGTGTATTACCTCACTGTAACAAGTGACCTCATGAACTTGCACCGCTAATTCAAAAGGATTAGCGACATTTGCTCGACATTTCTTTGAACTTACTTCTACTAAAGGATGGGCTGTTGAACAGAAGTACATCCTCCTGCAAAAATAATAGAAAATAGGCTTTGGTATCTGTTAAAAACATGTGTATCAGCAGGAAGCCTCCTGTTACAAGAGGGAATTACTTCTGATAACGCACAGAACTTTGATCAAACCCTTTTTCTCTGTTGAAATACATTGACCCCTATTGTCTTATGCAGTTCCAGTGGCTGAGCAGCTTCAGCTTCAATTACTGCAGCGTGGCTTTGACAAATCACAGAATCAAGTAGCCACAGTAAATTATTCAGAGTTCTAGATCACAGCCCTTTCCGAAGTACTCCCACTGAACTTCAGGATTTAGGGTATTTAGCAGTATACAAACAAGATTTTTTTTTTTGTATTTTAAAGAACAATCTACCTTTAATTAGAGGATAAACAAGCCATGCTGCCTTTTTTTGTTTTAGATTTCTGATGTGTTACTTCCCATTGTAGCAATAATTTAATATTTTGTTTTATTGTTCAGATTTGGAAACAGAAAACTCTAAGGAGAATGAACTGATGAGCAGACAAAAACCAAGCAAAACAGAAAGTGCGGCACAAAACCAAAGTCTCTTTTTAACGTGAAAATTGTTAAGACAGTTTTTGCTGTAATGTCAGAAACAGAGGTTCCTAAAGAAACCCAGGGGTCCTTCCTTTGCCACTTTGGGATTCAGAGCCTTGGGTTATAAAATCAGCTTTCTCAGGGATGGATAACCGCAAAACACACTCTAAAGGAAGTGATGCACCTGCCTCCCTTTCTCTCTCTTCAGACTGGCACATGCCACTGCTCTGCCAAATAGGACAACCAGAGGGCAACGCTCAGTCCATATAATGTGTATGTTCTAAAAGTTAAAAAAAACCACCAGAAAATGTACCTTCACCAAGCACATGCTGTGCTTTATACAATTGTTCTTGGTTTCCAGCTCTTGCTTCTCTCTTCCTGAACTGCAGAGAAGACCACTTGTCTTATTATGTGTGTAGAGCCCTTAGCTCAGCTGCCAAGGACCTCCAGGCTTTACTGAAATGCAGAAGGCAAATAAGATAATGGAACACACACACTCAGGGTCAATCTCAGCAAATCTCTAGATCAAGTATCTTCCCTGAAACAATCAGCCCTTTAAAAGAAGCATGCAGCTTTCACCTACTTGCTGAGTTTTGTAACATTTGTTTTATATATAGAAAGATGGGTGGTGGTGGTGGTGGTGGTGTGAAAATTAACTAACTGCCATGTCACTCCAAGAATCTGACAGAAAACAATGCAATATATTGTTATCCTATAAATTTAATCCAGGCTGGAAACTGGCCAGTGCTGCACCATTTGAAATACAGTTTGCATATTGTCACATATTTTAAATCTAAGGGTAACAATATATATCAAAAGCAGATTATTCTCATATGGGGAAAATAAAATAAAGGAAAAATAATTACAAAAACATCACCAGATCCTAAGTTAAACCAAATCCAAATAATAATCTCCAGGCAACCATTAATTATGTGGTGTCCTCAGTCAATTGAAAAGCCACTGCTGCATCTGTGGCTTGGGGGACAGGGATGGGAGAGATGGGAGAGCTCTATTGATCAAATAAGCCACAATACTTACTCCAAATTTAATACTACATAGTTTATTTGAGCAGACATTATAGGCTGAGAGTGTTGCTTTAGCCCTGTGGTATACAGCAGTTACATCCATTGTCAAGTGTTTTCTCACCATCTACCCTGAGGTCCTGCTGGTACAAAATACCCCAGGCCAAGCCGTGTCTGAAAGGATTCAGATCCTCTGCACCTCTCACTCACCCACTGACGGGTCACCAAACTAAAGAGCATCTCCACTCAAGATGATAGGGCCATTAATTTTAATGATAACACAAGAAACTCTAATGAGCGTGTGCCCTGCAACTCTCTTCAGTTCATAAGAAATTTAAAGCTTCCATCTGCACAGTATTTACTGAAACAAGCCAGCACATCACCCTCTCTTCCTCTTCAGCTAATAACACGAAATACAAATCATAGTGTGGCTGTTCCATCCATCAATAATTCACATGTAAGGCAATATCGATCTGCTGGGTGATGCTGAGCAATCTTTTTTGGGTCAGCAATGTCTGTGTCCCTTCTGCTGGGTCACAGAAACAGATCTCCTCCTAATAAAAAGTTAAAACAAGTCTCTTGAACTCCATGCATATGTTAGTTTGCACACCATCCATAGCAAGAGCTAAGAGTTTCATTTTGCAGTTCAGTTTTCTAAATTCAATTTTTAGCTGGATGCAATTTCAAAAACTTACAAGATAAACTTCCTCAAGAAATCTCAGTTTAAAAAGAGCAGCGGAGGACTTTTAAAACAGTTAACAAACATTTCAGACTTTGATCAAATCACTCACAATCCTCAGGGGAATTTAACACTTGAAAATGGCAGAACTTACAAGAAATAGCTGCAGAGTTTCCTGACTGGCTGTGTGCTCCTGAAATCTTTCTGAGTTTTTCAACTTTTGCCTTTCTACAGTGAGATAAAACTGAAGAACACCATTGAAGGGAAAGAAGTTTGTCTTGAATGTACTGGCAGTGAAACAATAGTTTGATAAAAAATATCGAGCAATTTCTGTAAATTATTATGTTCCCATTTGTTTACTGTAATATGAGTTTGCCTATCACAAGATGTGACTTACTTTTGATCTGTCCAGATACCAATTGGTAAGCAAATTTCCAACTTACATGCCTGACTGCACAAGGAAGATGGATTTTCAATCACCCACAAGCCCCAGAGCAGAGCACTCATCCCCTTCTCCACTCAGAAACACAAATGGCGCCACATGACTTACGTGGAACTCAGTGTTCGGATTTCTAACATCAGATTAACACACTGAGAAATGCAACCACAAATACCAGCCCTGAACAGAATACATTCAGCCTCCCAGATACTCCTTCAGAGGACACAGAAGTCAAACTACTCAAAAAGCTACTCAATGTAGACTTTTCACTGGGATCTAGTTAAAATGTAAACAACCATTGGAAATTTAGTTTGTTTTTCCTCTTCCTGTGTTATGCAATGTATTCAAGTTACACAAGGCTGTTTTTTCAGCTGGATCACAACATGGTAGCACATTTGCAGACCAGTGCTGATGTTTCATTAATGATCTCCATAACAAGAAGATCATTGTTGTCTTTTATGTAAATGCTGACCAAGTTACAATCACATTAAAATTTACTACATTCTTTTGGATGGCCCAGTATCAGAGAGCAGGTCATGCTTCCTACCGCTAAGAACACTCCAACAATGTACAGGCTATTTTGGGTGAGTGCCTGGTGATTAAAAAAGCCACATAGTTAATGAAGTCTGCCAGCAAAAGAGGAAATCTCAGTTGTTATGTCAAAACAAGAAGAGAACTTGGTTTGTTAGGTGACATTCAAACTACTCCATATAAAAAAACGCATTTTGTGCAGCTGAAACTCTTCCCAGTCAATGAGTCTGATCTAACAGCTGACTCAGAGGAGTTTCAAATTCTAACTTTGCCACAGACTTCAGAGCATGGCCAGACCAAGTCATTATTTCATTCGTCATTTATCAACCACGAACCAGAAATAGTATTTGCCTTCATATCTCTTAACTATTTATCTAAACTGTAAGCTCACTAGTTAGGAATAACTAACTAGTTACGCTAGAAAGTGACATAGCATCCCAAGCTGTGAGAAACAACAAGCAGAAGACCACAGAGCACACATCAAATAAAACTGTAATTCTTAGAGTAACATTATCAATTGGCCAGTGAGGTTTCATTTCACAAATCTCTCAGCAAATACATTTTCCCAAATGAAAATCTTTTGGCATAGTAAAGAACTATTATCATATTAAGAAAAAAAAAATTCAGATTTTACATGGAGTCACAGTTTTAGGTACGAACTAGCAAGAAAATGCTGACAATACACGTAACACCCAAACACTCTTCCAAGCTGAAAACAGGGTTTTCAGACCAACTTTTTTATTACAGTTTAAGTATTAACTTTACCAAATAGAAAACCATGCACAAAATCCACCCAATGCCCCCCTCACATGCAGACTCTGACACTCAGACAAGCACCATTTATGCAAACTGGAGATGCTTTAAGGGAAAATCCAGCACAAAACAGAATCAATAAAGTATCAGTAATAAGCAATTAAGTTTGGGTTCATTTTTGGGTTAGTTTTGGGGGTTTTTTTTTGAGGAAAACAACTACAAAGAAATCACAACCTTACTAACCTTCAATAAATTTTCCACAGAGATTGTCACAGAGTGGGCTCCTCTTGGTTGGGTAAAGTGGGCAGCAGGGAAGCAATTCGAGAGGGATATGACACCTTCTCATTCAACATAATGCCTCCTTCTCTCACCAACACTTGTGGGTCTCATTTGGCTCATTCTTTTGGAAATACTGAAATATTGGATAACTACAAGTGTAGTAAGGAATGAAGTATCCTAGTATTTATCTTCCCAGTTCCTGCTTGGACACATAATCACAAGCAGCCAGTCTCAAGTCCTCTTCTGAATGAACCTAACAATGCTGGCTGCCCTCTATTCAGGCAGCTCTGAAAAGGTTAGAAAAAAGTGACTAAAACACCGCCTAATTGAGCAGCGCAGTAAAATAGGCATATTTTACTGCAGGTGATAGTAACAGCTACATTACATCCAAGTTAAAAACACATTGCAGGTTGTGTCAAACATAACAGAACACAGCTTTTCCAGGGATCTTGAACTCTGCATAATTACCTATGTTAGAAAAAAAAACCATTCTGCTTCTACCACTTGCAGATACATTTTACTAGGTCCCATTTTATCCTAGAAATCCACAGCAGCGCACAGCCACTGCAGTGAGAGTTTGAGCAGGGATCAAGATCTGGCAGGTGCCATATGGAGAAAGGCTGAAGAAACACTGGGAAAAATATTGGTTCAAGTTGGTAAATCAGCAGGGAATACACCACTCATTTTGCACATTTGTTGTTCTGCAAGTAGATGGATGCATCTTTCCAGATTTCTTGGAGAAAGATCTAAACACAGAGAAAGATGAACAGGAAAGGAAGGGTTGAGAAGGTGACATGGAACAGCAACAATAACCTGCAGGGAAAAGGCTAAGAGGAAAAACAGATTTCATATCATACCTAATGTACTCCAAGAATTGTACTAAAATAAAAGATTCAGTGGAATTCAGAACACAATGGTAAAATATTCCAAGGAAACACTTCTGACATTTGCCAGGACTTTTGCAACGGCTAAAATTCCATTTTCCTTTATTTCACATGAAAAAACACCTCAACTTAGATGAAGTATGAGCTCATTCTGCATCTCATTTGCCACAGACCTAGACTCTGAGATATTCTCTCCTCAGTTTACACACCCTACCCAGCAAAGCCCCAAATTTTAACTATTTCTGCTAGAGAACAATAACATTCTTGCAGTCTGCTGCTAGCACACCCTCACCAGTTATTCCAGCAACACCACTGCAACAAGAATGCTGTGAGGAAACAATTCAGCCTCCTCAAAAGAGGCAAATTTGTGTTCAGAAAACAAATATGACTAAACAGCAGTATGAAAAAAAATCTGTCATTTGTGGCCACAGAGGAAGTGCAGTTCTTGGCTAGGAAGATCTAAATTGCCAGAGCCACTGCAAGGGGTTCTAGTGAAAGGAAACACATGATCCATTAGCAGCTCTTCTCTTTTCCCCTCCTCACTTCTACACTTAGTTATCTATTCTGCTCTGACACTGAATCACTACAGAGGTTTGGGCAAATCAGATGTAACCAGCTTGGCTCACAGAGACCTTAAGCTTCTGCAGCTCCTGTTTCACTCAATGCAAGATAGCAATGTTTGGATTATTGGCAAACAGGGCAATTAATTGCCTTGTGCTTTAGTTCCCCAGTCCAGAAAATGGGAGCAATTTACCTCCTCCTTTTCTCAGATGGGGACACCTGTTCTTCCGCAGCAGTGGAGAGGTGAGAAAGCAAGACAAGGAAACAGTCAGCGGACTTCTTCAGGAGTAACAGGGATGTGAAACTATCTGAGCCAGCCCAATAATTACAAAGAAATGGCAGCAGATCTAAATCATGACCAGTGGGAGGTGGCCCTACCCACAAACGTGACAGTCTTAGCAGGTTCTGCTCAGCAGCTCTTTTTGCTGTAACAATATTATTGCACCAAAGTGAAATATTTTGGCCTCACTCCAGTAATAACCAAGGCAGGCAATTGTTCTGGAAAAAAAATTTGCTCAATGTGATGGAAGCAGCCACTGCCTACTGAAGAGAAAATTCAGCAGAAATCTCTCTTTGCTCTGGTGTTCTGGACTGAGCCTGGACTTCCCACCCTGCTGTCAAGAAAAGGAATACTCTGCAAGCAGGACCTTAGCAGCAGACAGTGGTTTGAATATATGTTGCCTTGGTCTGGCACACTGCCTGTTAAAACAGTTACACATTTTCTTACAGCCATAAGACTTTCTGGCTTTCCTCTAAGTCAGATAAATTCACCTAAACCAAAGCACAGAGTGCAAATCAGATCTAGTCAGAGTGCACAGATTTTATTACTGGAATCTACTGGGCATCTTAGAAACCCTGACACTCCAGCCTAGGAGTGTAACATAAATAATGAAAACATTTTGACAGTGAGACCGTCAAGCAGAAAACCTAACAGAACACCTCTAAGTACCCAAATGCACTTTAGGTGTATGTGCATAAGCCCTTTGGCAGCCAATCCAGTGAAAAGAAAACATCAATAGTTGCCGAAGCAGAACGCAGACAAGACTTAGCCAGATAATGCTCGAATGAGACTCTGACTTCCTGGCTTGTCACTGACACTGTCACCCTATAAAGCAAAGCTGGGCAGCAATTAAGGAAGGGCAGTTATTCACCACTAACTCAGGAAAGGAAAAGAAATGAATGAGCTTTCCCAGGCTGCAGTAGTTCCAGATTGTCTCTCAAAGGGCTGCATCAATTACTGTCACTTATTTGTCAGCAGCGTGCAGTGATTAATTGGCGAGATCCACATTTTTGCGTGCTTTACGTCAGACACGGCTCTGCTCCCCCATCTGTTCTTACTGGTGCTAGAGACCAAAACGTTCCACACCACGGACCTTGTCAAGGCTGTATTAATGTCTCACAATGGACCCAAGCTAAAACAACTTAAAACCCTACAGATTACCTAAATGTGCTGAAAACAGAGATGTAAAGAGAAGTGACTGAAAGATTTAGTAGAACTGAAAGCTGAGATGCAAAAAACAGCAACAGGCCATGTTTCTCAGCAAAATGAGAATGTCATGTTGGCAGAATAAGGGAATTTGTTGTCTGTATTAAAATATGTGGAAAAGTTTTTATCACTAATTTGGAATAAACAGCGCTTTACAAAAAACCCCAACATATTTACAAAGTAAGTTGTTACTTTGCAAGGACATCAAAAACAGCCTTAAACTCCTCACATCCTTACTTTCCTATTTAGCAAAGCATTTGAATGCCTCTGCCTTATTTTCTAAAAAACATGTGCATTCTATGGAGTTCCACAGAAGTCTAACATGCATTTAAATGTTTCCTTGGAGTCTTAGCAAACACATACGCACATGTACGTGCTAGGTAGGGAATAAATAATTCCATACGCATACTAGAGCACAGAATAGCAGGACAGTGTTGGGCAACACAAAAACTTATAACTGTAACAAAGGATTAATTATCAAAATACCAGGTAACATTTATGTGATCATTTTCATGTGTAGAGATGGATGTGCTTTGCAATTTTATTTCAATGTGTCACAGCATGACAACAGCATCTTCATGGGTCCAGGAGCTGTGGTCTATGTGACCTCTGCCAAAGAAATTGCATAAATTTACTTCAATGCCTTTATCTCTCTCAGTTTCTATCTGCTGTTACACCATTTGTAACAGCACCACCTTCACCAAAGTGACCTCTAAAGCCTCTACTGCAATTCTGCAACACACCAAAGTAAACACAGAGAAAACAACAAAATCACGGAGATTACAAACTAGATCTACGTGAGGTAGCATATGGCACATTAAAGCTCAGTAACCATCCAGAAATGAATTTTCATACACTTTGAATATTTTTACTACTTTCTCAAAATTAAATTGAAAAAAAAAATCTGAATACAAAGTATTCAAATGTAAGCACAGAGGAATAATGTTAATATAGGGGAACATTCATGCCACAAAGCAGCTGGCCATGCTTCTGTGAAGACTCTAACCATGACTCCATGGTGGCTATCACAGTATCAGCACTGTCAGTAGGACAGGCTCTGACAGCTCCTCATCCCATGCTGTTGTGCAGAACAGAACAAAACCTGCCTGTGAGATCTGCCCTTGATCTGGGATTTACTGGTCTCAGAAGGCAGGTCCCCACCTTTGGAGTGCAGACTTTGTCTCTATCTCCCAGGTGCCATCAGCACCTTGGACAGTGAGAAACCAGCAACTATTTCCAATTTCTGCTCAAGAACTCACTTCTCACACTGATTTTTCAATTCCTGACTTTGGCCCCATAGTGTACATTTCTCCTTTCTTGTCCTTTGGCTGTTATCCTTTATAAGATATAATCTAAGAGGCTCTCTAAAATATTTTGTGTTGACACAATGATACTGCCTGATAGGTCATTCATTTTACATTAGCTGAGTTTCTCTGTTGCACACCATGAACATCAAACACCACTTCCTCCTATTTCTGTAGCAAAATTCAAAGCTGCACTGGCTTAAAAACATTAACAACATGATGCATTATTTATTATATTCTACCTTGCAGGCTCACCTACACTAATCCTCTTGGATGCATTCAGCACAGGAGCGATCCTTGGCCTCTAACTTTAAAGCAATTTACTACTACTGCACACACAGCAATATTTTAGATAGAAATCATAGGTGAGATTGGAAAAGTGTTATCTTGTAGAAGGCTCTTGCCTGTCTGCCTTACGACATTAGAAAAAGTTCCCAAAGCTTTGACAATATCAGTGGTATTTTGTATGCCTTGTCATTATCTTTCAATTCATGGTTCCCTGAGACAGATTTGAAGAGCAATTGTGTGACATTAGGGGCTGAGAAATGACAACAAATTGAGAAATATGGTTCCAAAACAGAACAAAAGAACTTCCCAAACCAGAGAGTAGGCAGAACAATTCTCTTAGTCAAATAATGCATTCAGAAGAAATGCAGAAGAATCCTAGAACACATACACCCCTTTCTATCCTAGATAATGCAAATTAGTCACCAGATCATCACAAAGACCTGTTGTCTTAAAAACCTGGATAATTTAAATCTACAGTATTTAATGCATATAAAATCCACAAGAGGGCAGACACAGAGGTAAACTGAAGACACACAAAGACAGCAGATCAAAAGAAGCCTCAAAACCCTGCCCAGTGTTCTGAAGTATGTGTGGTTGGGTTTGTCTTGGTTCTGTGGTTTAAGAAGAATTTGACCATTTGATAGGGGGAATTTTATTAATAATGCATTTAGACTCTGATTGCCTTTACTTAAAAACATAACCTTGCCATATGCTGAAAATATGAATCCTATTAACCAGGTTCAGGCAATTCTTCATTTGTTCTGAAACCGGCTTTGGTTCCACAGATAATAATCATGACCAAATGATTTGCCTTGTTCAGTCATTATTAAAAATTAATTCATATTCACAGCAACTCTTCCCTACAGTGTACATGGTTTGATCTGTGTATGTGCATGCATGCTACACAGGGAACTTTAAATTTAATACACTGCTTGTGCCTACTGTAAACACTGAACTCCATAACCACACTCTGGCACATGTATTTACTCTAATAATTTCTTCTTCCTACATGAGTATAAATCAACTTCCCAAAGCAAAGTTAAGCAAGTACAAGATGAGAACAAGAAAACATTCTTCATTTTCTCAGAAGATGTATTGCCAAAATCTACAGCAGCTGTGGATTCACCTAAGGTAAGTCTGAAGTGAAACACAGACCCAAGGATTCATCTGTGACCTATTTTGCTTGGTTTCTAGAAAATATTGTTCTTTATGTCTGGGGCTTCTCAAAACACAGCATGAGGAACACCAAGCAGAAAAAGAGATGGTGAAAGCAGTTTATCCAGCCAGAATCTGCTTTCAGAAAAAGCAAATGCAAATGCCACAGCCACTTTGAGTGCACAGCAAATATGCAGCTCCAGATTCTTTCAGAGTAAGCGCATTCAGAAGTTGTTTTTATATTTCTGAAAATACCTTTTGAAGCAAAACATTTACGTGTTTATCCTCTACTGACAGAGAGGTGAACTGTGGCTAACACAGACAACATGACAGTCGCCCATATCCTGAGCAGACCTTGCCAGACTCTAATTTAGGAAACAGCACAGCTAATCATAGGAAATTTGTAATTACAGGATTAGCTACTGACTGGGTTTTTATATTCACAAGGGAAGTTACCAGCAATTATGAAATAAGTCTGCTAGGGAACACACATGTGGTTGGGCTTTCTTAGGTTTAATAAATTTATTCACCTGACTAAAAATTTGATACTTGATCAGTACTATGCTCAAGAGTAGCAATTTACAATCACAACTAAGGGCTCCAAAACCGACTATTAATTTTCTGGAAAAAAATCTTGCCTTGTAACATTTAATACAACTCAGAAAATATAACTTTGTCCGCCATCCACAATGAGCAATCACATGGCTGGTAGCTGTTAGCCTGAAATCTTAGTAGGATGATTCTTTGTAAGACTTGTCAATTCAAAAAAGATGAATTAGACAATTGCAGCTGAAGGGATAAATAATTCCTTGTGCCACTGAAATATACAGCAGGAAGGTACCATTCTGGTGGTACAAAGCAAATGCACTAATTTATACCAGGGAAAACCATTTTTTTTTTTACTTCTAATAGGCTATTAATTGTCTAAGTTTAAAAAGAAATTAAACTTGCATACCAATCAGCAATTTGTCCCTCTGACAGAGAACAGCTAAATTTTAACCCCTTTGCTACCCCTACAGTGATTGGCTGAGTCATGTCCAGTTTTGTGGTGGCTTTCTACAGACTGATGTTTAGAACAGGGAAAACAAACAAGCAAACAAAGTCGAAATCACTGATTTCACAGCTTTTTCTATTCCAATTCTCATCTGATTCTACGGCCACATTCAACCCTTACTATAATTGCTAGGCTAATGAAAAGTATCAAAGCAAGGAAAAGAATCACTGCTTCCAGCCACCTTTGCTGCACTGTAAAGGTGTGGGCAGAATTTACAGAGGGTTTGGTTTGCAGGTTTAGTACACCTGGCCTCATTTGTAGCTCCAACAGAACTGATCTCAGAGTCTTTTTCTATATTGAAGAGCTAAGCCCAGCCCTGTCATCCCACACAAGTATTTTGGACATGGTTGAGGAAATGGTTTAGAAAGGGATAACCTCACCTGCCTGGCTTACCAACAACTGCCCTTACTGCAGAGGAAACTTTCCACTGCATTCATTTGAGGAAAACTTTTGGGTCAGGTTACTCAAAACTGCACGATTTTCTCTCAGACATACAGAGTGAGTTTAGCAAACAAAAATATAGCAAGAGATTTAAGAGATTTTAAGAAGGTGTGTCTACATGGCTCAAGGCTGTTCAAATCACAAGGAAGGATAGGAAAGCTCAGGCCTTGGCACCCTCTGCCCAGAAAAACCCAGTAATACAACAACCTTCTCCTTCTGCAAAAGCCAAACAGTAGGAAACGTCCTCTTCATAAGCTGTCAGGGTCACCTGGCAAGATTGAGGTACAAGCTAAACTCTGTGCTCAATACCAGTAGGGAAGGCAGCAACCTGCCCTGGTTGAAACTCCCATAAACACAGAAAAAATGTGCATCTTGTAAAGATTAGTCTACTCTTAATTTAATAATTCATCCTCCTCCTGCATCTTCTAGACAGAATCTGATTAAATAGCTATTTTTATCCACAGTTTTATTATTCTAAGTTTTTAATAATTTTGCTCTAAGTGATAAAGGAAGAAAACAAAGTGAGACCTGTAATCACAGTTTTTTTCTTCCATGTCCAGAAGGGCTTTTATTATTTCATCTCAGCAGATCTAATCCCCACTTTACCTACTATGAAACTGAACAAATTGCACACAGATGCAGAAGGTAATGTAGTGACCAAACCCTCAGAGTTTGAGCACAGTATAACTGACCTATGTTAAAAAGTTAGAACATGCCACACAAAAGGACTCGAATGCTTTAAAACATTTAGAACAAGATGTCATTTTGTGAAACCACTTTGGTGTTTCTTGTCTTGCTAAGTGGATTTATGATCTACCTTGTATTTGGCAGATCAAGTTTGTTAAAGAATATTTTGAAGTCTGAGGCCTGACACAGAGAATGACCACAATATTAGTACCAAATTATCACAACAATTAGAACCAAACCTGGCTAATGCTGCAGTGGAGGTATCTCCTCCAGCAGCAACCTTACCTGTTGTAGCACTTCATCCCAGTTTTGTTTGAACAGCTGGTAAACTGGAAATGAACTTGTGGATTTAAAGGCTTATAGTCTTTTCCCTGTAGAAGGATAACCAAAAAATGCCCTGAATCCACAAACCCGAAACAACTTTTATTCTGGGTTCCTTTTTGCTGAATGCCCTTCTCAGAGACAAAAAGAGATGAAAACAACCTCTCTTTGATTATTGTTCAGCCAAGAACATGCTGCTTCACCATACAACAAATGGAATTAGAAAATTGACAACCAGTTATTCCCAGTTCACTACATGCTACATCTACCTGCTGCTGCTCTATAAACATGCTGAGACACTTCCATTGCTTTAGAGATTTGAAAGATAAAGGTTATGAACACATGACCAATGATATTGGAAGTACAGCTGATCACATCTGTTTGTGATGCAAGATGTCTTACGGGAAATTTATATACAAAAACCATAACTTAATAATAAAAGGTTGTAATTTTGTCTCATTGTTGCTCTAAATTTTTTTTAATGAAATATCAAATTTAAACTGAGATGTTCTCTGGTTGTATTTTTACAGAACCAAGTTCCTGCTTATCAGGATATCCTGCTAGCAAAACCCCAGACAATGGAGTCAAATGCCAAAATTTAGTTAGACTACTAATTTCCAGGAACACACAAACAATCAGACTTCCAGAGCCCTATGAAACTGTGATCTCACCTTCCCATTCTAGCCTTTTATGTATCTGACCTATATAACACTTTTGGTGAAAGCCTTGTGGGATCACACTATTTCAAAAACCTAGGTGGCAACTCTTACTATTTTTCTCTTTCTTAAACTGAACAATAATTCTTAAATCCAAGTTTCCTTGGGATAGTTGTCAGAAAGACCTCATGGTTTTACACAGTAACACCAAGAGTCAAAGACTAGGTGGCTTTGTTTTTGTTTCTCCATCTTACTACCTAGATTCTTCTGATGTACCAAGCCCAGGACGTGTGCAGTGATGGAGATCCAGGAATATTTTCCTGCCTACCTCAGCTGGAGCCCATGGAGACAAATGGACCATCAAGTCTCCACTGCACTTGTGACACAGGCAGGTCTTTCCCCCTCATTTCCCTCATCACTGGAGGGTGATGACAGCTTGGATATCGTGGCCAGCTCTGATCCCAGTGCTGCTGTAATGTGAGAGGCAGCTGATGTTAGCAAACTACAAGACACTGATGCTACTTGAGCATAACAAACAGGGCTCAGGGAAAGTGAGCAGCAAACACTTTGCAAACACTGAGCTCTGAGAGTTCACTGTCTGCCCCTGCCCACAGCATTGCACAGAGTCAGGAACAGCTTACAAAGAGAAGGGGGCAGGAGATAAAAGGGATTAAATAGGCAATAACCATTAAATAAAAGACTGGCTATCCCAGGTTGAAATGCTCAATTAATAATTTTCCAGGTCAAGCAAACTTTACCTGTGACAACTCTTCACCTGTGACTTAAACTACTTAAATTTCTTCCATTTTCCTGATGTACCACAGAACATACAGCTGTCAGAATTCATGTTGAAGAAGACAACTTTACAGCTGTAACTGCTATTGTATTCTGAGCTCACACTTGCCTAAAAAATCCAAATAAGCAGATTTCAAATCTCACTGTGAAGAAAATCCCAACACTTCAGTGCAGTAAGTATGTAACTGAACTGAAAACATTTTACTGTACCCTGACCACACCCTGACAGCAGCTCCTTTCTCTCCTCCACTCAAAGTGGTGCTTTAGAGGGACTGTTATGCTACCTTTTAAACTGAAAAATTAAAATAAATAGAGTCAGATGTCTTGGAAGAATAAAAGCACTTGTACTTATTGACACAAATGCAGAGCACTAAAGGCTGCAACCCAAAGCAACACAAAATGCCCAGCAGATGTTAACTTACAGCATCCCCTCCTTTATCTGATTTCTACTTAGGACTTGATAGTTTAAAGAATGCATGAAATCCTTCACAGTCATACAGACAGACCAGAAATCTAACACTAGAAAATGAAAGGATATTTAATGATTTGTATCACCTTTAGGCCACACAGCTGATCAGAATGAAAAGCAAAAGGAACTAGCGAGAGTGCTGCTGTTCCTAACATCAGAGATGGAGCTTTCTCCAAGAGGGACCAATGGTAATGGAAAAATTAGGAGAACAAATGGAATGGTATCTGCATTTTACAGAACAAGGGGAAAAGTCACAACCTCCTAAAATTGCAGTAACTACACACTCTTACAAGAATATCTCTAGATTTTCATATTATTCTGCAAGGCACCACTTACTTTGGAAAAGTCAGTATTTTAACAATGATGATTAAAGAACAAATATACAAACACAACACTAAAAAATTTACAATTTCCTTTAGAGCAACAGGTTTCACTTTATCACTTCTCAAAATCAGCTGAAGGAAACATTATTTTTTCCAGGTAATACCAAGTGGGACACTTTCAATAGAAATTTTTACTCAAAGAAGAAGGATTTGCTGGTTTGGCTTTTTTTTTTCCTTTCTCTTTGTTTTGATTTGCTCCTTTTTTTTTTCTTTAAGAAAGCTACGATCAAATAAAAACATGTAGCATACTGGTAAGTCTGCCTTGCATATAAAATCAATTACACAGTTCATGAATCCAGTAATGGGAAACATATTACCTCTGACTGGGAGAAATTCAGGCCCCCATGGAAAGAACAGGGCAGCTCTTGCTGTGGCAAGACCTGGAGCTGCCAAGCCAGGTGCTGGCTCTGTAGCAGCTCAGGTCTGCAGCCATTTTAGCCCAAAGGGAAAGTTCCTGGAGGACAAGAGAGAAAAGATGCTCACCTGGAGCTGGGCTTCAACCTCCTGCACCTGCTTCTTGTGCTTGCCAGGAAGGTTTGAATTCCCTCATTGATCCTGTCAATCCCTTATTCTGTTGACACCATTAACAAGATCAAAGCTTCAGCTGCTTAACTGCTGCTGCTGAGTACATACAGCAAGATTAATCCTTATATATTGTAGCTTATCTAGAAATAATTTTAAATAAACAGGACATTCTCCTCTCTACTTTGTGACTTTCACAACTAGGTATTCTTCTCAAAAGCAGGTATTAACCCTAAACATGTAGCAACTTTGCAGTACAGATTTCTGGCAAAAATCCTATGCAAAACATGTAAATATGTTAAATTATCCTCTTTTTTTTTTCCCAAAGGATTTTCTTCTTTGTATTTTAACAGATTAGTCCCTCAAGAATTCCTTAGAAAACCTTCACTTTTGGTGTTTTGTGTTTTTGTGGGGTTTTTTTGTTTTGTTTTGGTTTTTTTTTAGCGTTTTATTTTCCTTCTACTGTTCTTTGTACTGACCAAATTGAAGAAGGAAAAATATTAAAGGCTGAAAAACAAACAACTGGAATCTTGGTTTTCCTATGACTCAATTCTTTTCCTTGATGTCAAAAAAGCAAACAACAACAACAACAAAAGTAACCCACCCCTGACATGTCAAAAAAGTCACCAATCTAATTCTTCTTGGAGATACTTAAGAACATATAGCTAAAAAACTATCACACAACTCAGTATATGATACTGGTTGCTTTTGCTATCTAACACTTAAAATTATATTATTTTTATAGTAGCTACCAGTAAATTAAAGTTTTGTGGACCTAGAAATAAACTGTTCTGATAAATTGTAACAAAATCTCTACAAACAAGGACAGGAAATATTCTTTACTCAACTTTATAATGCTTACTTCAACTACATTTGTCCTAGACACTCAGAATATACATGATTTATATGAACAAATGATTTGTGGAATGGAACTGGCAAAGTCTCCAAGTTTCTCCTACCTCTCAGGAAGCAAACAGTGCATGAAGGCTTAGGATGCTTTTACACATAGGAGGTTGCCACAAACAAGGGAATTATTCATAATTACACTTCTCCAAAATCTGCAGAAACTCTATACTGATGTCCCAGTTCATTTTGCAAAACATTGACAGGTCCAAAATGAATCTGAACAGTTTGCTAATGCCAGAGCCTTAATATTAACTGCTGATAACTCAGGAATTCCATATGCAATCAGCCTCTGAAGTTACAGTTTTACTGTCCTTGTAGATAAGAATTTCTTGGTTATCTGGCTGTACAAGAGGGCCTGTGGGAACTCTTTTGAAGAGTCTTCTGCAGCAAACAACTCACTCTGATAACATGAAGAATTTGATTGTTACTTGGTTTAAAAGCGGTATTTTTCCCAGTGCTCATGAACAGTATTAAGAAAAAAAAAAAAGAAAAAGGTATTTAAGTGATATGAAGAAATCCAGGGCACCTGATTCAGCAGGAAGAAGCACTGTGGGAACCAGCTATTCACCAGGAAATCAACCACATGTAAGCTCAACAATTCTAGCTGCTCAAGCCACCCTGTTCAGATGTCTTTCCACTTGCCTTGCCAGCCACAGTGATGAGTATGGATACAGTACTTAAAACTAAATTGCTCAAAATTTTTGCTTCCGTCTTGTTTCGTGTAACCAGATGAAATAAATCCTCCTCAATCTCATACAGGAATACTGAACGCTGACAGATTTCCACAGTTCTCTACTCACACACTCTGGCATCTCAAGAATCAATTAAAGTTAATGAGTTTCATACAGTAATGAGAAAGCTGCAAATAAAATGAGACAAAATTGTGTTACAACAAAATGTGGAATTATGATATGAATAAAGCAAGCCTGGATACAATCAGCAGTCAATTAAAATGACAAATTCTGTGCAGTTTCAAATTAAATAATTTTAATGGAGCCTTGTAGGTTAGATACAGAAATACAGTTGCAGACAGCCAAGAGTTTGGTTGCAAGCGTCCAGGATTTCTAGGCACTGCTACTAATATTTAAGTTTCTAAGGATGTCATTAACAAAGAAAAGTTTGCTTAAAGCTTCTTCGTTTAAATGAGGATAAAGTTTTTCCAAAGTTCTTGTATCTTTATTTTTTTTTATTTTCAAGCTGTTTTACATCAGAATGTCCTTGGGGTTTTTTTTTCCTACTAACGTATTTTCAACAAAATTGGGAAAATAACGTGTGAAGGCATTACAGTTGTTTCTCCTGACTGTGCTTACTGGCCAGGTGGAAAGTCTGGAGTTTGTACACGTACAAATGCACCACTTTGGATCCACCCCTCTCACTGAGGCCGTATTTAGCTGTCAGTTTCTCCATGGACATTTTCCATGTGCACTTTGAGGTAGTCATTCCTTGTAAACTTCTTGTGGCAGAGCTGGCACTCTGCCATGGGGCGGTTGGGGTTGTGAGTCAGCTTGTGTCGGATCAGCATCTTCTTCAGGCTGAAGGACAGGTCACAAACCTGAAGCAGTGAAGACAAGACAAAGACAAACCAAGTATTAAAATTTCAAGCACATATAACACTCCTAAGGTTACATCACTGAGGCCACAGCCACACATACCTGCAGTAGTTAATAAATGAGCTGGTCTTTGGAAGAAAAATTCCTTCAGAGAGCACCTGAAAGATTTTTACTCTGCCTGGCATCTTTTTATGTTGTATATTAGGAGTGGTACCACAAGCACGAGGATGCTGTCTGTCTAAAAAATACTCAATCTTCAAAATACCAACACATTGAGGTGTCCTGATAACATTGTGGCGCTTTGTTCAGGTTTTCTAAAGCTATTGCTCCATCTGGGATGCAGCAAAAATTGTGACAAAACATCACGAGCATCCATCAGTTCAAATGAAATATTTCCTTCCTCACCTCCAGAATGACACCTGCAGCTTCCAAAAGAATGAGTTCCAATTCCTCAGTTACAAGGAGGGAGGAGTGAGAATGAAGAGGTTCTGAAGACTGCAAGAAAGGTTAATTACTAATGTAAAGGAAACCTTGTTGCTCCAGCCTTTCTCTGCCTGGCCAAGAAAATGGCAGACATCTGGTAAATAAAGGTGCAATTCCTTTGCATTATTATCTGCTGTGCTGCTTTCCTTCCTCCACTGTACTCCAAGCAGTCCAGTTCATTCTGCCATTTGAATAGATGGATAGAGGCACAAGGGACTCTGCTCATACTAAAGCCATTTCTTTATAAAAATGCCTGTACTGAAGTTAAAATGAAAACCATAAAAGGTTAAAAGAACAAGTTCAGCAAAAGAAAGTTAGAATTAAAAGTTAAGGCAAGACACCAACTCAACTGAAACTGTGCAGTTATACTGTCATACTCACCATGCAAGGAAATAATGTAACATGAATTTGACAGGGAAATGAAGAAAAAAAAGAAAAGGAAGCAGCTGCTGATTTGACAAATGAAATAGATAAGAGTCATATAATTCAACAATAAAGAACATCTATAGGCTTGCACTCTTAAAATTCCATGTTAATTCCAGACAATATCTCTTTCATGCAGAAAAAAACTCAAGGAACCCAGGACAATCCCTCTGGAGAAAAACGAAGCTTTAAATTTATATTGGCACCCAACTACTGCAAATGCTGAATGATGACTGATTCCTTTTGAAACCTCAACAACAAGAGCTGCCTATGCAAGTAGATCATCTCGACCTCCAGCATATGGATTTTATGCCAATTAAGGCTAAACCATTAAATGACCATAAAATGGCAATGGCCAGAGGCAAGTTTTGTACCCAAAATGATTTCTCCCCACACTGTGTGTGCTGCTGCACTAGAACATTTTTGACTTTATGACATGACGTAATGCTGAAGGACCTTCATACAGCAACTGCAGCTCTCCAGCTCTTCCCTCAGTGAATAATCTCTGAATAAACCTCTCTGAGACCCAAGCAACAGCCACCCCTTCGTTACTGACAGTGGACCTCAATTGCAGCACTCTGAGCACTGCTTTTGCCAAACCCAGGTTTCTGTTTCCCCTCCACAGAGCACACAAAGGGAATCCATAACATTTATCTAATCACAGCCACAAATCCCAGTGTGTTACAAGCGTCACACACTCAGAAATATTCCATGTTTCTTGAGAGCCAGGAGGCCAATCAGGGATATACACACGTACAAGATGTGTGTGTTCTGTCTATCTTAAACACATCTCTTCATTTCTAAAATAAACAGCTTATAACACAGCCTCAAAGTACATTTTTTCATTTATTCTGCTCATGTGACCAATGTAATGTGTCCTTCTGTTCCTCCAAGGCTCTAAGACGTTGTGCTACCTTCCTTCTTCAAAAAAACACATGGAATGCACAGGATTAAGGTATGGCACATCTTGTGCTGTCCTTATGCAGAAAAGTTTTGGGGATTTTTTTAAGAGTTTGCTTTGTACATCAATTTCGTAAGCAAGACTGATATTTTACAGATTTACAACCACTCTTGCTAATGTGCACTTGAGCTCTAATCAATCTCTTCAAAATGATCAAAGTTTTGGTCAGGTAGGGAGGATGGAAAGACTGACATTTGAAAGAAAGTGTAAGGTCAACCAGAGGCAGAGTGGAAGGAAATACTGTACTGGAAAGAAACCAGGACCAGCAGTACTTGACCTTTCTGCCCCCCAAAAATAATCTATTGTCTCTGAGAAACTGAAGTTCAGTTGGCCTCCCAGTAAAAAACAGGCTGGTCTGAAGAGGACAGACATCTAATTTTCTATGAAAAATTGCATTTCTATTTCCATATTTCAGCTATTTTCACTTTTCTAGGTGACACATATTAGAATTGCCATCTTAAAATGGGAATATTCAATTTCCACTATCATCTGTGGGATGTGAGAGCTTTGAGACATTAAGGTCTGAAAATGCTTTTGCTGACTGATAAGACACAGGAATAGACACATAAATAAACTGTAGCACCTTCTTCAAACAGAGTACAAGGATTAGTTTCACATGTAACTCAATCCTGCACTGTAATGATTGTTCCATGTGCCTGAGAGAGAGGAGAGTGAGACAGGAAGAGAAGACATGATTTTTATTTCTGACTCTGGAAAAAAAAAATCTATTTAAAGGAAAAATGCTAAAAGAATACTAAAAGAAGTGGTATGTAGTATTCCAGAGATAAGAACTCGTGGAAGTTGTGGTCATAAATTACCACTCAAGTCATTATATGAAAAATAATGAGAGCATCTACAGCTATCTTGAGCAGAATAAAAAATTGTTGGTGAAAACACTCGAGCGTAAAAAGGAAATTTAGTATCGGGTGGCTCACAGTAAATGTCCCCCATAGGGACATTTTTCTGTAATTGTCCACTACTAGTTTTCCTGTAACTTCTACATAAACATCTGGAATCATGCAATGTGCAAGACAGCTCTGGAGGAATGGGCTGCCCTGGGTGACATTTACTGTGTCCCCAGCATGTGCAGAACAGAAGCCCAGATGAAATAAGGAGAAATGATTGAGAACATCAATTTTAACCCTCTCCAAGCGTGCATTAAGCAACAGACCATGGTGGGCACCTGGGTGACTGGAGCATGGAGGAATGAACAGTGGAGGCAACTGCTGTTATGTCCAAACCCCAAAAAAATCAGCAGCCTCTGGCAGTGTGCAGCCAGCAAAAGGCTCCTTCTGAAGAGTGATTTTGGTGAAATAAGGCAGAAACTTGAAGTACAAAAAATATGAAGTGAAGGTACACTCTGAAAAATTCTCAAGCAATTCTTGATTCTCAATTCTCAAGGATTAGGACTAGACACATATTACAGCTGTTTCTAGAAATGCTATGGTTTGGGAAAGTACAGCTCTACTTGATTCATGAGGAAAACTGAAGGAAAAGCTGAAACAGGGGAGTCTGCTTTCATACAGCTCTTATTTCTAATTAAAGCAAGGAAAAAGAACAAAATAGAACCACCATACCAAGTTAGTCTGCAAAAGCACACTCTGAATCCAAGAGCAGTGAATCTTGGATCCACAGTGTGGGAAAAACTGCACTTACACTGCAAGCTGGCCAAGAGCTGATAAACAGTACAACAATCTGAAAGCTGAAAAAGTTATTGACAATGATTTGGAGTTAGAGAAATCCTCAAGGTACTATCCAGAGCCAGGCTGAGATTATCCCAAAAGAACACAGCAAATCTCCTAACTTGTAGACATCAGCAAAATATCTTAGTTGAACTTTTTCATGAAATTAATATATTTTATTCTCAATTAAATGACATCAGATCATTCATTAAAAACCAGAACAGTTAACAGACCCCTGAAACTTTCCTGCCAAGCTGTTATTCTAGTTTTGCATCTAATTATATACATTTCTGAGCAAATTTACAGCTGCTTAGACTGAGCCATCTAGGATATAACTGAGAGCTGACACTCCCCTGTGACTGGCTCATGAAGAGTCAGTATCACAAAAGAAAACACCTTCACTAATTCTACACCCATTCTGATACCTTCCTCTAAATCCTTGAAAAACAATTTTGGCATTTGATAGCTCTGAAAGACATTACTCCCCAACAGTTTCTGCACATTCAGCCTTCCCACCTAGCTCCCAAAAGCTGAGAGATGTTGCATACAAGGGGGGCAGGCTGCATGAAGGGTACCTGACAGTGATCTATGAACTGTCACAGGATATGCTGCATTTCAGCCCTGCGAGCGTGCACAGCATCCCAGATTTCCTCACTGAGCAACAAGAGGCTGGGAGCAGATGTTGAAAATATCAGACCAGATTTCACCAGAAACAGGCAATTCTGAATTCATATTCATGTCACTCAACATCAGAAGCACTGAGATTCCATGCAATAAATGAAATCCCTTTTCCCACACAAGCTAATCTCCAACTATTAACCTGTCATACAATTCATGCAGGAACCCAAGCAGCATGAATTTGTAAATGGTAACATCCAAATTGCATTACTAATGGTGAAAATAACTCTTATGGGATCCAAAACCATAAAATGAACGGGTGTGCGTGGCTCTTGGCAAGGAAAGAGGGTACATGAAATTCCCTGAACGGCGTTTCATTCCCTGGGCAATCCAAGCCCATGTGAAGTGTAGCTATGCCACAAGCAGTAGGTGCAAGGCCACAACATCCCTGCAATTAAATCCTGCTGCTGCACTGAGGCTGAGAAGACAAAGGGAAAGGAGGAGAGGAACTCACATCACATTGGAAGGGCTTCTCCCCGGTGTGGGTCCTCATGTGCTCGTCCAGGCCTCTCTTCTGACTGAAAGCCTTGTTACACTCCGAGCACTGGTACGGCTTTTCCTGCACACAATGACAACAGCGAGTGAAAGTGAGTCAACGCAGAGCCCAGGTCATTAAAGGAGTGGAATTCCATGCTGGATGGTGCAAGTTTTATATTCTCTCCAAGGTATTACAGTCAGTGAAAACAACAGAAAACGACTTTCAAATGATTAAGTGAAAGCTGGGAAAGCTGTGGCCTGACAGTTTCCACTTCAGCACCCACTTATGAATTAATTATCTGTTCCAGTCTTTCAAACCCAGCCATTTGGGGAGTCTGCTTTTTGTCACGTGAAAAGTACAGAAACATAAAATTCCAATGTTCTTTCCTTTATCCTCCACAAATGCTTAAAGCATACAGACAAGTAAGATTATCCACAAAACCTTCGAGTCTGTTTGGAGGTTTCCAAGCAGGGGAAGAGGTGAGGGGAGGAAGAGGAGGTACAAGGAAAGCTTGTGGTAGCAGAAAAACTTACTTTGAAAAGTGGTGACAGAAGGTTAATCACATACTCATTGCAGAATCTCAAAAGAAGTGCAGATGGCAACCAAACCATCTGTATTTTTATTAGAACTATTGGTTAGTAGCTACTGTAAAACACGATGTTAGAAAAGTTGCAATCTCACTGACCTGAAACAAATAATTAGAGAAAAATAAGGAAACCCACTTATGTAAAGACTTTTTCTTTGATGTTCTTCCTTCATATATAAATTTCTATGGGTGGAATTCCTCCTTGATTCCACTGAAGTTACAAAAGAACTGTATAAAAATCAATTAAAATGCAAGACCAAAAAAACAATAAATCAATTAAATGCAAGAATTAGCATTATGGCTCTACACATGGCCTCATTAAAATTTTCATCTTCTAGAGGCACCCTGATTTTTGCATCAACTAGACTTCCTTTACTCTGGTTCTACATATTTCTGTGGTCTCTAATTCTGTACTGCTTAAGTTCTGAAGAAAGGTATTTTAAGAAAAGTAAACACTTTTTACTAAATTAAATTGAAAGCAATGACTATAAATCAATAGGCAAAAAAAAGTAGCTCAATCTATGAATGAACAAATAATAGTAATCAAGTTCTTTGGGGAGATGATGTGGGATCCAAGGATAAGTGAGATAGAACAACTCAGGCATTAAAGCAACAAAGAGAATAAGCTGTCTTGTTATTGAATTCCTGTTCTCAGCCTCTGGGAACCATCAGGTCTCCATATATTGCTGAATCCTGCAATCTTAAAAAAAAAAATCTTTTTCTTTCCAGCATTCACCATACACTTAACACAGTGCACTATCAATTAGTGCTGGGTATATCCCAGTCTCTCTCTTAAGGGCAGGTCCAGAGACCTCAGTGGGGAAAGATGGGGTTCTTTCATTTTGCAGTCTCCCCCATCAAGTTTCCTAGAAAAGGCAGTGTTATTTTCGTGATTCCTCAGTAGACAGGAAAACTTAACAAATTACCTAAAAAAGCTCTGAATCAATCCGCGAAAGAAAAAAAAAGAATTATCATCTTGACCAGAAAGTTCATGTCACATGGAGCTTTGCTGACCTGACTAAAGGCTTCATGGAGCAGGGTCTGCATTTTTAAGGGAAATGTACGAATAAGCCATGTGAAAAGCAGGTTTCTGCAACAACCCCTTAACTGGTTTTGCATTGTGGTTAACACAAACCACATTTCTGTGAGTTCTCCAAAAGCAGCCTTTCTGTGTGGAGGTTGTTCCCCAGAAAGTGCAAAGTGAAGTATACGATGTGCACATCTTAAACACCTACAAAAGCATTCACTACTGCAAACTGCACCAGGTGGACTCACTCTCTTTTTATTATCTTGGTCTTCAGCTATCTGAAGAATCGACTTGATAATGACCAGGTCAATCATTCCAGTGCTAAATGGATTTCAGGATTCCATTTTGGACAAAGAGCCATTTTAAACTCTGAGAAGCTGCAGTCACAACCCTGGGCTGTATTATCTTCCCTCAGGTTATGTATGCCTGTTCTATATTTTATATTTGTATTATTCTCTGTGGCAAAAATGGTGTATCTAACATCCCCTTGGCATTTGTATTGAAATTCACATCTGTTGCACATGAAACACATCCAAAGCTGTCTTTGATCTAATTTTAGATCCCTTCCATCTGTATATTCCAGTGACTTTAGCAGACATGTCTGATTCACACCAGCCTCCTCTCTCCTGAGTGAAGCTGCCCTCTACTCACATCTGTGTCTGTTTCAGGAAAACCAGTAGTGCTGTCCAGAGTAAAACCGGGCCCTCAGTTTATCTCCAGAGAAAAAGACTTTTTTTGTTGTTGATTTTGAAGAAGACATCATCCTCACAGATCAAAATTTCTTCAAAACAAAACATTCTGTGCTTTTCCTTTTCTCTCTGCTCCTTCTCCCCCTCATGTCAAATTTCCATCGCACAATGCTTGGAGAAAGCAACACTTGTAACATGGAAAATGTGATGTTTGCTTGGCATAATCATCACTGCTTTAAATGTGAGCAGAGGAAAAAAAAATTATTAAAACCATGGCAGGAGGTCTGAAAAGGTTAATGCCACCACGAAAAGACAAAAGGGGCCAACGCTGAGATGAGAAAAAAGCTGGACAAATTTAAAACATCAAGAAAAGGGAAAAACCTGCTAACTACCAGCAAAACAGGAGTTCATTGGGAAGAGGATCCAAACCCGACTCCAGAGGAGTTAGCAAGTGCTGGTACTAAAAATCTGCCCTCCGCTGTAGAAGCATCTGCCAGGCCATGGCTATGGTGGTAGTAGCCAAGCTGCAGGATTCTACGTGTTTTCTTTTATTGACCATCTAAACGAGGAAGGGAGCAGGGAGAGCGAGAGAGACAGGACGTGGCTGATTCGGCAGTGATTTAGTATCACAGTTTTAAGCATGCCAGCTATGAACAGAAATACGTAGATCAGGATTTACAACCTTCCTGCCTCTGGAACAAGGAAAGGTCAAGCAGAGCCCAGTGGTACTCTGGAAGGTGCTTTGCTGTAAGACTGACACATGCTGACCTACAAGCTCCCATCTCTGGTGGGTTTCACCATTAAAGCTGAGAGAAATTAAACATTTTAAAAACCCCATCAATTAAAACAGTGCCTGCAGTACACACTCCTGTGTCTGTGGATGGCTCAATCACAAATCACACCTTGAATTCTAAGCAAGCTGTGCTTTGCACTAGAAAGACCTCACTCAGAACGTGACCAATCTCAAGGACATTTGATGCACCTTCAACAGCTTGACACAAAGTGTGCACAGAGTGTCCTGCAAGCACAGCAGATGAAAATACTCAAATGCAGAATATCTGAACTGCCAGCTGCTGCTGCAGTTGCCTGTATGTCCCTTAAGAAATATAAATACATTATGTACACTAAGTTAGCACTTGTGCACTGTAAACCTGGTAATATTGGTTGTTTCTGTAAACCTGGTAATATTGGTTACACAGGTGAAACGTGAATGACTTTGGTAGGAGTCTCTCCAACTTGCTTTCTAAATCTGAATTTAGAACTATTCCATCAGCTCAACAGTTACAGCAAGACAAACATAATTTAAACACTATTATTACCAAATAAACACATCTCAAGATTAAAATAAGAATTAAGAACACAACTACCAACTTGATGGGCCTGTATTTTCAACATGCTGAAAACTGAAGCTTGAAAGAAGTTCAGAGAAAAAAGGAAAAGCTTATCAGGTCTTGTATTACATGTAAATATTTACACTTGTGACATGAACGTGAAGACTGACAGACAGGAATAATGGTGATGCTACAGAACAACAAAAAAAAAATTAAAAAAAAAAATCTTTTTCTTTCCATTATTCTAAAACAAAGCCTTCCTCTGCTCACAGGAAAATCTTAAAATGTCTATTCATGAGATACTGATACAGTAACACTATTTGCTTTCAAAAGGCATTTTATGTGAAAATTTTGAAAATATCAGTATTACTATTACTAAATATGATTTATATGCTTGCATTATCACCTGAACAGAGGGTTAATAAAAAGACTGTTTTGAAAAAAAATCAGGCAAATGGAAAAATGTGGCCTAGAATGAACAAACATGACCAGCTAGATATCATGAAAATACACCAGTAATGTCTGCAGCTACCAGGAGCTTGCTACTCTCAAAGAGAAATCTGGAAATCCTGCAGCTTTGCCAACCTGAAAATGCAGGAAATCTGCTTACACTTAAAATCACAGATAGCCCAAGTTAACAGACTGCAGTTTTGTATCTAAGTGTGAAAAAAATTCAAGAACTAACAAGATGCTCTCTTAGAACTAGAAAGTTTCTGCAGGTTACAGCAAGTGGCTGACCCAGAGACAGAGGCCTACTTAAACTACTAACATAACATTGACACTGGAAGACAAAGGGTGATGAGAATTTACAACTCTACAGAAAGAGCAGGGACTTGAAACTTATAATATTAAGCCTCAATTAAAAATCACTTTACAAGAACATGTTGAAAAGTAAAATCCTTTAAAAAAATATTTCCAACAATTAGAGCAGGCCAAAAAATTTTCCTGTTAAAACAACTGTGAAATAATTCTGGCAGATTTAAACAAAATACAACTTTTATTAGAAATGACTAATGTTTTTTTTTTAACAGGTCTCAATTAATTCTGTTTTAGGAGTATTAAAAAAATAATCTTTTTTGCAATAAAATTTATAATTAAAACAAAAGCATGCATCTTCTCTGAAATGCCTGCCAGAAAAAAAAAAGTGCATTTCTTAAAAAGATTCAGTATATGCAATTCATCAGGCTTTACCATATCATTAACTTCCCATTTTCCATGGCGGTCCTGCCTATTTGCTGCCCATAAACTGAAAAGTTCTCATTTCTTTGCAATTTTTTGAACTGCTGAGGTAATTTCTGGCCCTAAAATTTAGTGAAGGAGGGTTTATTTAATCAGCATAGATGAAAATTCAATAGATGTTCACCTGCTCCTGGAAAATAACAGTATCAGTATAGAAAAAGTACATTTTCACTCTACAAGGAAGGGAAGATCATCAGTCAACATCACATAAAAAAGTGTGAAAATATAGGTGTAGTGGGATTCAAACCTTCCACATTCTATGTGCAAACACAGATTCCAGAAGCAAGGAAACCACAGCCCTGGCAAAGTCATCATCCTCAGGCAGATGTTTGGGAACTCACCCCTATCTCACCAACAGGGAAATATAGATAAAATCCAAGAAGGAAAAACCCCTCCAAATTCAATCAACACATCATATTATTTCATTACTCACTGTCATGTGCACAGAAGTCTATATTTAGTACACAAAGAAATCTTTTTTTGACAATAGCATTCTATGGTGTTTCTAAAACACACAACACTTTCTCAAACTTTAAGCTCAAAAATTTCCTGGGAAACCCAGGAGAAGTGTAATTATGTCAATATTGTCCTTGCATTACTTCTCATTCTCATAACTCCTCTGGGTTAAAAAAGAGGGGGCAGTGTAAAGTTCCAAATGAGTGCCTTGGAAAGTCTTTTTAACTCAGGACCTCTTCTTGGTCAGGGAAGAGAAACACTGTCTGCAAGAGTCCTCTACAGGAGACTGCCTCACTTCCATACTCACCATGATTTATCCCTATTCCCATGAAATTCATAAATAAAACTCGAAATTATTTCAAGGTTGGTTAATTTCCACACATATTGTGGTTTAAACCTATTTAAATATTAATGTGTTTTAAAATAGTAGGCACTTATGCATGAAATAAAAATTATATACTGAAATGTCTCTAATTTTTAAATTACCTCAGAAATGTACCTCATTTAAGCACAGGCTGGCAGCTTCCACCCACTGGAACTCAGATTTTTAAAGAAGTTATAAAAATTAAATATAGCTGTTATATGTAAATATGAAATATTCAAATCAAGTGATGAAAAGCCATTTTCAAATAGCTTCGACTCTTTCTGTTTTCCATCACTGAATCCAACTGTAATAAAATCACCATTCACAGAAGTAATGAAAACATCAATTCAACATGACAACAACTCTGGGCACCTATCAATGGCCATATTTCCCAGTATTAGCAATTCTATTGCTGCAACATAGAAGAATTTTTCCGCATGTTTAAGCTTAAACATCGCAATGTTAAGTCAGGCACTGAATAAAGCCTTAGGAAAGAGCTGAAGTTTCCTGCAGTGTGAGGGTTGGAAATGTGCATGTAACTCCCTCAAAGCTGATATGGTCTGTAAACTCTTTTCATCAACAACTTCAATAAGTTCCTCATTTATGTTTTGCTAGGCTGTTACATTTCTCCTTAAGGAAAAAAACCCCAAACCCATCAAACCATAAAGCAAACACATTTACTTTCATAGAAACAAATCAGTACTCAGGTGACATTTTAATATCAGGTGGGTGGTGTTTTCTCCCCTGCCCTGGCCAGCAGGGGTTTGGCCTTACCTTGTCTGTTTACTCCAGAGCTGGAGCTGACACCTGTGGCCACCCAGGCTGTGCTCACTTTAGCAGCTGCCAGACCTTAATCAACTTTCTACAATGATTTTTCCAGCAGCCTTCCCTGATCCCCAGCATCAGGTCTGGCATTTAAGCCCACTGGTAAAATACACTGAGATTTAATCTCTACTGTCTTTGGTGAATGCCACAGTATTACTTCTAAGCTACTTCACAAACTTTCTGGCCAAAAGACCAGATTCTTTTTTTCAAGATATTTATGAATAAAAAATATTATATCACTGCAGAAGCATATCATGGTTGTGTTTATTTCCACATTGCTAGGCTCAGCTGATACAAAAATACCTTCAGGATTTATACATCTTGCTATTTATTCTTTCAATAACGATGTTGCATGCAAGAATAAATTTCAAGTAAAATGTATGTGTAGGAAAGGGTAAAAAAAGGAAAAGCCGAAACCTTACACCATTTTGAAAAGTCAAAATGGGGGATGACTGAAAAGAGAAATTTCAAGTGTGACTTCCTGGTTTTTCTTATTCTTAGAACTGACAGAAGGACTCAAACCTTTGGCAAACACAGTGCATTTTTCATTTCCTAATCTTTAGTTCATGTTTGCTTAAACAGCCTAGGAACACAGAACAAGTCCTAGTGCATTAGCATTGTGCTCAGGGGTCTCAAACTCTTTCTGCACAGGTTTCTTTCTTCCCTGGAGAAGTCCTTACACAGTGCAGTTAAAACACATCTCCTTCAGAGTCAGGATTCAGATCACGAGCCCCCACCTCAAGAAAGACACACCTGAACAGCTCAGCAGCTGTTTTCTCTGCTGAAGGGGAGTTGGTTTGGCTCCTGCACCCTGCATTCCTGACAAGCATCAACCTACTACTAAGATTAAATAGATCTTCACATTCTTGCCAAGACACAAATGGTGTCTTCCCCATTTACCTCTCAGTATTGTTGCTCCCACACTTCCTTTTCTTCCCTTTCTAATTCCCTTCACCACTCTGTTCTTCCACATCAGCTAAAATACATATTTATTCCCTTGTACCTGCACTGATATTTACTCACCTGAACAATAAAATAACAATAGCTTATTATCCTGTAGTACTTCGTGGATCAGTACTTCTGGTCTGCAGAACTGACTCAGGCATAATTCCTTCTCACTTGAAAATCCATGGAAGTCAGTAATAAACTTTGTTTTCTCTTCTCTTGTTTTATTAATAATTTCAGCCCAATTTTTTTCCTCCTCCTCCTCCTAAGATGACCTTTGATTTTTTAGCTGTCCAGTTCTACTTAAATACTAAGTAAGGTGAACTGTGAGGAAGAGGGGAAGTTGGGACATGCAAGACAAGCAACAGGCTTCAATTTAGAACTTACTATTAATGGAAATGTTATCAGTACTGATACTTGTTACTTCAAAGTAAAAAAAATATTTACATGGAGATAAATGAACACCAATGGTAATCCAATATGAACAAGCCTCACTGTCAAGTTTTGGGATAGGAGCAGCATCACCACAAAAAGAACCAAAATCTAATCAAGTCTAAAAAACCATGTTTGGCCTGCGTATTTTAATCCTACAGCATAGCTGTGGGGATGATCAGCAGTCTTTTTAGCACCTTCACACACCAAAATAAAAAAACCTGAAATGTCACCTTTGACATGTACATGATCCATACATCTCAAGTATGTGGAAACACTTAGATCACATTTGGTGTGAACTGAGTTCTTTGTACCTCTAAGGATGGTATTTGGCCTCCATGGTACAGTAGAGCATTTCCTGAGACATTTTAAAACAAATTATTTTATGTTCTTAGCGCAACCCAAAGCCTGTCTAATTACAGGGTCGACATAGATTAAAAAGAAATATCCACTCCTTAAAATTTATCTTTTAACTCCTTCCTTTCCTATCAGCTAAAAAATGCTTGGAAGAAAACATCACTTGGCGTAAATCACTGTAGACTCTAAAAGCCTAATATTATTACTTTTCCCTCTATTTTTCTTCTACAGAGGCTGGGGAGTGTTTGTTGTTTTTACTCAAACTGAATGAAAAATCAGGAAAAAAAAATTGAATTTGGCACTGTTTCAGAGCTTGTTTACCCCTCACAGTCATGCAGAACTTAGATGGGTCATGAAATTTCTCCTAGTGCAAACACAGTTAAGAGGGGACAGTAACAACAGAAAAGAATTTACAGCACTTCTTAAAGTGATTTAACAGCTGGAAAAAAAGGAGAAACAACAGACAACATGGGACTAGCCTGTTCCCAATGAATTACTAGGAGTATTGCACAAACTGCTCATTACTTGTACAGTTTGGGGTAGAAATGTTACAACTTTATCTAGGACCTCATAGTTAATATGCTCAAGACCCACACAGAACAGTAGAAATTTAAACCGTTTTTAATTTTACTTATTTAGAAAGCAATTCTGTGTGCCCACTTGCATATGGAGACTACTAAGTTAAATGTCATCTTTCCTATTTCCCAGTAGATGCAGAATTTTCTTGGTTTGGCCTCAAGGCTGCACTGATCTCTGTGAGCTGTAACAGCTCCCAGTTAAATAAAAGTTTTATAAAAATTGTCATCAGTTAATAAAGTACAGCCTCTAGAAAAGCTCACAGTGACTGGACTTCACAGGCACAGTAAGAATCAAAGCACTGGATACTGAAGTTTTAGTCACAACGAAGCCTTTACAGAACTGTTTACTCAGTAAACAACATAATTTATATCTATAAATAACCACGGGTTAAATGAAGAGGTTAGTACAGCTATTATTTCAACATAAAAGCAATCAAACACAGAAAAAATAGAAGGTAATGGAGTCCTAATTAGAATTTGTAAGTTAATGACTTGAATCTTTGCCTCTTATTTTGATAGGCATAAAATACCTTGGTTGGCAGAGCCTAAACTCTACACAAACAGCAATTAATTACTTTTCATCACAGAGTCACAGACAATCCTCAAGCAACCATAAAAACTCCTCCTTGTGTGGGACTTACCCTGGTGTGGGTGCGAATGTGCATCTTCAAGCCATCGTTCTTGCTGAAAGCTTTGTCACAGTAAGGACACTGGTAAGGACGCTCACCTGAGAACAAGAGAAGCATCAGGACTCAGAAATGTGCCCTCAGAGGATAAAGGCCTTGGAGCACAACTCTTTGTCAAACTGAACTGCTTTTCTCTTCAAAGAGCAGATTTAAACTTTAGAAAAATTACAAATAATCCTGCCTGAGTGGGATGGAGTGCTGGATCAAAATATTCCTCTTTGTTGACTGATTTTGCACTACAATATATGAATACACACAGACAGCCTTGGGGGAAATAAAACCAAAAAAAAAAACACCTAATGCCCTTGCTCAAACCACATTCTACAGTGATTTACACATGGTCACTTTTATGGTTAGGCATTAACTGCTCCCAAATATTTTTTCTATTTCACATCTGGTCATTATTAGAGGCCTCTGGGTGTCAGAATCCCAATGGAATATAAAATCCACTCTTTCATAATGCTGGATCTGTGTTAGAAGCTGGTTAATCAAAAGTTTCTGCAATATTTGTGTCCCAATTTATGACTGAAGTTGAAGCAGAACAATCTCAGCATCGCCCTTGCAGCATCCCATATCTGAAAGGTATTTGTTTAATGCTCCATTACACCGGTGTCATTTGGCATCGATTTTCCCAAACTCACATTAGTGTAATGTGGATACTGAGCTGTTCAGACACAAACAGTAAAGAGTTTCTGAGCACCATCATTTGGAAGAAATGAATTTTTAACTCTTCAGGCAATGCACTAGAATCTGAGTGTACTGCTTCCTGTTCCTGTATACAACACTTTAAAAGCAAAGATCAGGCTGTTTCCATTACAAAACACAGTAGAGAAAATTATGATAGAAAATTTTCTGTTAACAAAATGGATTTTGTTCTACACAACCATAATGCTGAAGGTATCTCTTCAAATAAAGGTTTGTCACAAGTTAAGCAAAGCCTGTTTCATAAAGTCAGTGCACAGCTTTCTACTCAAAAAGGTATTTCTGTACATATAGATTTAACAGAGACCAAATGTCAAGCACTTATTAACACTCATACTCAATCTTCTAAAATAGGCAAGCAAGATTAACTACATTTCACAGTTTAAAAAACCCCAAACCAGAGTATTTCACTGATATACCAAAGATATTGACAAAGAGCCACTGCTGGACACAAAATCTCCATTTCCACAGGTTGTGTAGAGATTCAAGGGCACCTGAGGTGAGATAATTATTTAGGGGAAGAGGATCACCACCCTCCCCTACTTTGTAGACTGATTATTTTGTTCTTTTGTCTTTTACTTCTGCATAGGTAACTGGGAATGACAGAAGCACAAGACTGGCCAGCAAGGTGCTTGTAAACACAAATATTTTTCTCTCTTGTGTTCTGGCATCTCTCAGAAAGCTCAACTGTGTGAACTGGGGTTTTGGGGTTCTTTTTAGGATGATGACAACAATCTCTGTGTTAGAGCTGTGTTTTCACTGAGCAGTTTGATATATGATCCTCTCTCCCCTGACCCTCGACGCCATTAATTCATGGCCCCGAAATTCAAACACTCCAACAGTTGTCAGTACTCAAATATTGAATTAATTCAGTTGACATTTTTATGTCTGGGGCTTTTGAATGGAGAATTTAAAGCTTTCAGCAGTTTGTAAGCAGATGAGCGATGACAGGTAGGAGTTGTACCCTCCTCCCTCTCTCCCCCACCCTCATGTCTCTTTAAAGAGAAAGACTTTTGCCTTCAAAGGATGGGCTTGAGTTTGTCTGAAACACATTAACAGTGTCCCTCTGAAATCAACCACGGACACCATGGTGCTTGACGTGGAAAGCCTTAGGAGCTTTCAGCAGATGCCAGCAGAGGGCAACAATGACTCCACATCAACGTGTCACACCTGAAAAAATCGGGCTTGTCCACTGTCAAAAATCTTCACTGCTCCAAAAATCAAGTTTACTGCCTAACACAGACTGCCAGCTCTGACTTCACATTCAAACTAGGAACCATCTTGTTTTTTTAAATTATATAAATTTCTCATGCACTTGTGTCAATAATTTCCAGTAAAACTCCTTAAAAGATGTGCCTAAGTAATTTTACTGTTGCTCTTATTTTTTGTTATTTTCTTTCACCTTTGGAACCTGCATGCTTAGAATTTATTCAAGTGCCTTGGCACTTACACAAGCGTCTACCCCGTGCATACACATCTTTTAGACTTGCAACTTATCTTCTACCTCAAAAGGTTTTAGGATTTTACAAAATTAACCAAAAATACATCTGTGCTAGCAACAACCAAGTTTCTTAGTACAAACTTCTTACTAATTGCTCTCTGGGAAGCGCCTCTGCTGTCTGTCTCAGAAGTGAATAAACTGCCCTCTGACAATGCATCCTTTTTGCTATTTACTGTCTCAGGAGCCCAGGTAACTAACTTAGATTAAATATCTGATCTTGTGGACAGCAGATCTGGCAAGATTATTACAACTCTACACATGACCTTCTCTATCTCTGGTAGAAATTAACTTCCTTCCTTGCTTCTGAGCCAGCCTAGGCAAACATTATTCATGCTACCAGCCAGTTTCTCATCAGAATGATTCCACATTCAAGGAGACTATTGGGAAGCAAGTGTTCCCCAAGAGAAGTCTTACACACTCTGTCCCACTCTAAGTCCTGTAAGATAAACAGGAACAATTTATCTTATCCTGCTTATGATAAGCAAATGGAGCAAGATGGCAACAAAGGAAAAGACAGATTTGAAAGAATGAATGCTAAAAATATTCCTCCCACACGTGAAGGCTTGCTGAAGTGCAACATTTCATAGAAAACTACTGCCAGTGTCCACAAAGGAGAGGAGTTTGTACTTGCACAAAGTTTAGAATTGTCACTGAGACAAACTGAAGAGCAAGGGCCGTGTGATAAAAGCTCGTGGGAAAGTGACATTATCCATCAGGGCTCTCACATCCATCTACAGCCAGACAAGGACTACCAAAACCTCATTATAAACATTGCAGTAATAAACTTCAGGTTGTTCACAAGAAATTGTGGAGATTTCCAGATGCAAAACTCCTCTGATCAGAAAATGAATGGATCCCTAACAAGGAGATTAAAAGTTACTAAGAAAAGAAAATTAAATACCTGGCAAGTCATGAACCTCTATTTCTCTTGTGTTCACACGAAGGAGTTACTAAGAATCAAAGTGAAAGGAAGAGATTTCCCCTAGATAAACTACAATTTCTTCTTGGATTTGCTGCTAGAAGAACACTTTTGAGATGGTGTCAATTTGTGGTAATACCATACTAAGAGGGGGTGCACTTTAGGTCAAGTCAATGCCAATTAACAACTATGCCATTTGCACTCTGCATTTTTATATAAACACATTTTTATATATAGTTAAATATGTAAAATATAGAAGTATTTTTATGTTTGGGTGTTTTTAAAATCTGTTTTCTAAACAAAACTGTTGTTTTCATTAAAATAACAGAACAGTCAAGCAAGTCAAAGGTAACAAATATTAAGTTCACCCCTAAGTTACAGCTGACTGTCATGTCCCTGCTGTTCCAGAATGAACTGCTCAACACATTAATGGCACTTCTGTACAAATAACCCCAAATAAATAATCCTGGGATAAATTGCAGTGGATTTAGCATAATTCAAAGTCTAGACATTCTACTTCCAGATTTTGTATGAACAAAAAATCAGAGCTTTTAACATAATAAAAATAAATTTAACCTTAATACAAGGATTATGAAAAACAATTCCATGATTGAAAAACATATGGGATTTTGATCTGAAACCACGTCATGACAGAACTGACATCTTTTTTTCTCCCCTCCATCTCTAGCTTGAGATCACAATACCTAGTGGACCCTTAATGTAGCTTAAGAAGTTAAATACCAGATTCTCCCATTCTGGTCGGACTCAGGACAGCTTCCCATGAGACATCTGCAATCAGAGGTGCTCTAAGGCAGGATTTACGCCGAGTTTAGCACACAGATCTCCCAAACTCAGCCACAAAACAATTAAGAAGCAAATCCATATATACATTAGTTTTTGAAGATTTCAAGATTTCAGTGCCTACATCTAGACATTTAATAAGGACCTTGAGACAGTTAATCAAACTGGTCATATGCATTGCTATTTTCACACTGTATTTTGCATTCCCTGTAGTCAGCTGAGCCACAAAAATAAAGCTGTTTCCCAAGTTAGGTGGAAACCTGATTAGAACCACCACTGTTAGTGATTACTTCAGAACAATGACCTCAAATAAGATTAAGCAAATATGTACTTACAGGTGAGAAATGCATTCCCATCCAATGAAAAAAACAAAAAAAAGAAACATTCAACTGAGAAATACTCCTAATCTTAAGAGCCCAGCAAACCAAAGAAACAGTATCACTGCTCTTTTAAGCCATACCCAGGCATTAATTCCATTTCATCTGTGAAATTTGCAGTCCTGTTTACTGTCCCTGTTCCCCTGCAGCTTGCTTAGACACCCAAATACAATTCTCAGGTATTCATGATAGCCTTCAAGCCTTCCCTGGCTTGCTGTCTTTACTGGAACTCAACTGCTCAGTTAAGGAATGAAGAATTTGAATTATGCAGTGAAATTATCAAGGTGGGGTTTTTTTATACACTTTTTAATATGTCTCTGCTCAGTTGGGGTATTCAGCATCAATGGTTTTGGTCAACACTCACGAACATCAGAAAAAGACCTACAACAAACTGCACTGAACATCACATCATGTGCAGCATATGCAGCCTCAAGGAATCTCTCTCTTCAGTTTTCTTTATTAAAATGAACAAATATAACTATGGCAATGTGGTCCCTCAGACTGTTCCACAGACCATTTCCCATGTTCTAGATATAGCTCCCTTTCAGATCGTGATCTATCAATTATTGAGATTAGAAGATTGTTTCTTAAATAAAAAATTATTATGTTTTTCTGTATAAACATATATATGTGCATTATTTCAAAATACCAGCTTTCAGAACAGTTACAGCAGACTATAATCCTTTTTAAAGTCCTAACTCAAGCCTGGGGTAGGGGAGAGGGTTAGAAGGGAGCCTCCACCACTGCCCAACCGCGGTGGAATGACCACAGTTCACCTGGGGAGGAATTTGGAGGCCATCTGGATCACACATTTAACACTCCTTACCAGATGATACACAGGGCAGCCCAGAATGGGAATTTCAAGGGGGCTCTTTTAGTCAGAGATAATCTGGGGTGATGACAGCATTCAACAGCAAGTAAGGATGGGCAAAAGGTTAGCGGATGTAACAAAATTATAATCTCTGACATCTGCTTTAGAATACTGCTCAGAGAGGGCACCTGACAGCTTCACACATTTATCCTCAGCTGCTCTTGCCCTCAAACAGTGTTCCCATTCCATTAAAAACTTTGTGTCCTTAACTGAACATTATTCAGTTAATGCACTATGCAAATATGTACGCACAAACATAAATTAAATACACAGATCTGAATTTCTCCCACATGGAAGGAGACTTCATTAGGAATCAAAATTAAACTAAACAGGAATTCAGTGAACCCAGTGATTCCAACAGAACTTCAATTAGAAAATGCCAGGAAACCAATCACTGAGGAAGGATTAAAAACTCACAGGTCAAGAAAATATTCAGTACATTTCACCACTTTGGCGTTGCACTCCTGTGAGAAAACCAACACCTCTTTAAAATAATGAACTTCCTCTCATGAAGAGGTGGCAATTTTCTACATCCTGAGTAGCATCTTCAAAAGCATTTAATACCCTGCATCTCTCAGGCATTTCTGTAATTTTGGCCAGGGATTCCAGGGAGGGAAAAGAACGGAAGAGTAATCAAGAAGCTTGGCCAACTGCAGCAGTGAGCTGATTTCCTTATGACATCTGGACCAGTCTTAATCCAGACTAGACAATAAAAAGTGATCTGGCCTGTGCAAAAAACTGGCCTGCCTCCTTTTTAGCCACTAAACACTCAAAATTTAGCACTTGAGAAGGTACAGAAGTCCCCACACAGGAACAGCTCTCTCATGCCAAGAGCTAAGTAACTTTGTGATCTGAAAGATAAAATACTTGAGGACATCAGCTGAGACAAGACCCAGAAACACTAAAAGCACAGGTAATTTTATACTCATTGTGGGCCAGATAAAGAAAGGGATAGGTCTGACTGCTCTGAGAAACACTCCTCAGGTATGGGGCAATTAGAGACATTTCTTAATTCATTTTAACCAATATTCAAATCTGGCAGACTCTGAAGACAAGAGATTAAATGCCTCTGTTTTTTCAGGTGGTTTGTTTCCTCACTGATGCTGAATAACTCTAAGTTTGTGTATTTGTGAATAACCAAACTCCAACACTCATTTTCCAGGCACCAGGGAGAACTAGAATTGGTTTCATGTAAATCAACTACATGTATTTCCCATCCACTAAAAACTGTCACATATTTAATAGGAAAAACCCTCAAATCCTATTCTTTCAAACTAAGGGAAAACCAGAAAGCTTGAAACGTTTTTTTTCTATTACTTATCTTTTTCTAAATAGTTAGCCATGCCTTAATTTTTGAGGTACAGAAGTGGTATTTTCACAGCTGAGGTGGTTTGTTTTCTGCAAAGTTTAGGGTTTATTCAAAGAATTCAGATTATTTCTAGTTAAGACCAATAAAATGTTTGCCCTGTCTGGTCCATCAAAATTATGATGATATAATTGAGATATTGGTTATTTGCCACTAAATGAATCATAAAGACTAGCAAAAAACCCTACGAAATAAGAAGACTATCTGAATCCATGCAGTAAAGCATGAACTACCATTATTACTTACTTACAGGCTCTCATCAGTTCTACAGTGATATCAAGATTTTAAGTAATAAATAAAAAACAGACACAACTTTAAAGAACAAACCAGTTCCGTTCTTCGCAGCTATCAGTGGAATTAAACAATCTGATTTCTCTATGAATGGAAAATGTAAACATCCATTACTTCAGTGAACCCAATGGTCAACTAAGTCTTATAAAGAACATGTATTAATCCATCAGTAACTCATTTGATCTAAAGATGTCTCATTCAAATAATCTACCCCTCAAAAGAACATTTCCTCATTCATGGCTACAGACAGCAATAAGCTGACAGCTGCATGAAACTTTACAGGTATTTTTAAAGATTTAGCTGTTGTCTGGAGACGAACAAGACAATGATGTATAAACTGAAAGGTTTAGAAATGCAGAATCCTTACCTTTGAGGCCTTCTGCAAGCTCCTTTTTAAACTGGGTAGATAAAAGGGTGATCATTTATAAGTTATTAATAGAAAGAACCTATCTGTAGACATTTGCAAGCTGTTCACTGACTAGATACAGATACATTCTTTCACATACTTCATTGGCATATGAGAGGAAGTTCCTTCAAGCTTGCCTTTTATCTTTTTTCCTGTGTAAGAAAATATAAATTATTTGTAAGGTAATTTAGCAGAAGATCTGCTGGAATGAGGATCCTGCCTGTACATTATTATGTACATGAACAAGCAGTTGCTTGTTTAGCTATTAAACCTTTGGTGATACATTTTACACCATAATAAATAAAAGTTATCCTGTACTTGAACTCATTACTTCCTTCAACTACTTGGAAGTCTTCTGTGTTCAGAGATGACTGAACTACTGTTAAAAACCAAATATCTTTATTATTATAATTCCACCACTAATATTTTGCTTGCCCAGGAATTTTGTCTCAGAAGTGCAAAATTTGAACTTAGACATTTATCTAGTTGGGACTTAAGTAGGATTGTAAATATGCTCAAAAGCTTAGTTAAGTTGTAGAAATGGGACTACAATGGCAAAATTAGGTGCATAACATCAGGCTCTCAGTGCAGGAGGCATTTCAAGAAGGCAATCAGCACCTAAAGATAAACATTTTTGAAAGCTTATAAAGCAATCTCTTCTTACAAAAATTGAAAAATAGCATGTTGGCACAAAGGATATAGAAGTCTGTGGTCCAAATGCTTCTTGTTGTTTTAATGTAAGTTCTTGGTACTATCTTTTACTCATCCACATGGAAGTAAATTTGCAAAGAACCTTCTAAACTCATGCTTAAAAAACAAACCTGCTTTTTGCACCTAGCAGAGCATGTAACATGTAAGAAAGACACAGTAAGTCATGGCTTGCAAATGACATAGAACTGAAAAACTCATCTTTTCAGAGAACATTTAAGACAGATATAAGTTATCTTACTGGCTTATTATCAGGACTTGGACTAACTGTGATGGTAAAAGCAAAATAAGGTTATATTTTAACCAATATTTGCACATAATTTTCTGGAAGACACTTATGGTCATTTGTTGTTCCTCATCAGTCTTTAAGTACCAGTAGGGAAAGGACAGCGTAGAAAGGACAGAATTACAGTTAAATCCTTTAATCCTCCTAACTCTAAAAGAAATTTACCTGCAAATACAAACCACTTCAGAACAACTTTCACTGTTGCACAGCTTGATGTGCTACATCCCAAGGATAGAAGGGATTAGGACACAACTAATTAGGAAGGCGACAGTAGAAACAGCAGACAGATAAACTGTGTGTGTGTTTATACCCAGATCACACAGGCACACACAAATCCATACACACGCCCCACAGCAATTAACACCTTTAAACAGATATGCATAAGGCAACTGAGAAGCTGCACAAACTGCAGCCAGAAACCGCTAACACTGAAAGCTGCTTAAAACTTCAGGGAAGCAATTAACCTCCCAGCCCCCGGGTCTCAAGCCCACGGAGCAGACCATAGAATCTTTTACAATTTATGAACAAGCCAAGGAATTTATATCGCAGTCAAAAGATTCTTTTGCTGAATTAACCCCAGCTCCCTGTGACCCCAAGAAGTCATAAACCAACAGGATACAGAAGAGGGAGAATGTGCTCTAGTGTTTCAGCTGACCTGCAGAGCGCTGTCTGTGTCATGCCAAGGCTGAAACCCAGATGATGAATTACAGAGCAACACCCCAGGTTCAGAGGCAAAGATCACCCCCTTCCCCCTGTACATGCACATGCAGACATGTTCACTCACCCCAAACCAGCTCAGTTGCTGCAAAAGGCCAAGTACTGTTTGGGCTCATTTACAGAGTCTTATTCTAACACAGAAGAGGGAAGAAAATTGCTAATTCAGGAAGCATGCATGTCTGTGTGGAACAACATTTAAGAACACATGCTGCATATTAAATAAAAGACAAAACCCCACTGAGCTTCTCTTTCTGTATACGGATTATTAAGCATATCAAAAATACAATTCCAAAGCAGAACCTCAGCTTTTGTAAAGAAAAACTTCATAAATATAAGGAGGACAAAAAGTGATATACAACTCTCCTTAAAATAACTTCTACCTGAATCTGTTTTGTAAATACAGAACAAAACCTCTCACACAAAGTAGACAATAAAACGAAGTCTAACTGACCACAAAAAGAAAATGGGATAATGCAAATGTCTGGACACAGACCTCAAACCTCATCACCTGTAATCACCAAGACAAGACGTCTTTGCAATATTTACATTTATGGTGGACTGCTTAGTTGCACCAAAAGTTCAAAGCTTACTCAGAAGGATGAATCATCTCCTGAAAACAGACAGCGGCTGATTGTTTCACTTCCAACTCAGAATGAAAAGTGATACTTTGAAGTCTGACCAAAGAGAAAAAGGATGGCATAGTTTTGAAATTATTAATTCAAAACCAAAGAATTTAACAGATACCAATACCATGAAGCATTAATCACTACAATATTTAGAAACCAAACATTCAACTCTGAATAAAGTAAGTTCATGACTCCACTATTTGACGAACTGAAAATTTCTTACTGCGCAGAAATTCCCTGAAAAGTTGTCAAGGATTTTCACATTGTAGGGAACTTCAGAGTGCTCAACTGTTTTTTTCCCTGTTTGCAGATGACCTGGATTTCCTTCAGCAGCTCCCCTTACGTTCTTTGGGAATGATGCAAGCTATTCCTCAGAAAACCACGTTTCCCTCAGGCTTACTGAACATTGGACAACAACTTCCTCTCATGATCATTGTGTGCTTGTGTTATGACCAAGAACAACATGGCTGAAGCCTTCAGGTACAGCATCAAACAAAACCATCTCTCCAGATTTGCAAAAAAAATCCAACTATGGCATTTTCTCACTCAACTCTACATTAGGCATTTTGCCATGTAATAAAAATATTCTTTTTAAACATAAAGTCACAACTTAGGAGCAACCTCCCGCCATTATTCATCACGATAATCAAAAATTGGCCAGGAATTGTAACAGTGACAAAAATAACCATAAACATCTATTTTGGTTAATTCTCACAGTAACAGATGCAAACCACCAAAAATGTAATTAACACTGGACTAGCAGCAAGACTGGAGAAGGAACAAATCACAGTTTATTTATCAGGTCATTATAAATATATAAATCTAGCAAGGCATTTTTCCTGAATTAGTCACTGTACAATGACTGCTTCTAGCTTCTTAGGTAAAAAAAAAGAGAGGCCTTGAAAGTTTCCCTCCTGCAGCATTATTCATTCATAAATTGTTTCCACATTCCATATTGCTGTAATTCCAACCTGTATCATCTCCTGGCAAGGCAGTTTCTCCCCCTGCATTTAATTTACAAAGGTACTAGAAATCTTCTGTGCTTTTCTGCTTCAAGTAAGTTCAAAATGTCACAGCCTCCTATAACAGAGGTTACAAATTTTGCAGGGCTCTATACTCAAGGTTAGAGGTCCCTGGTGTGTGGTTTCATGAAACTCATGTTAGTCCAACTCCTAAATTCAGGAAAGCCTGCTTGAGAGAGACGAAATCTAACTGGTAGCAGCACACATGTGAAAAGCATTTTTACTTGGACATCTCCAGAGCATTTTCCCAAGAGCCATCTGCATTATGAGCTTGAAAAACTAGGGCTTTCTGCTCCATGCACACTGAGGGGTAACATCAGCAAGCAGCACACAGAAACTGCTGCCATCTCCCTGCAAGCCAAACTTGGTTATGCAGAGGGAAGAAAATGTCATGCCAAAGGCAAATCTACACCATTTTATGTTGTAAACAAATTATCACAAAGAAACCTCTTTCAGCCACCTGACGCCACTTATTTGAATGAAAGTGTAAACTTGCAAAATGAAACCTGACAACAGCTTTTACACATTGAGCAAGTAAAATGTCTGACAAAGATGCTGCGTTAAGCCTACCTGTAAATTTGCCTCTTTGTAGATAGATAAACTGTGGACATAGAGATACCTTGTTACAGAAAGTCTTCTCTATTCATCATAATAAATACCTGTATGGCTTCGAATATGAACTCTCAGTGTTCCATTGCTTGCAAACTTCTGTCCACAATACGGGCAAATCTTCTCTTTTTCTCCTGTGTGAGTCTACATGGGGAGGGGAAAGACAAGAATGACTGTTCAGCATTAAATAAAAAAGTGAAATATGGAATATTTAATTCTATTGACATTGACTGCTATTACCTCTATTATGTATTTTACCATCACACCAGGCAAAGAGTCTAATTAGCTCTAGATGTTAAAGAATTGATCACAAAAAGAACATTGTAACTATCACTAGCACCAAATCACTGAGTTTGTCTTTTGAAATCAAGCTTTTAGGGCTGAAGGGCCTCACTGATATAAGAAGAATTATTTCAAAATAGAAAAAAAACGTATTACAAATTCTCCCATCCAACCTGTGTGGTCAATGGCAAGATCACCCTGAAATCAATTACACACAAGGTCACCATCATTTTTCACACTGTATTTTCAACACACAACTCTGGACTAAAGATTTCTCAGTCTATTGTATTATTTTTCCTTATAACTGTGGCTGTTCTTTTAGTGGAGAATTTCTGATGACTTCATTTAGAAGTGTTAATTTAAATGAGATAGGAAAGATAACACATTCAATTATATGAGCAGCTGACTATTTTGGTTTCCAGCTAGCACATGACCCTCTTCAGATAGGAAAATGAATTCTTGTGTTGATGAAAAGACACCGTAATGACACTGAATTCTTCCTTACATCATAACAAAACCTTTCTCACATAGTACATTTTATGCTGCAGCTGAAGCAAGAGCAAATGACACCTCATTTCAATACTGGATGGACTTGCACTGTTTTTATTCCCTGACATTAAAGATATAAATGCTACACTCCTCTTGATCAGGATACAGTTATTTGGAGATAATTTGTATCTCTAGCAACAACATTGGGATATACCAGACAGACAGCTACTAATTCAATTCCAAACACCAAAAGGATTTCCGGGAACAATACAGTAAAACTACCACACAGCCAGTCCTAGTCTGACAGGAGCACAAAGCAAAAGCAATTCCGATTTTACATGCATGTATGAAGCGCATACTATATGGCAAGCAATACATGCACGATGTTTTTAAAGAAATTCTCACAATCTGAATTAGGTGGCAACCCCTAAACTGACTTTTCCCAGATGATTTTTCTTGATTCAACTATTTTCTTTGCATGTCTCTCCCGTAACATCAATCTTAGCTCAGACCAAATCAGTGAGCAAGCCGCCTCCTAAAGTTTACCCCAGTTCCATGGCAGAGTTTGTAGAAAGGAGGGTGGTTAAGAGCAGTGCAGCCAGGCCCATCCTGCCACATACCTGATGCTGGAGCACCTACACTGAATTTATACACAAGCACGAGCTGCAGATTCAGCTGGGCAACAATAACCCCACTACTGCAATCAGCATTTTAGGGTAAGGACAATCTACTGAAAAGCCAGAAGCAGCTTTAGGGATTCTACGTTGAATGACAACCTTAAGGACACACAATAAATGATCAGTTGATTCTACTCACTTTCTTATGGCTCTTCAGGACTGAGGGTGTCACAAAAGCTTTGTCACACAGGTCACACTTGTATTTCTTATGTCCATCATGTACAACTTGAATATGAACATTTAATGTGTCCTTTCTTTTGAAAGTGGCATCACAGTGATCGCACTTGAAGGTCCTCTCACCTAACAAAAGAGAAAAACAGGTCTTCCTGAGCTACCACTCTCTTAAAAAAGGTCACAGCGTATATTTTTAGAGAAATCTTCAGGAAAACCTACAATTCTGCACACTGTGAATTACATACTTTGGATATTCTGCAAATGCTTGTTCATCAGAAGACACATTACTGAACGGGTTTTTAACATTTTCCCCCATCGTTTTTAACGTTGGGAAAAAAATTTATGACACCCAATGCTTTAAAAAATTGCAGAAGCTTTGAAAGCAAATTGTAAAAGAAGAAACTGAACACGCCAATCCAATAATTCGTCTAACAGAAACACTGTTATGCGGGATTAAAAAAGGAAAGATTTGTGGTTTTCTTAGTTATGCTAGTGTGAATATTCCCCAAAACCAAGTACTGTCTTCTAAGCTACAAGGATTTTAGATCATGAGCATTTTCTAAAATATAAACTGTTGATTTTCAAAGGGTTGAATGATAGTCTAGGGCTCTGCAAGTATTAAAGATGGAGCAAATTCCACCAAAAATAAATCATAACACAGTCAACTAAAAAAAAAAGACAGAATGCCAAGAAAAGTTACTCATGAGCAAAAATGGCCACAGCATTTCCCTGAGCTGCTCCAGCTCTGTGCCAGAGGCAGCAAACATGAGCCTGGGCTGGCACAGGAGAGACAATCTCAGTGTCAAGCTCTAAACCGGATTACCTACAGAAGCTGAGCGAGTCACCAACTTATCTCTGTTTCCATTTGTCCTTTCTTGAAATGGGGGTAACACTATCACACCTAAGGCAGAAATAAATTTCTTGCCATCAGACCTCAAATCATTGCTGGATTTCCTACAGCATACTTGGATTTGCATTTAAGTGCATCTGAAGGCAAGGTTTGAATTTGGCTCTGAATTGTTTAACTCCCTGGGTACAGAGTTAAATCCTAGTACCAATTTAACACAGCATGTTGTATATTGGAGCAAGGTGCCGTATGTTTGTTTTTGTCAGTCACGTATGAGAATGGAGAAAGCTGTTTTTCCTCTGACTTTGCACTTACTGTTATGGATTAACAAATGTCTTTGTAGAGAGAAGGGGGTTCGGAACAAGGCTTTGCACTCCTCACACTGGAACGGTCTCTCTTCAGAATGGGTCTGTGAATGAAAGACAACATGTCAGAGGAAAGGCTCATGGAAATCCATCAGTTGTCATTGCAGTAACTACAGTTCATTTTCTAGATGGGACTCTGGAGGGGATATCACAATTGGAAGCATCAGGGGATGAAGAATTAAAATAATCATTTTGCCATTATTCAGGATCCTGAAAGCCAGCACAGCAGCTACTCACTAACTGCACTGTCCCTGTCCCCGCAAGTGTCACATGAGGTGTGCACATAAACAGAAACAAAAATACAGAATAACCAGAGAAAAAAACTACAAGCTCAGCTGCATTGCTTCAGCTGCACTAACACTGGCCTGGAATACTTATTAATATTAATAAATCCTTTCAAGTTGAATGCACACAAACCCCTTTCTTTTCAATAAAGTTTTAAGGTAAAATCAATCTAAAATTTGGCACCTAAAATTTGGCAAAGAAAATTCCTCAAATCGTGAGACCACTTTTACATATAGCTTTTTTTATTTTAAAATATACCAAACAACAAAAACCACCAGAAAAAAAACAAAGCCATGGAAGCAACAGTACCGAGTTTCTTGCTGGCTGTAGAAAAATTCATTGTAGCTGAAAAACAGCCTCAAAGCTATGAATAAAATAAAAGGCTAAGCTTGGATGAATCTTCCAGACCGCAGAGTTGTTGAAGGAAATTTCTTTTCTGAAGCTTGGGAAACATCCAGCTTTATTTTACTTTTATATATTACAAAGCACTTTCCCTGTTTCCTAGTGTTTTTAACAGCTGTCCCACTGTAGATAATAAGTTGTATTGATTAATTTACTATCTACCCAATTTCCTACTACTTTTGCACAGGAAAGCAGGTTTTTAAACCATCAGCATTCAAACACTTTATTAGCTCACAAGGACCTTATTACAAGCTGGAGTGCCCAGAGGAAAAGGGGATGGACAGTAAGTGTTTTATAATATGCAGGAAATTAGGTAAATGAGTTAATCTGGTAGACTAAGGGCAAATATTAGCATCGTACATATTTATATAATCTATCTCTGCTATCCAGAATCCACACAACTGTTATTCTACCCCTTCAGCTAGGGGGAAAAAGGGGGCTGTGGGGGGACAGCTAAATTCTTGAGAGGCTGGCTGAGGGCCTTGAACCCACTTTGATTTAACACCAATGGCCTCTCACATACACACAGCACCAAAACCTGAATGTCCTGCAATGGTACAGGGAGGCCTTGGGCTCAAAATCAATTCCTTGACCTCAGCCTAAGTCACTGAAAGCAAAAAAGGCTGCTGGAAAACCGTCACAGGTGTGGAATATATCTCATGTTTCTTGCAATCTGCTACATGCTCCAGCCCAGACTCTACAGGTTCCCATCACAGCTGGCATTAGCTGACACCCTGCTCAGCCCCCCTGGCAGTGAGGCCAAGGATTGACAGGACATGAAGAGACTGAACTGCCTTCTCACCTCAACAGGGGGCTCCTCCAGAACAGGGTTGGGACACATGGATGAGACACTGTGGGGAAGCTCGCAGTGCTGCTGCCTGTGCTGTACCTGTTCTGTGGATAAATAGAAGGGTTCAGTCTCCAGAGCTGTCAATCTGGCACCTTTCACGAGCGCAAAAGTCATGCTGCTTATTTAAAAAATGCCCTGGTTTGGAACACTCACCACGTGAGTGACAGTTCTGAAGAGCACAGTGATTTGTACAGAACTCCTCCTTACCATCTCCTTTATACTCTCCTCACTTTTTGATCAAAATACACAGATTCATCTGCACGTCTTAACTTCCCCACAAAGAAAATCACCTAACTGTGCATACCCACATGCAAGGGTACACAGATCACCCCAGAAAATGAGGATGGGCTCTTATGGAGCATTTCATGGCAGCTTTTCCTACCACAGCATCTGTGGAGGCTTAAGCCCAGCCCAAGGCTACTTATTCCCAACAGATAAACTGATGGAACACAGTTGTTTCAAATCATTATGCTCCCCAGGACCAAACAACCCTGGATTAGCCATAAACCCTTTAAAATCCTGTGTCTGATGACCTATTTCTGCCGACTGTCATGTCCTCATATTTTGTTCTCTGAACTCATCCTCTTGTACACAGCAACAAAGGAGCAGATGGAGCAAAAACATCTCCTGCATGGAGGTAATCTGCATTACACGGCTCAGAACAAGCATCCTCATCCAGTCTAACCTGCATGAAAGGTGACTACTTTTGTCTGTAACACAATCCCTTTTTGCCTCCTCATTTCAGATACTGCTCTCTTGCCTTGTCTCAGAAATGGAACTGTATTTAAGATCATTCAAGTCACAGCCTGAGCTCTTACAGAGGTTCCATATCCCAGAACACTTTTCGGCCTTGACACCTCCAAGCAAGTGGTAAAGCCAGCTTGCACATGCACCTATGCAGAGCAGCGCAGCACCTGTTTGCAGGAGCAGCAGATCACAGAGGTACCACAGTTCCTGCCTCAGATGTGCAGCTCTAAGAGCCTAACAAGTGCTAAGTTAAGGTTCACATCCCAGTGCTCCACTGAACAGAGCAGATAGGCTCTTGGCAACTCCACTGTATCTCCCAATGAAATCCTGTGAAATGTGAGGAACTAATCTCCTTCTGCACTTTTGAAATGACCCAACAGACACCCACATCTGAAAGACGTTTAAAAACACATGTTGTTGGAGCCACTTTTATTCTGAGACTTCCAACATGAAATCAGGTTAAAAAAAACCTCCACACAGGAATTACAGAAACAAAAGTAAAAAGTTTCCATCTAAAACACAAATCAAGAATTCAAAGGCAGAAAATTTATCTGTATTCTCTTACATATAGAAAGGATGTAAGCCTGCTGTAAAATCCAAAGGTTTTTTAAGCATGTTGCTATCAAACTTAAAGGTATGTTTTCTGTTAAATGCTGTTGATTTAAGTGGTTTTAACTCCTATGCCCATCATTCCTACTGCAGGTATCTATGCTCCCTGCTACTAGCCCAGTAACCTAATCCTGGAACTCAGAAAAGTACCCTGAAATTAGTTAGAGTTCAATTCTCTTCCTCCAAAAGAAAATAAACCTAGGAAGACATCTTATAGGAAACACACATCTAAAAATCATCATAAGCTGAAGAAATACATAGAAGTATAATATACAATTAAGTTTTACATTTACACTGTTCCTGGATCAGCATTCCTGTGAACAAGCAAGAGAACCACTGTCCTCTTTCCCTAGGCATAGCCTTCCCAAAATCATGGCACTCAAAACTATTTTGGCCTCCCAAACCACCACATCCTTGAGTTGTATGGTACAACTGGATTTTGTGCACACACATCCAGACTCCCCTCTGCTGTCTGCTCCCTCTCCTCCTGTTGTTTCCTCAGTGGAGAGAGGTGTGTCTAAAAAAGCAACTCAGGCCATCCATGTCAGTCTCCTGTCTCCCCTGTTCGCCTCCTCACTCAGCAAGTGAATTTAGAGACCTACATGTGGATGGGTGAACAGTCACAGCTGTTTGGATAATCTTTATGCAAACACAGGAACAAGTTTCTCTCAATATACAGCAGAGCTGATTTACAGCCAGTATTAGGTGCAAACAGGTCCAGGAAACCAGCATTCCAACATGCTTTAAGGAATTCCATCAAAATTTGGTACCCACTAAAGCTGTCTAAATTTTAATATTTTTCCCATTAAGTGGAACCTCTAATCCTTGTTTATGCTGGTGGTACTGCTGCTTTAAACACAGAATTGGGTCAAAGTGTTTACTCCTTCATACTTAATCCTGAAGCCCACTTTCAACCCAAACTCCCTACCAGTCATCAATGGATAGCTAATATCAGGAAACACGTAAAAAGTATTCATTTAAAAAAATAGAGCTATCTTTCTAGATAACATTTTATACATTTTTTTCTTAGAATATATCCAATCTGCAAGGTTCTGTCCAATTTTCTTAAAGTCTAGACCATAAAATACAATGTATGGGAGATAATCTTGTCCTTCAGCAGGCTACTGCATGCTTTCTTGTTTTAGACAGTCATCACCATTTCATCCTGTGAGAGGCATTATTAATGCTATTACATGATTTATGGCTTCAAGTGCAAGAGATGGTGCAAAGATCCTGTGCCAAATTCCCAGATGGAATATAACATGAGACACACTGTGAAAGACTTGGAGGTATGGCTATATCAGGGTTGAGGTTTTTTTTCTTTTTTTTTTTCACAGTCTTGTAATTCTGAAACAGCAATCCTGGATAGAGCCTTGCCATTAAAAACGTAAGCCCAGGTTAAAACTAATGGCAGGCATTACAGAAATTAGGCCAAGCAGATTTGAGCTTCAACACAGGCAGAACATCCCTTCTGAGTCTATTTTTCAGGTAATGTTTCTTCTGATGTTGTTTTATTATGTGAACACTGCACCAAGTTCAAATTTAGTGTAGTTTGAAAGCATCTGCTGCTAAGTCCAACAATGACTGTAAGAGGACTACACATAGTTTTATTCCATTACATTATTAAAAAAAAGTATTTGAAGATTTCCTTAAATCAGTGACATTAACTTGGTAACCTAGTACTTAAAAAAAAAAACACAAAAAACCACAAGCAAAACAAAGAAAAAAAATTAAAATAAAACAAAAAAGTCAAAATGGGATTTATTTGATGCTTTTAACCAAGCAACTGTGCTTTACTTCTCCTTATTTAACTTTTTTGTTTACTAGAATTGGTTCAGCCTTTTGAAATTTTGGATATAACAAAGAACACTAAAACTACATTCTCCAATACTTTAATCCCATGTTTATAAGCATGGCAGAGCTTAACGATGAACCACTTAAAAGAAAAAATAAAATCTGCGAATCTGAGGCTGGCAGACCTGTAAACAACAACAGCAGAGTGCTTTACCTTCTTGTGATTCTTGTAAACATTTCTGTGGGCAAATCCCTTTCCACAGAGCTTGCATTTATAAGGTTTATCTTCACTGTGTATTATTTTGTGTGCAGTCACTTGATCAAGTCGTTTGAAGGACTTATTGCAAACCTCGCAGGTGTAGGGGCGTTTTTCTGCAGAAAATGAGTGGGGGACATTTAATCTCCTGTTTATACAGGGGGAGAAGATGAAAGGCAGAGACAGTCATCTCCTCAGAGAGATTTCTGCAATTAAGTCAACCCAATTAAGATTAAACCAATTAGAAAGACACCTAATGCCCTTTATGTTAGACAGCTAAGTCACTTCACAAAAGATGAACCATGGTGTATCTCAAGAAATTGGCACATTCTTTGCAATACTCGTTGCTAAAACTAAACTCTGATTAATTAGCTTAAATCAAAAGAGAATGACTTCAAAGAGGAAAACCATGTTTCCAGATTACAAATGTGAAAGAGGCCATGACAGTTTAAATGTTTTAAAACTTAATTAACAATATACATATTAGCTTCCAAACCCAAAAGTTCCTATGCAAAAAGCCTTTATGCTTCAACTGGTGACTGCAACTTAACTGCCTAATGCTCATCCAAAAGTGTCAAAAGAAAGCCAGGAGCCTCTGAGATACAGATTATTTTACAAGAAATGAGCTTTTGCTGTGGACTGATACCAAGAAAACAGTTCAACTCTAAGCCTGTGCAGCTGTAAAAATCTGCATTTGTTTAAATGCTAATGCATTTGACAGAACAATGTTTGTGTTTCCATTGTGTTGCTTGATGTTTCTAATCACTGGTGAGGGACACAGAAAATGCTGAATTTGCAGTGAGCAGAAATCCTGGCAGAGCCACCTGGTGCCACACTGCCAAACCCAGAGATGGGACACTCCGTGCTCACAGTGGGCACGTGCTGGCACAAGGGAACCTTTGTGGGTGGTCTGTGGATGGGGTGGCCCATGAGCTGCTCTCCTCTGACCAGAAGCTATGAGCCCACTAACACATACACAGATAAACAGGAAAACACAGTGTGTAGCACAGATCACTGACAGCACACCCTGCTCCCAGCCTCTTCTCCTCAGCAGAAAACCTCAGGCACTGGTTTTTCACCTCCTCCCTAAGCCATGTAGCAACCTTTTGGCCCACCCCAGCTCACTGACCTCACCTAGCCCAGCTAGCACGACAAAACAGCTTGACAAAGCAGCAGCAGGAAGAAGACTATACCACGTCATTTGGAATTTTGGAAGGCTTGGAAAGGCTGCCTTTGACAGTTTCCTTGGAACCTGAGATTGGCTTGCCCAACTCAGGACAACACAGGTTTCATTAAGCCTTCCATAAGAAACTAATCCAGGTAGAACTCCACATACATGAAATAAATATCCACACATGACACAGAGCTCTGTGTCATTTCTGTACATTACCTGAATGAGTTATCATATGGCGCTTCAGCTGGTTCGCCGAAATGAATTTCTTGTCACATTCTTGACACTCAAAGATCTCATGGACCTGCAAAATGTTTTATGAGAATTAAACGTGTGTCTAAAACAAGACTCTTACACAGACATAAATTCTCTAACAGAATGTAGCTACTTATTAGCCAGTAGCTATACTAATACTCCAGAACATTCTGGGATTTCACCCTTGCTTGTCCCTTGCTGAAAAACATCATCTCCCAAAAAGTAAAAATTCATAACTGCCAACAAAAAAAAAAATCATCATTACAACTATACTGCAAGTTTGTATAACCTGTGTTTCTATCTACCAGATCCATTTAAAATATCTTTATTAGGAAAGCATTAAAAAACCAAATGCAGACTAACTTGTCAGGACATTTTCTTCTAGTCAAGACACACGTAAAAATAACACAGAAACCACTTCATAGCTTCTGTCAGAATTTTAAAAAACAAGTACTATCACCTTCTTGCAGGATTGTTTCTCTTAAAAGCTTTTAGAGGCCAGACAGTGGAGGGGCAGCATTGTCTCAAACTACAAATACAGTTTTTTCAACATCACAGCACATTACAGCATTTAGGACTAAATGCTGGAAAAACAGGAGGCAGTTGAGAGCAACTTCTGGTAAATAAAAAATAACACCTGCCCAGTAGAATAAAACACTGTTCAGTGTTAAACAAAATGGTCAGAAATTAACTCAAAAGAGATGCTTGGAACTGACAGGTTAAAAAAGGGGGGTCAGGGGCTGGGAAGTAGAGAGGATTTTTAAGTGTGACTCTACTCACACCAATTTTGCAGGAAGTCCAGCTCTAAAAAGTTTAAAAAGTTCAGAAAGACTCAACAGCTCTTCATACACACTCTCAAACTCTGACCAAAGCAGGATCTTGATGGTGGAGGTACAACTGACACCAAAGAAGGCTTCAAGCACCAGCACTTTATTAGTCTTCAGTACAACCTTTTATACCCCTCATGTTCATGCAATGCACCTGTGTGCCCTCTGTTCCCTTGGGTGATTGGTCAGTGCACCTGGGCACTCCATGTCCCATTACCTTCAACAGTGGTCACCTGTCCTGCACAGCTGCAGCCCATTAGGGATGAGGCTGGGCTGCAGCCCCATTCCCAATCACCACAAACTGTGTACCTACAGGATCTACCTTGGTTTGGTCCCTTGGCAGACAGCACTGCAGCTGAATGGAACTGTAAGAAATCTGCTGAGAAATCCAGAAAGGCACCAGCACAAACCAGTTCAACCAGTAACACACAAAATCTGCATTTCCAAAGCTAAAAAAGCTTTGGAAAGCTGACTATCCTACACTCTGAGGTGTCCTTTATCCTCTTTTTTAAAAGAAGAATGAGCTGCTTTACCATGGAAACATGTGCTTACAGTAAGAGTCAGAAGCTCAGGCCACAGCTGTACAGTGAGGAGGAGAGAGACTCCCCAGCCCACCTACAAACACTGGAAGTGCAGCACTATCAACTCTGACTGGGAAAAGAAACCAGCAACCCTGGGATTTGTTGGAATGTTTCTTCCCTTCCCTTTCCATTACAGACAGCTGGAGCATCAGTGGAGAGGCCTGGCAGTCAGTGCTACTCACACATACCTGCTCACTTTGACTTCCTGTGAACAATTCAAATCCAAAACATGAGATCCTTAAATTCAAAGGAATCACTTAGGAGGAATATGCATCAGTGAAGATTAACAGTCCCGTCACTTTCCTCCTCATTATTATCACTGTTGAGTGATTGAACTTTGCATTTTACTCAAACTTCAGAACTCAGTACCAGAACACAGTTAGACAGTAAAGGCACAAGCAGTGCACAAGACACATGAAGCTAACAATGAGTTTAAATTTGACATGAAAGCTACAGATGTGAATGACCATGTCTTCAGAAAATAAACATGTAACAATCCCCTACAGCCACTCTGTTTACCTCTTTTCTCTGTGTTTGTCAAATTTTTTCTGTTGTTTGGGCTTGTTTTCTGTCATATTTTACCTTTTTATTCTCTACTTTTATTTCTTTGCATTGAAATGGGTGGGGGGAAAAAATCTGTCTTTTTCTCCTGGTTTTACTTATTATTTTCATACTGGTTTTATTGACTGTACAAATGATTTTGGCAATGCTGATGATCCTGCCCCACCTCCTACAAAAGGAAATTAATTCAAGCAAACAAACAGCGTGAGTACTACTATGTGCAATCTCCTTCACTATCTGATATAAGTCTGTGTAGGTCTGGAATACCCATTTTCTGGATGTTTTAGAAGAAAAGACAATCAAGAAGAGCAAAGAAAGTTTTATGCACAAAACCTTCACGGTGATTCTAAAGGTAAGTGCTCAACTGATAGCATCAATCATATTTGAGAAACCTGTGTGTCACGATGTCTGCCCAGAATTACTACTACTGAAACAGAACAAACATTTAATAAAAAGGATGCTCTAACCAGAATATTTTGCATTTTAAAGGCCTGATGTGCAAGACCTGTGCCAATGTGTAAAACTTGTAATAACATGTGGCAAGGAACACCGCTATAACAAAATATAGCCCTGTTAGACAAGACGTGCAGGGCGTACTAACACAAGCAAGGAGAAAAACAAATTAAAAAGGAGGGGCCCCACCATTTCCTTTGCAAAAACATATTTTAATTGATATCATTTATATTCTCAATGGATTCAGGTTATAACCAGAGTATTATTAAAGACTTACAGTTAATCTGATAAACAGTACAATGCAGCTTTTTGCAAAAACAAATTCTCCTGGGTTTTAGTGATTTATCAAATTAATCTTGCAGGGACTTCCTTTGGCTATAATGGATTCAGAATCTCATATTCATGGTCCATCTGTATTTCTACATGAACACCCTTATTTCCAATAGATGCTTTTTCAACTGTTAACCCCTCCTGTTCTGGTTCTAAAAGATTATGTGCATTAAAAAAAAGACATTAAAATTTGAGGAAGAATTAAGGTTTGTGGAAGAATTTCTTTTCCTACTGCATAACTACAATAGAAGTAACTCCCCTAAGTGGTGTTTCAAAAAGCAGTAAGAAAATTACTGTGTTTTGTACAAAAACTGAAGGCTCATGAACCTATTCTATGGTCTGTGTGGATGCTACGATTACATAACACGCTTAGTGTTTAAGAATGCTGAAGAACAGCAGGCAACTCTGACTTAATGCTGGAGTGCAAAAACATATTAACATTTGGTAAGAGACACATGAAAACTGCAGGGAGATATTTGGCTTGAGCAAGTGTGACTACAAAAGTAAAGACCCACACTAAACCAGGTTGGCTTTGTAACCATGAAAGAGATCACCCAAAGGCTTGCATTACAGCAGCTTTCAAGTGACGTGAGCAGCACAGCCTCACATCTCAGGGAAGTCAGTGCCTGCTGTGAGTCAGCCTTCATCTCACTGACCTTTCGATGCTCCTGGAGATTTGCTGCTGAGGAACATTTCTTATTGCACACTGAACACATCAGCTTCTTCCTAGAATTTCCTGAAACAGAAACAAAATACCACCAACATCTTAGAGAGGAAGTGCTAAGAAAGAACCTAAATATTTCCACTGAGCCCGTGACATTTCACAGGTCATTTGACTGACATAAGATTTTTACATTTGTATCCCATCTTCAAAGTGCTCCGTATCAGGAGCTCTCTGTGGGTGTCCAACCAACCAGTCACTGGTGGAATGTAAATTAAGAAAACCAGAACAATGAAGAAAAAAACCTTTCAAATAGATGTTATCATACACCACCAATCCCACATGAAGAGCACAGTTCACAACTGAGAACAGCTCACTTGGCAACTGAACAGTTCATTTCATCCAGAAATCAATACAGGAGTTAGTGCAGCAGTGACAAAAAAGATCTCAAACTTAAGTCAAAACCATTTCCCATTTTCGTTTATTTAGAGAGCATTAAACATCCTACTATATAAAATATCATTAATGGTCTTTAACTGAACGAAACAGGGAAATCATATTAGCACCAGATCATGAATTTAAGTCTTGTCTAAAATGCAAATTACAAAACAAGGTATAGGTCAGCCACCAGATATTTTCCTTCCCTTTTCACGGCTGCTTTAAAAAGTCACAGACCACTTAACTGAGTTTATCTATTACTTACCTTTAGAGATTCTTTTTAGTACCCCACAAAGCCAGCATAAACCTAATTCTTTGTTTATAATTTAAGCTGCCCATGAAAGATAGTTCCTAGCTTAGGTAGATCACATCCATACTACACTGAACAGCAGAAACATTATAAAAGTAAAAATTTATAAAACTTATGACAAGTATTTATATACACAAATTGACACAAAATGCAGGAATACACTTAGTCCTTCAATGTGGAATTCATATACCACTACATAACTGACAAAAACTAAGTGCTAAAACTAACAGTGCTCATAGATGAAAAAAATTATTACTGATACCAAAAAAAGGAGATAATTTTTGTAAGAATGATTACAGAAAGGTTTCTCTACACTGCAAGAGTTTGGCAGCAGAAAGAGACTGAAAATCTTAAAAAGCATCTCAGCGCTGTCGCCATCAACTGAAGACTGTTTTTTGTGCGCTCTGGAATTCTGCTGTCCTCACACAATGATATTCCTTTGACATGGAGAGGGGACACAGAGAAAGAGTGCAGAATGCCAGAATTGAGATCTGTGTTGTGGACCTGAGAGCAGTGTTTTGCCCTTCCATGAGAAGAGAGTGAAGTTTGAGTGAACAGCACACAGATATGAAAACACTAGGGCCTAAGAGGACCAGTGGATGGTCTGGTCTGGTTTCCTGCACAACAGATGCTACAGGATTTTATGCAACCCTCATCAAGCTTTATCGTCTGATTAGGCAAAGAAAAGATATCCCATTGTGTCCTGAAAATACCAAAATATCAAGAACTCACCATTTCCTGTAGCAGTTTGTGCCAATGGTTGATTTTCCTCACTCCTGAAACATTTTGCCTCATCTACTCTTTGCCTAGTTTAAACTTCTCAAGATTCCTATTACATTTTCTGCAGGAGACTAATGATTCATGTGGCCTCCAGTAATTTCTCCTGGGGGGGAGGAGGAATAGTAACTCTTGCAATTAAGTTACTTCTCAATTTTCTATTTGATACAAATGATTCCATTAAAAAAGAAATCAAAGATAATGTTTCCTCTGATTTGCAAATTTAAGGCTAGGAACACGTCAGAGGGGATTTTTTCTGAAGGAACATTAAACTCTTTCTTACCACTGTGAACATTTTCTTTGTGTTTTTTCAGGGCATCCTTGCTCTTGAACCTCTTCCCACAGCTATCTGCCTTGCATATGAACCTGGCATCCCCTCTGCACGCCTCCTTGTGCTGCTCATAACTACATGGGATAACAAAGAGAGGGGAAAAAAAACCACATCAGGCAGTGTCTCCAGAAAACAGAGCTGTAGCAAGTACACAGAGCTGAACACATGCTGCACTGCAGAGTTCCAAGGCCACCTCATGCATTACTTACAGCAGAGAGGAATGAAAGCATTTGAGTCCTTGCCCTGTTAGGATTCCCAAACACTACCAAGCTTTTGGAAAGCTAACATGCAAAGGGAGGCCAGCAAGGACATGACAGCAGTCCTGTAACTCGGACACAAAACCTCGATTCCGAGCTGAAGGCAGTATTGCAAACAGAGCACTGGAAACTTCTTGAGGAGTCTCCTGGGCTGATATTCTCTGTGCACTGAAGGACACTAAGAGACAAAAAAAGGAAAAAAATGAACTAAGGGCAACATTCTACAACTCACACAGGCTTGCAGTAGCTATAAACTATATACAGCTTTGCAAAAAGTAGGTTAACAATCTGTAATTAAATGTATAATAAAAAGTAATATATCTAATTGTAAGAAAATACATATATAAACAACAAAAGAAAACCAGTTATATTTCTGTGCAGAAGCATAATTCTAAGATATGACTTTAGTGTCAAAACTGCATATTTATATTCTCAAGGACAATAAAGAGGTGTTCTTAAATCTCACATCTTTCATGTTTCTATTTTGTTTTTCCACCACCCAAATATTTAATGAAGCCAACATAAAGCACTGGTTTTCCTTTTTTTTCCTTAAATATTTAGCTCTGTACCAGCACCCACAGCTTGAAAATTACACCTCCTAAACTACTAAATATTCCACTGATGGAGACCAGTAATGCTTTAACATTACAAAAACTTAACTTTAACACATAAAAAATTGTCAATATTTTTCCAATTCCCACTGAATTCTACAATAAATATGAGAAATTGAGACATTAAAAGATTAAAGCAGAGGGTAAGGGTATAAATACAGATGCATAAAAATTAACGCTTAGCTTGTGATTAGGTCAAGAGAAACAAAGGATTGAATGAAATTGATTTAAATGATCCCTGAAAAACACTCCTATTTCTACTCACTGTCTTTGTAGAGCTTGTTTAACAGGGAATTTCTTTCCACAATTTCGGCACTTAAATTCCTTTTCCTCACTGGGTTTTTGGTGCAAAGTCTGCAGATGCTCAGCTAGGATCTCCGGGCTGGCAAAACTGGATTCACAGTTTGGGCATGCATGGTCCTGTTTACAGGTGAGGGGATCTGCATGATTGGAAGCAAAACCAATGTCAAGGAGTAGCTTTTGGTTACGTTAAGAGAGACTGACTCTCTGCCAGAAACAGATTATGCAAAATGGTGGCATGAAACTCACAAAAAACAATGCCTCTGAAGGGATTGTAGACAGCCTATCTTAAGTGGATTACTGTCAGCATTACTGAAAATGGACGGAAAGTATTAAGATGGGTGTGACTTAGACTGTTGGCCCAAATTAGTCATTCAACTCAATCAGAACCTCAATGCAACTAGTCATTCGTAAATTCATCTTCATCTTTGATAGAAATGCTGAGAATTCCCCAGACAGCTCAGCTCACCTTCCTTTTCCTACACATCTTACCTTAGGATCGGCTGAATAGCTTTATGAGAAGGTTTATTTCTCTCCCACCTAAGTAAGAATGACATTACCCCTCTTAGAGCAAAAGCTCAGCATTCATAAGCTTGTGTGTCAGGTGAAACAAACTCTGTCTTTAGTTCAAAACTTAATGGTTACTACTTAAGAAATCCAGGCTCACTCATTCACTTAGTAATTCACAAGACTTTTTGCTCCTTATAAGGCAAAGAAGCTCAACTAAAACCCAAAAAAGAGATAAAAATAATGCCAGAACTCAGATTCAACCCCCGGGACCTTCCAGTTCCCCAGTCCTATACCGTTACTGTTCTCTTTCTTCATCGCCACTTTTAAGCTCTCAAGTTACCCTGTATTTTACATATTGCTCACCTGCAATTTTTTCACCAGCTGGCTGAACTTCTTTATTGCTGCCACTGTCTTCATCTTCCTGGATAACAGTTACTTCTTCCTCCTCCTCCTCCTCTTCTTCCATGTCACTGTCCAAGTACCCAATCAGAAGTTCTGTGTCTGTTTCGATATCTTCCACAGCCAGATAGAAAATATTTTCCCCCTCCTGTTGCAAACAGGAAGTAGAGGCAATAAATAATTATGTCAGAAAAACAAAAATCTAGACAAGTATGAGACCCTAAACTAATATTATCCTTCAACCATGGAAGGGTTGGCTCCATTCCTCTGGAAGCACAATGATACAACAGCCTTGCTAAAGACTTCTCTCCCAGTGTGGCTGCATGGATAGGGCACGTTTGTATTCTGCTATTTTGGGAATATTCCCCTGCCTCACCTGTGAGGCTTTTCCACTATTCTCTGTAGCTTTGACCAAGGTGGAGATTGCACTAAAGTCCTCTCCTGCCACACTCTACTTGACAAGAACTTCAGGGTTTGAAAAGGAAATATTTGAGGATTAGAAAAACAGCAAAATTTAGATAACCAACACAGCTTTATCTCTCTCCCCAGCAGACTGCAGGAATTCTAACATAGCTTTCAGCAGCATGTTTACATAGCGTTATTTTCTCTTTCTCTCTCTCTCCTTAAGATTCCCAGCCTTCTACAACAGGCTTTCACCCCTGTTATCTACCTAGTTACCTTCACTATCAAATTGGCAGGCACATCTGGAAAATGCACTTTAAACCCTGTGCTGGTTTAAATCACTGTAGATCCACAAAAGGCCAAAGGATCCAGCCCCCATTCTGCACCACAGCACAAACTACATAATGATGAGTTCCAAAAGCTTCTTGATAATGCCTGGACAAGCTTCCAAACAGCTACATCAGCTAACAACTTTGGGCCTTGACAATACTTAATGAAGTTACCAAGGCTAGCACTATGGGGTGTGGGGAGGAATCTGTACATCTGTCCCCTAAACTGATATTCTGTAAGATAGAGATACCTTTTTTCTTTCTCTGTGTGAATCAACTCCTTTAGGTACTGCCCAAAGCGCTGAAGGAGACTCATTTCTATGCAATGAAGACTCCCAGTTCTATCATAAATCTTAAAGCTTATCTGATTAACACCCAGAAAAGTGAACTGAAGCTTCTTTGCCCTGCATCTGGCCAACAAGCTTCCTTGAGCAAGGACAAGATAATGATTTTTAATTTTTGTAATACACTAAGATTAATTTAAACTGTCAACAGGGATGTAGCATTCCCTGAGCTGCAGAAGGTCTGTTATATTTTACACAAGATACTGTCACACAGGAGTGAAACCTACTTAATTCAGTAGACTTGATAGAGCTGCTACTCTCAAGGATGCGCCACTTTTCTGTCCTTATCTCAACAGCAGCATTGGAAAACAAAAAATTATGATTTTTTTTTCTCAAGATCTATTCTGCAGTCCAGATATCTATCGGCACACCAACCTAACCTCTATACGCATCTACAAGTTGCTGGGTTTCATATGTCTCTGTCAAGTTGCAGAAACCTTTAATTTAGTACAGTCTAAAGTCAAAACAAATCCTCTTGACATGAGGAAAAGTAGAAGGTCTTTCTACACTCAGTCTCCACACAGATGGGATAAAACCACTGGGGGAAATCTCTAATACATCACTGTTTAGGACAACCTTATTCTAAAAGCAATACAACCTCATGAAGGGAAGCACATCTTTATTACTGGATTACCAGTAATAATGGAAAGAATTTAAAAATTAAAGATTTTGAAAATTTGGAAATAAAAAGAAAAAAGAAAAAAAAGAAAAAGTCATGTATCCCAGGCAAAAATAAAGTCCCAAGTACTAGGAGCTGTCAGTGTTTGAGTGCTCTGGGTTACATTTGCATTAGAAAGAAATTAGCTTTGGTGCCAGCCCAATGTAAACTCATTTCTCCTCCAAGGTTAATTTGTTTGGCTTTTCCATCCAAACAAATGCTAATAGCCAGGTATTCAGAGCATTAATTAATCAAGATATACCCACTAGCTGTAGTAGCTCCTCAAGGCAGCATTTTGAGTGAAAGCAATGGAAGCTCTCCAGAAACCACAAAACAATTTACATCTCTCCCCCCACCAGCAGCACCTGTATGAATCACATTAATCTACATGCATGCAGACACAGTAAACAGTCTTTTAAATTATTTTAATAACCCCCCTGTTTCTAAGAACACATCTGCAGTCATTCCACTTGCCCATGTCCTTAGACCATGCTGGCTGTTTTCCTAACACTCATCTGCAGCAAACTACAGTGGTCCTTGGGAGAAAACTCCCAGTGCTTGCTCATCATGGTGGCACCACAACCTCCCTTCATGTTATTCCTGGTTTATTATTCAATTATGTTTTCCTCACCTCTGCCTTCACTGCCACCTTTTACACTATAAGCCACACAGACCTGCTCAGCAAATAGAGTTTTCCAGTTCCAACAGCCTTGCTATCTCCTTTGTGGTCCACTACAGGTACCTTTTCCATGCAGACTCCCGGCTTTTCCATACAGTTACACACCTTCATATCTGCTTTGTAAGAGGGAACACAGGATCACTGACAGTCCATAACACTTTCCTCCAAAAGCATAAAACACTAATGTCATCACTCCTGAAAGTTTAAAACACAGGAGGAGGAAGCAGCAGTCTTGTGTTACCCAAGGGAGTGTAGGGCTTTTCCACCCTTCAGAGCCTGAACAGCTGGCTGCAACCCAGCCTTCCTAATCCTTACCCACCTTGTCTCTGTGCCCACAGTGTTACCTGAATGCCCTCTGTATCTGATTCCCTGGCAGCAAAACAGTTCTTCAGCCTACCTGTTCTGCCAGCTCTCCCTGGCTACCTCTAAACAAGCACAATGCCTTTCCCAGTCTTTCCCTGCAGCTCCAGGATGTCAAGTTTGGCAGAGGTAAAACCAACACAGGTAATGTCTGAGGGCAGAAACCGCAATCCAGGAAATGCGTGGAGATGATTTCACACACCCCCACACACAGCCCAGAATTCAGATGATACCTCATCTGAACCACACACACACACAAGATCCAGAAGCCTCAGCTCTCTCTCCTGATCTATTCCTATGGTGCTACATTGCATGGCAAGGCAGAAAACCTCTGAGACACAAATGTGAGACTGAACAGAACACAAACTACTACAGCAATTCTGGCATTTCTCCATACTCCAGTTTTCAGTAATAGCTCCCAATGAAGGCTAGAATATTTTTCCATCTGAATGCTGTGTATTAGGATAGGCTTTAAGGTCCTAAAAAACCCTATGAGATAATTCAGCAAATTTTTATTTGTTTCTATCATTTTCCTTATAAAGAAACCCACTGGTGTGCACTGGATATTCCATTAAAACTTCTATTAAGAAGTTCAGGTCATTTACTGGAAAGATAGTGAACATTAATTGTTCACAGTGCTGTCTCTTGTGAGCCTTATTTTGCCTTTGCTAACAATGACTGTGCACTGATGAGGTGCTAATCACACCTCCTGTATGAGAGCTGTTCACATCTGCTACCATAAGAAGGACAACAAATTTCATCACTAACGAACTTTTGTTTTCCTGGCACAGAAAAACCAAAAATTTTTTTGTCTAGCCTCAAAATAAACTATACTTCTTTTGTCAGGGACACATAGGCTAATCCTTGGGGAAGAAAGTCATTTCATGATGAAAAAGCAGAACAGTCATTTTAAGAAATGCTGATAAATAATTCTCCTTTTCCTGATTATTTGCCAGTTTGGATTACATCAGCAAATACCTTAAGTTAGCCTGAAACAACATTTTGTAAAGTATACATTTTGAGAAAAAAAATCACAGAGTCATGTAATTTTTATTTATGTGGGAGTGAAAATTAATTTACTGTGAAACTGAGCTGTTAAAAAAAAAAAAAAAAAAGTAGATAGCTAATTTCTTTAATAACCTCCAAAAGAGCAACAGCTGGAACTGGAAAGGTATTCCTGTCTCTGTTGTATCCTGTAAAGTCATAGAACGCTTCCAAAAATGAGCAATTAAACAGCATAAGACTCTTCAGCTTGAGAGAAGAGCTGTCAAATAAGAGTGAAAGGATATAACAGAATTCCACAAAATCAAAGATGGCATAGAAAAATAACTATTCACTGTTATACCAGAACTAGGAAATCAAGCGAAATTAAGGAGTGTCTAAAAGAAAAACAGAAGCATATTTCAACATAATTAAAGCAGTGGAACTCATTACCACAGAGTGCTGCAAATGACAACTATAAAAATGAAAAAATAAGCTGGATAAATTCAGATCAACAGCAAAGACAAGAAAATGATCTTTAAATGATCTTTTTTTATTAATTTATCCTCAGGCACTATATGATCATCCTATCAGATAATTAGATTGTTCAATTTTCTGTTTTCTACTTAAATATTTTCAGCAGTCCTTTCAAGCCTGCTACACTTTCATAATCATTTACATAATATGTTATCTATATTATATTACTAATTTTATTGAACAATAATGCAAATCCATGATTCTGCTTTACACACAAGTAAGCCCATACCCAAGTTTGGCATGAAACACACACAGGTCTCTAAATAATTAGTCCTTAAACCTTTCAAATAGCATCAGATTCCAAGGACTTTTCTACCCTTTCATCCTACCATTCTTATTATTTGTGGTATTACTTTAAGCAGAAGAGTTCTCTTCTAAAAAGAAAGGCAGAAAAATAAAAGCAGTTCACTACTTTCCTCAGATCTTGCAATTTTATTACAAGATATGAAGGCCAAAGAGGAAATCAAATTAGTAAATCAGTAGCAGGAAGGAAATGGTAGGAATCCACCAAATCTACCTGGATGGCTGCCAGGTTCTTCTGTTCCTGGGATGGAGCCTCATGGACAAAGCGCAGCCAGTTTGAATGGCGTGGGTTGCTGGCATCCAGGATATAAAGGACCTCGCCCTTGCTCCCACGAACCTGAAACATTCAAAAAAATCCCCGAGCAAAATTTAAATTAAAAAACCAAATATGTCCAGGTTTTGTCCACTCAGTGAAAAAAACACCTTAAAAAAGCATTTTGCACACAAGATACATCCATCTCCATATCTAGACCTTTTGGCTACCATTACTGATCCATATAATACATATGATTTCTACAATTTTGACAGAATTGCAGCTTACTTTGACAAAAGGAAGAAAGTAGAAATAAAAACTTAATATTAACTAAGTAATTCTTCCCCCTCAAAACACAAAGACATACTGCTGTAAAAATACATCTGTCCCTGCCAAAAAAATCCTGTTTGTTTCATTTTAAATAATAGATCACTTGAATCTCCACTGATCCAGACAACAGAGAGCCATGCAAAAAGGTCATAGAGCCACACTATTATTCCATGTGATTTATTTATATAATGAATGGATTTTATTTTCCATCTGTCAACAAGAAGTATCCAGGGCAGGTATTTCCTAAGAGCTAGGGAATTTGGATATGTAAGATCAAAATTAGACTGCCTTTGTGGCTTTGTATATAAATTGCTCACATTTTTGCTATATTTGTTTCTAATAGAATGCAATATCATATTTCTTCAGTATGACTGCTCCAATTACCTAAACATTTAGGGTATCATTAAAAAGACAAAAACTGTATTCCATTACAATAATAGCTGGTGACAGCACGTTGTTCTCAGATTAAGCAAAAAAAAGAATTACTGTAGTTCTGCAAACAAATAAGGATCTTCAAAACTCATTACTCCTCTATTCTGAAGGAAAAAGGTCACATCATGAAAAGGTGCCAACATTCAAACTTTAAAAGCCCTTACTTTCCAACACATGGATTAACCACAGTGAAAAGTGTCAAACCTACACATTGAATTGCATCTGGAAACAATATTATCTGACACTAAGCACTAATGGTTTCCCAGAGAGGCCCTGGATGTCCCAACCTGAGAGTGTTCCAGGCCAGATGGGATGGGGCCCTGAGCAACCTGATCTAATGAGTGGCATCCCTGTCCCTGGCAGGGGGGCTGGAACTGGATGGTCTTTAAGGTGCTTTCCAACCCAAACTATTCTGTGATACTGTAATAATCACCCAGTTCTACAGAGGCTTTGTGCTTTAGCTATCAAAGCACAAGTTATAGGAGCCCACCATGTAGATCCTATAAAGGCTTCCATCAGATCTTGAGCTGGAATGAGAAGCAATCCAGGTCCTATTATAAAAACTATACATTACACTATCTAACTTTTCATCGATTTTTCTTTATGGGCTTGATCCTTAAATTATATAATTTATATTTGCTTCAGTGATACACAGTCATCTCAGTTATGCTTTCAGAGTCTCTGCCAATCCACAGAGAGATGCCAAACACGAAGCAGAGCTTTAACACATAAGGAAACTATCGATAAAGGAATACGATAAATCCCTTAAAAACATTCTGTATTTTCCACTGCTTTTTTCACCTCATAAAGAAATAATGCTGCATTGAATATACAGATGTGAGCATGAAAAGTCAAGAAAAAGAGCAAAAACACTGCACTGCGCATGGACTAGACTGGTGACATGAACCAGTCCTTTCCTGCATGAACAGGAAGGTTCCTAAATGAACTGATGGCAGTGTATCCCAAACCTAGCACTTAAAACCAACACCTATAATGCATACACATATCCACATTATGTACCTCAAACTGTGGAACTATCTTCCTGAGAATCAACACAAAAGGTGTCACTGAACCAATTCAGTCAAATGCCTCCAACATAGGATGAAACACGTGACATTCACTGTCACCACACAGGGTGAGGTTCCACCTCAAAGCCAATCAGGACAATTTGACACCATTAACCAGCACCAGAAGAATTCAGGAACAGAAGAGTTCAGGAAAAGATGTGTCTCTGGTTAACGTATAAGCTCCCCATATGAAACCCTACACAGGCCTAAGTAACACCTAAGCTGTGGCAATGCCTACCAGCAATAGGCACTACTCCATCTGCCAGCCTTTTCTGCTGCAATGAAATTCTCCCCACATTTTCAAAATACATCCAAATTTGTCACTTATGCTACTTCAAAATCCTCACAAGTGCATTGCAAATGCTGTACCATGCACACCTGGCAAGAGCAGAAGAACAAAACTTCACTGCAAATAAGCAGATGGCTACTTTTGGTGAAGGCAGTAAACTTAGTGCCTGCTTTCTGGAAACCATTTCCTAAACATTTCTAAATTGAAAAACCTATGTTCATCAAACAATCATGTACAGAAAAGTACTGGTTTCTGCATTGCTTCTTTCTGGATTAGCTGAAAATATGATCTTTATTGCTGTAGCATAAAACAGCTAGATGCAATACTTCTGCATCCTGAGTTCAGACCATCACAGAGCTCACTGCAGAGTAGAAACTCACTTTTTAACGTTGCTGGAGATATTTAAAATAACTCCAGCAAAAGAAACCTGAGGCAGCAACTGCTGATTTGCTTGCTCAGTAAGAAGTCTGGGACAGAGACAGCATGTGACATTTTCCTTCAGCCAAAACACACAGCAAGTTTTCCATGGTAATGAAGCTCCTTCTGGTGCATGACGCTACCCCACCCTGCCAGGGACAGAAGGGTACGGGAAGCTCACTCCTAGACTCCTGCAAATATTCTCTGGAGCTTTCAGGAGCAGGGTTGAACTTCCCTTTCTCTGTAATGATATCCAAATCTCCCTAAGCAAACTGTGTGTGATCTTCTACAGTAAATTCAGATCGGAATATGAACACCTCAGCCTAGCAACATGACTTAAATATATCCCATAACTGAAGATGGGAGGTTAACACTCTCAGCTACTTTCAGGAGTAGATCCTTCTTGTCACCAAAACCAAAAGATCATTAATGGGCCTGCTCCAAAAGTCACTAAAATTACTACAAAGTCATACATTTAACATGGAAAAAGACGTCTAAAACAAGCTTTAACAGAGTTGATTATAACAACATTAATAACGACTCTGGACACCTATCTATCCCATTTGAGAATAATTTACTAAAATTGAAATTCTGGGACATAGACTTGCAGCTGAGATAGTGCACCAATTTCTGATTTGTGTAAAAGCCCAGATCATTTAAGAAATGAGAAAAACAAAAATATTTCTGAAAATTAAACAAAGATTCACCCAAAAACACTTAAAAGCAAACAGTTTTCAATGTAAACAGTATTTGAGGAACAATGACTGGGAAGGCAGTCTTCATACAGAAAAAAATAAAGACTATATTGTTCAGAATTAGATTTATAGTATTTCATTCACCTTGACAGCAAACACAGAATTCATCTAATTAAGATTTATTTTATCATGAATCTGTGGACATAATTTGACTTAATGTCTTGTGTGTAAGAGCCTTCCTATGCCAGAAGCACATTTTGTAGGCAAGATATCAAAGAAAGAAGGGGAAAAAAAAAAAAACATCAAAACACAGCAAGCTTAATGTGCTTGACTTCTTATACCTCAATCCTAAACACCATAGCTCTGATCTGAAGCTGGCTGCAGCCAATAGCAGATTTTCTGTTGCCTTCACTAGTTTTCAGGCAGGCTCATTTAACTGAAAACAACTGTCACAGCAAAAGTGATGCAAGTTAGCAGTGGAAATGTAAGTTCATTTCATTTTCTTATATAAATAAACACAAACACTGGCTTCCATTGAAAGACTGTTTTCTGAGCTCTTTGGTTTTAATGTAACAATGAAGAAAATATGATCCTGGCAGATAGACAGAAACCCAACCTGAAATATGTACCATTCAGCATTACATGGCGTATTATGTTCCATCCAACCCTGACCAACATTTCTTCATGGTATGTCAGAGTATTTGAAGAAGGACGAAATCTTTCCAGCCCTCCCTGTTTCAACATTTGCCAAAGTCATCACCAGAAGTATATGCCTGCCACAATCCAATAGGAGTGAAATGAATTCCCCTTTCTTGGTTAAGGATAATAAAGAAAAAGAACTGAACATACATAAACAAACTGATATCTTCCCTTCACAAAGGCACATCTGAGCCTCCAGAGCAAAAAGGTCTGGCAGCTTTTAATACCTGAAGATTTAAACACTTGCTTCTCCAGCAAATACACACAGTTCAAAGCTGCTATGCCAAGTTTACTAATACACACAAAGAAGAATTCAATCAAGGTGTTAGTGGGATGCTAAGAGTTAGAACAAAACGCTCAATTCATCACCAGCAACAAGCTGTGTCCTTCACCAGCACAACATTTAGAGAGCTGGGGGATAACACAGAGGTGTTTTCTTAACAGAAAGAAAGAGAAAGCACAAAGCCATTTGGACATTTTCTTGGCTTTTTATCATCACTCTTAACTAAATGGTTACCACAGGTTTGTTTGAGGGGCTTTTTTCCTTTCACACCACAAATAAATAAAACATTGCAGCCTGTAGCTCTTTACAAAGATAACAGCAAGATCAAGGATGCTTCCCACCAGCTGGATTCTTCCACTTCCCAGGAATCTGTTGAATGAGCAAGTATAAACCTTTGATTTCTTCACAACTATGCATGCTACAGACAGAGTAATGGCACTGTGCTATATTTAATTTAAATAGAAACTCTAACATCTTCAGAATTTTACTGAACAAAATCACTGGGCTCAATAAATGTTCTGGGTTCCACGTTTTCCCTGAGACCAAAAGAAAACATAATGCATGCAATTCCATCTCAACTTGATGCCTTAAAGATGCCAACTCACAATGCTGGTCTCGGAGAAAGAGGAATGGCTTGATCAAAACAGACCACATCACAGAGCACTCTCTGCACAACTAGAAATGCATGTGGCAAACTTCCTCACAGAAAAATATTCTGTAAAATTGAAGCCTGGATCCCAGGCATCACATGCCAAGGAAAGACATGTTGCACTAATGCCCATTTTTTTCCTTGACTTACAAAAAGCCTCTACTGCTTGAGACTTCTTTCTGAAGGTGTTCTCTCTGAAGACTTTTTTTTTTTGACTGCCATCAGACTGTGAAGTCAGGCTTTAGTGTGCCTCCTGTCAATAGCCTTCAAATTAATTATTTTTAACATCTTTGGTACAGCTGACTACACACAAACTTGGCCAGTTTCTGTGCGTGCTTCCCACAGACTCTGGAATAACCATCTACTTGGGCTGTTCAAGTCTTACTTTCTGCATTCCTGGTCTCAATTTTCAACTTCAGACTACTCCCAGCATGATTTAAATTATATTATAAAGCTCACGTTCAGATCAACTTCAGTAAACATGAACAACTTGGGTTAAAACATTCAGGAAGTCATAAAATTTGGTATGCAGGAATCTTTTCAAGGCTCTCAAAACTAGGTTACAGTAAGATATTATGAAATGATTTTAAAACAGCTCATAAAAACCTCATTTTCTGATTTGCTGTCAACGGGGTCACATTAGTGTCACCAATAAATAAATGTATTTGCCTTTTCTTTCCTGTCGTGCAGAAACAGATAAATATATTTAAGTATGAGCAATGAGGAATCTGGAAAATCATAAAGCTTTCCAACAAACCTAAAGGCCTTCTCATTGCTGTAATCCACCCACTGTCTCTTCTGAAAACCTTGTTCTAGCACAAGCATTTTACTGATTTAAAACAACCTGCAGAAACATCAGGAAGAGCCAAGCGAGCCAGGGCACATCAACTGTACTCAGCCAACATCTGTAATAAAAACACAGGGTATTGCTCTGGTTTCAGCTGGGAACAAAGAGCATGAAACTACATATCTGAGTACATAACCCGAAAGGGAAAGGGAACAAATTGTCCAAAACTCTTCTCTGGGAAAGGGCATTTGGAGCACACCCCTAGATTAAAATAGACAAAGGAAAGGGAAAGGGAGAAAACAGAGCTTCAGCACTCACCTAGGAATATTTCACCACTCACAATATTTATACTGAGTTTGGGTAAAAAAAGATGGGCTTTTAACATTCTCTCACTCATCATTCTAGTGTATAGAATCTATCTGTAGCTCTGCTAAGGCTGCCTCAATACTCTGCTCTCTTCATAAGCTGCTCAGTGATGTTAATGCCAGAGGTTTTTCAAATAAATATGTATTTTGTGGTAAATGCACTGATAGTGCTTTAAGCCAGATGTCAAACATAAGTTTTCTTTGTACCATGCAATAATAGTCCTTCCACCTCTAACCACAGAAAGCTAAAAAAGTAAGAAATGAGTCCTCTCCTCAGTGTAAAAGAGGATTAAATATGCATTCAACAGAAACTGCTTGGCTGAGGAAAAAAAAGAAAAAAGAAATTCTGCTCAAAGAACTACAGCAGTAAATAAAGATTACAAAGACAGAAGAGAGGCACCAGAAAGAAGGCATTTTTAACAAGTTGGAAACATTGTTTCTGCCAGTTTTTTTCAGTCAGTGCAATCTCCTCAACTGGTAAATTCAGATTTTACTTCAGGCACACACAGGTACAACAGGAGCTAGGATGGGTTATGTACCTAATTACAAGAACTAGTGCATAAACTGCTGTTCCTGACTAATGCATGAAAAATAAAATAAAATAAAAAATAAAAAGTTGCCCATGGCACCAGGCTTGTATCTTGCTAAAGACCTCACACCTACTCATTGCATTAAAAACTGCTAAAATTTTAAAACTTTGCTTATATAGTTTGCCAAATCCCAACACAAGTGTCACAACAGGAAATGTTTCATATTACAGCAGAAGGAAGCCATAACCTGGTACCTGTTGATCAGCATAAATCAGTATCTCTGTAACTTACAATCCGCTTCCCAAATTTTAATTTTTCTAATTATTTTCACATGTTTTAATGATTTTTCACAGTGTTATTGTATTTGTATTTGGCTTGACTTGATGTTTTTTCACACTTCATTAATTAGAAACCATCATTTGCTTTTTCTTTAGTTTTAAAGAAGTCAATCTTCCTCCACCCAGGCGGTGTAATTTAAAAGTACTAAATCTCACTACAGGATCTTTAAGCTATGAAACAAAATAGAAAGGATTTGTTACAGTAAAACTTAATTGTGAGAACACTTTGTGCGAGGTGTGATGACATCACTTTACTCACTTCCCACATGAGCCTGCAGTCGGTGTTCTCATCCAGTTCCTGCGGCATTCGCTTCTCCCCTGCAAAGGGGCCAAACTTCTCACCCTAAGGAATAATTACAGAAGAGAAAGATTCAGTAGGGGGAAAATAGAAAAAGGCAAGCCAATCACCAAACTCCAGCAGAGGAATAATTTTTAGCCTCAAACAGGAAAGGAGAGTTTTCCTTTATTGTCCTGCTATATGCCACGAAGGTGCACATCCTTGAGGGCTCAACTTGAAGCTCATTCCCATTCTTCTCATACTTTGAAGAATCGCATAAAACCGTACCTTCCCTCTGCATGCTTATTTCTCCTTTGGGAAGCAGGATTTTTCTTTATCGTAAATAAGGCTGAAATCTACAAGTCAAATTTCTTACATTTCTTACCAAATTTTCAGGAAGCACCTTGCAACAGGCATCCAACTAAAACAAAGAACTTGGCATGCACCAAGTTTACATTAGATTTATTTGCAAGATTATTTGCAACGCTACTTTTTGAAGTGCAACAAATCAAAAGACTGAATAACTGAGGGCTTGATCATACAGAGAGATTTGTTTTAAAATGTAAGGAAGTGTGCACGTGCTTATGAATTAATTTGAGCCTTCATAAACAAAATTAAAATGTTCTACCACCTGCTAGTCATAACACCCGCCGTGAAAGCATCCATTGATATGTTCTTCCAAAAGTATTTGGCATCAGGGCTTTTTTCCTGCACAGACGTCACAGGAGCAGCCGGGCAAAGTAATTAAATAGGACTTTCTTCTTCCACAGGCCCAACTTCCCCCCACACACACTGCCTTGTCCCTATTTGCAAGGACAGCCCCTAAAACCTGGAATGTAGGATGCTGTGTTCCTTCAGGCAGCATTCAGATCCAAAAGCACTTCTACTTTCAAGCATTAGAGATTTTAAGTGTATATTGAAAAGCAACTTCGGTGTTTCTTTTAAAAACAACAGCATTTTGGTTAAAAAAAAGTATTGATCTTGTCCACTTATCCCTTCCTCCAGGCACATTCCATATTCCCAGCAATAGCCTGCTACGTGCTTTCCTTCTTGCTTAGTTTTTACAGATTGCCTACAGGTAAAGAGAAAAAAGTGAAATGGAAAACATCCAGGACTGTTCCTCTTGGAAACAGGAAATGAAATTTTTTTAGAAAAACAAACAACTTGTATTTAAAATTAAACCTGAAGTTGTAATAAACAAAGGAAAAGGAAACTGACATTGCAGAATGAGGCAACAGAACTGAAGAACAAATTTTTAAATGTGCACAAAGAACATTGCACTACAAGGAACAGAAAACAGAAGGTAAAAACACAAGAACAGCAAAAGTCAGTAACTGGAGCCCAGAGCAACAAAGGAGCCAGAGAGGGGCAGTGACAGTAAAAACTGGCACTCTGGGGCTTCATATCCTTACCTCTCATTGATTTCCATACCACCCTTCATTGTTTTGCTGATAAATAATGTCAGAGTTCCTCCCCTGCCAGTTTTTCAAATCCTGGGATTCAATACTCAGGCTGAAACTTCCTCCTTCTCTTACCTCATCGGCAAGGAAGGTGGAAATAGGTAAATACAGCTGTATGTGTACAGCACCTACAGTGTTAATTTCACCCATCGCTGAAGCCCACAGCACCACTGGGATGAAGCACAGGAACAGCTCAGAACAAGAAACACCACACACCATTCCCACCTCAGTACTCCAAACCAGGAAATCTTTACTGCAATACTCAAGTATTCAAGACCTTCTGGAAGCTCAGAACAACAGCAAAAGCAACATGCCCACCTCTGAACGCAGTGTAAACATAACATAAGCTGCAGGTGAGGCAGATTTTTAAGCACTTTTTATGGCTTCTCAAATTTGGGGGGTAAGCAAAACCTGATGTCTTGGTCCATGGGGATAAGCGTAATTATTTGTTTATCCTTTCAGACCATTTTCTTCATATATATATATACACATATACACACATTATTTCTGGTTAATAAACATGTTGTTATATGCCAACAGACATTAATCAAAAACACACTCAAGACTTCAACTTCCCCTCTGCTCAATAAAAGTGAGGCATACAACACAGTCTGAAGGCAGAGAAATTATTCAGTATATAAAAGCACATTTTTCCAGTGCTGAAAAAGCTATTTTCAACAGTTGCTTTCAAAAAAGCAGCAGTGGCTAATCTTCCAGTTGCAGCAAAACACTGAGAAATGCAATGGCTCTCTGATGATTACACCGTGAGCCTCATGATGTGGGTGCTCTGCAGCCTGAGGCCAGCTCATGGCAAACAGAAGGTACAGGGAATCACAGCTTTGTTAAGGCAACAAAACAATAAGTTTGCACCTTCTATGATTACAAACAAAATCTTGAAAGCCCCAGACGCCTGAAGGTGCACAAGCAGATGGTAGGCAGCAGCAGTTCAGAATGTATTACTACCAAAACTTTGTTAAGAGCAGAATTTTCAGAGGCCTCCACAACACTTGGAGAGCTGGGACTGCAATTTCTGATTATAAGATCATCCCATTTTTTTTTTACTTTCAGTTCAGACAACTGCAATTGTGTGACAGCAACAGAGAGAAAAAAGTGCAGTATTTCCTACTCAGCAATTTCGGTCTTACTTCACAATAAAATGTCACATTTAACACCTTCTCCCAGTCCCAAAACTCCATGGAATTAATTGAACAGCTATAAGCTACTCTTTATCACAGCCACAAAGTGTGGTACTTCTGCCTCATTACTAGACAGAGGAACAAGTTAAGAGCAATTGAGGTGTGAATTTTCTTTCCATGGAAAAGAATAACATGGAGTCTGGCTGTGTCCAGTGTACCACCTGTGTTATTTACACAGCCACCCTTCTCCCAACAGAGAACATGGGACTTAGGTCCCCAACAAATTTTAGGAGTATGTTTTAATAAACCACAGGGCAACTCAAGAGTTGGTTCCTCTGACCAGGGCTTCGCACACCACAGCTGTCTGTGCTACCAGCACCGAGGACTCAGTGCCAAAGGACAGGTCTGTAACAAACACTGTCACCAGACACTCCTAATACAAACAGATCCTACTGCAGCTGCCTCTGCCTTTGCCTTCTGCAGTCCACATGAAGTACACAGCACACTTCCAACACTTTTTCTAGGTGCTTGCACAGCTCTGACCTCACACACTTTCCCTGTCTGAAGTTTCCAAGTAAGGTGGAATAATTCAGGCAGGAAAACGCTGTATTTGTCCCAGCATGCAGCTCTAACTGTTCAATTGTCAACAGTGTAAAGGACGGACGCTCAGACCCCCAGCTCTGAATTGGGGATGCTGATTCCCGTGAGTTTCACTCTATTTCACTCTATTTCAGAGTCCAGAGATTAACAAATGCTAATAGTGTACAACCTTCCTTCTGCGTGAACCCAAAAAGTTTTGAAATGAAACTTCAAAACCTCAGTAGAAAAGTTTTAAAGAATTAAACCAAACGAAATAAAATTGTTCCCTTCCAGTCCCATAACACTCAGGGACACCTTAAAAATGTGAGACCTCCACCCCATCGAGACTAAGTCCTGTTGATGAAACCAGTGAAAAATTAGGAAAAAAAATGAGAGCCAAAACGAGGACGAAGATGGAAGACGAAACATACTAAACACAGAAAAGTGTATACTAATGATGGGTTCATAGTTTTGGTATGCCTTTATGTGTCCTAACAAGCCACCTGGACAGTCTCAGCTGGAATTTCACATGATCAAGATACTTTCAATATGAAGTGTGAAGAGGCATCACCTGGTTGGAGTACGAGACTCGGTTCAGCTGAATGACACTGTTCGGCCCGGATTAATTACGCCGAAAAAAGCAATTAAACCACGGTGCCGCCGAGCCCGGAGAGCCGTGAGGGAGGTGACGGGAGCCCGAGAACTCCGGGCTCCCCCTGCCCTCAGAGCGCGGACCCTCAGGGAGGCGGTCCCGCCCGGAGGAGCTCTGCCCTCAAAACTGTGCCAGACACACAAACCAAGTTAAAAAAAAAAATTAAAAAATAAATAAATAAATCACAAAACGGGGAAAATAAAATTCCTCAGAGCAAACCCTCCGCCGGCCCCCGCGTCCCCTCCCGCCTGAGGCGGCGGCGCCCCGGGAGGCTCCTTGTACCGGGAGGGGGGAGCGGGCGGGCGGCGCCTCCCGTGAGCAGAGGGAGCCCGGGCGGGCACAGCGCGGCTCAGGCGAACTTGGAGCGGGGCAGAGGGGCGGGAGAGCCGCCCAACTCCCCGGTGATACGTGGCAGCCGCTCCCNCCCCCCGCCGGGCCGGGCCAGGCCGTTCCCCCGCCATCACCCACCTTCTTCACTCTGCGGGCCGTGTAGAGCCCCATCCCGTCCTGCACCCGGGACGACTTCAGGGCGAACCTATCCGGCACGTACATGCCCAGCATTTTTGCACCGAACTCGGCCCCCGCCGCCCGCTACCGGGGAGAAGGAAGAGGCTTACGGGGGGACTTCCATCCCACCGGGAGCGGCGAGCGGGAGTCCGGGGNGTGAGGGCTTGTGCCCCGCTCGGGTTTATCTCACCTCTTTTTTCGTGTTCCACCAATGCGTGAAGGCAGCTTCGCTTCGAAACCAAGTAATCCTTCACTTTCGGGGGCTGGTTTTGAGGGAGCGCGGATCTAAAGGCAGAAATTGGGCATCCTGGCGAACACGCAAACGTGACGCTTTTTGTCTGAAAAATAAACAAACATTCTGTATATTCTTACGACATACCCAGCAAAGACATGGTTTTCTGACTAAAACTACACACAATGTAGTCGAACAGGGAGGAGAAGTTCGACTTCAACAGGTCGCTAACATCACACCAGTACTCTTTCACAGAACTGCAATATACATTATAAATATACAGTATATAGATGCACAATATACATTGGCCTTCTAGAAAGCTGAATAGCTTTCTTGGGTATTTTTGGAGTTTTCATTGACACCATACTCATTGTTGCTCCCTAAACTGAAGTGGTGGTGTAGCTAGAAAAGGGGTTTGGTTATATCTGATTATGGAATTAAAAATAAGTGTGAAGGCATGTGAGGCAAGCAGAAGGAAAAGGAACAAAAGGGGAAAAACCTATTTATAGACATATTTTTAAATTGTGCTGCTAATAATAATAATAATTAAAACACTGGAGCGTAACAACCTCTTTTCTCTCTGCCTCTTATGTTAACAGATGTATACACACTAGAAGTTAAATATTAAAAGCTCGTAGTTTTCCAGCAAAGTATTAGAAAAGTTCTGTGTTGGTGTCATTTGGAAGGAATGAAACAAATGTCCTGAATTTTAGTTACCACATGCCAGGGAACAAATCATCATGAAAGTGCTTTGGATCAGTTGGATTCCTGCCCATCCATAGATGGACATTTAGGGAAAAATTAAATTTAAAAAAACAGATCTAGCTGAACATGGAACTCCCTATGACTATTTTTTGTTCCCTTATCTATTTGCACACAATGGCTTTTTGTGCTTAGCATCTACAGTGCCGTAGTTTAGCCATCATAAAGTTTTATAAGACAAAAATCTTTACAAAGGTGATGTATATTTCCACCAACACGCATGTATATACAGAGAAATTTATATAATACAGCATGATATTCAATATATGAGCAAATGCTCTGGTAAATTTATGAGGCCCTTAATTTGACAAGAAAAAAAGGAGGAAAGGCTCCAACAACATGGTTGAAAGAATAATTTTGGGAATGAAAATGCACCAGACCCACAGATTTCACACCTTGACTGATAGCCTGGACACTGGCTACTAATTTAGTAATAAAAATGGAGCATTTAAATCTGTATAAGTAAGAATTCTACCATCTCAAAAACAAATAAATTGAGCTGAGAGGAAATAAGTTGCCTGGGGCAGTTGCTTCAGTTTTATGACGAAGGGCAAAATTTAACTATTCTTTCAATTAAGATCTAGCTGTAAATCTTCCCCATGCATAATTGAACATACTTAATATTTTTGGAGACTAGAACACTTCCTTGATTGGATGCCAGTCTTTCTTAATATATATCAGATTAAAATGCTGGCATAATTTTCCCTGTCTCTGACCTTTTTCAAAGGTCATGAATATTCTAAAATCATTTTACACTTTATGAAGGCCTCAGTATTTTTCTCTTCAGAAGAGAAAAAAAAATCCACTGGCGGGAGGAGGGGCTTCATTTTGAACCTTAAAATATTTCTTCTATGGGAAGTTCAAGGTAATATTACAGTTCAGATGCATTTGTGTCCTGGTTTTAAGCTCTTTCAGTGCACAAGAGCAACTGTTTTACTTTGTAAATTTCAGCCATTATTGCTCCAATGTGTAATGCCATTACCTGTGTCTTATTCTGTTTAAAGAAATTAGAAAAAAATGCTGTAGCACTGGACAAAACTGTCACCAGTCTTCCCTTTCATGGTGTATTGGTGTGACACTGATCACAAATTCACAACTGCCTGTCCACCTGTAGCAAAATACCCTTTTTTTCAATTTAATCAGCCATTAACCTTACAGCTGTGACTCACTTGCAGTGCAGCACAAATAAAATGAGCATGCTGACCCTCTGTTTCTGTGTTGCTTTATACAGAACGCTGAGGAGAAACACAAGGGAATCCAGCAGCCTTCAGATTTGAAGCCTTACGCTGTCAAAATTCATTTACATAACTTCCTTGGAAAAGGAACAAGGTATTTTCAGATGGAGGCTCTTACTTAGTCATGGAAGCTGCTGTACCCACATGAAATTCCATGGCAGGAATCCACCTGTGGTGACAAACAAAATAATTGCAAGAGCTTTTTCTGGGGTTACAGTATTTGTTGTTGCAACACCATACCAGAGGCACGGTGTGTTAGGCCCTCCACTCGAGGAACAGCTAATTAAGTGTGTCATACTTAATATGTCACATTCTAACAAACAAATGAATCTAAGACCAAAATGCTCTTCAAGATGCCAGAAGTAAACATGCCAGCCCCTGAAGTGTCCAGCAGCTTAGAAGGAAAATGTGTTCTCTGAGAAAAAAATGTGGCTTTTCACTGCTAATCCCTTGTTTAGATGGTGTAGTATCATCTTTAAAACTTCTCAGGGACTTGACATTTCTATCCTCCCTCCTCCTGCTCTGCAGGCAGTTGGACTGAAATCTGAGGCTAATGGCTTTTTAATCCTTTCAAGAGTTCCTTGCACTGAGCAGTATTAAAATATTAACTTTTGCAGCACCCCTAGCAATGCCAGAATTAGATTCTGGCAGCTGACACACCTGAGACAGGGTGTTATTCATGATAATGGCTCCTCCTTCCCAGTTTGTACTGGTCCACAAAACATTTCTGCATTGCAGTTTAACCAAGCTTGCAGGCATGCTTTGAAAACTTCCTTCCTGAATCTATGGATCTCCTCTCCAACCCCATCCACTTCCTCTTAACCTGGTATGATCAGGAGCAGCTCTTTTAAAGCAAATCTTTGTCTTATCTGGATTGTACCTCACGTGCAGGACATGTACAGTATTGTCAGACTGTTCCTTCTTAGTTCATGTGTACCTGCACGTTTCAGGTGTGCAAACAATGCTTAGCTTTGACCAGGAATGCAAAGGTTTCAGTCAGGTATTTCCCTGGAATTTGCCAAGCCCCTTTCTCTGCCTAGGTACAAAGTCCTGAACTTCATTTGGGACCGTTGTTATTTTTCCCACTGTGAATTCCCAGACCTTCCCCACTGCAGTGCCTGGACCAGGATGGAAACGGGGTTTGCACTGACTCATTTTGCACTGAAAGTTTTCAGGAGGGAAAGGTCCCAGCTCACCTCATGGCAGAGTCTGAATGAAAGATGGGAAGAGGAATAGCATAAAGACCTCTTAGGGTTGGGGTTTTTTTTCCTTTCCTCAGTTGTACGGAGTTCCACTAAAAAAAAAAAAAAAA
>VXBC01010740.1:175143-210701 GCA_013399945.1 Ploceus nigricollis
AAAAAAGAAGACTACCTGAGCCTGGTAAGAGCTGTGTACACCTTTAGAGCCTGCCCTGCTTTGGGGACAATGGCACCCTTGCCACCAGTAATCACCAGGCACAGGGACTCTTAAGTACCTGGAACAAATTGTGTTGACATGGAGTCAACTTAAACCGTATGTCAAACTACCCACTCAAAACTCCATCTCTTTCATGTAAAACCATCTACTTTCTGAAACAATTAAATGTGCCTGTTTGAAATATGGCAAAAAGTCCCATCTACTCAGTGTCTCAGGGTCTTTTCCAGCTCTAACAGTGTTTGTTTTGTCTGTGTTTTTTGGTGCTCTGAAAAGCTTAAGTTGTTCTTTCCCTAATGCACTTTGATTTACTGAGCAAAATTCCTTTCAGAGCTATTTTTAAGGATTGCCCTTTTTTTGTGTGTGTGGTGGGGGTTTTTTCCTACACTGATTCTTCTGAAGCTTTTTGAATTCGGCAAACATTGCAGCGAAAAAATTATTTCCCTACCAAGATCTCTCTTCTAATCAATGCATAGTTGGTTTTTTGGGTTTTCTGTAAACTAATACAGAATGCTTGTGTTGTGATAGTCAAGGTCATGAAAAGCTGTAAATTATTAGTTTTAAACTTATCTCATTCTTTGCTTACAGGCACAAAGTAGTTGCTGTCAAAATATCTCTCTCAGATATTTGATGTCCTAGAAGTTGCTGCCAGAATTTCAGAATTAAAATTTTTCTCCTTCCTCTTTGAATATACTAAAATTCAGACATGCATTTGTACTTACATTCCCGAGCTGATGGCATATTAAGTGTTCACATCAGTTGTTTGAGAGGATTCGAAACTAGGGGTAAAAAAAAAGACAAAATTTTGAGTAAGTAGGGGATTAAGCTAGTAATTCAAGTTTCGCAGTGATGGACCTAAAAGGAGCACAATATAATGGGACTGTAGTAGATTTTTTTTGCTACCTTACATGAAAACTTCACATAAGTGATATAGGAAAGAAGTCTAAAAAGTAAGTGGAGAATGGTTAGAAATACTTACTTTAAACATTTAGTGTAAACCATTTCCATTAATTTCTTCAGAGACAGCAAGTGACAGAAACACTCTATGCGGTACCACATGAACTGGGCCACATCCTTACACGTCCCAGAAGTGGCTTCCTCAGCTCAGGAATATCTTATTTCAGCTTGAGAGTGACTTCCCTAATTGATGTCACCCCCCCTGTTTTTCCTGTCAGCCCCTTCAGGATCTACTCAGCCTTTCCTTCATTAATGGAAAGTGACTTCCCAGATCCAGCCTCTCCCTGGTGAGCTACTTCCTTCAGTCCTAACCATTCCCATACATGCCCTGGTGCATAAAGGTTATACCTTCCCAATTCCCATTACAGCCTGCTCTGGAGCTGATCCTGTGCTTCTTCTGGGAGCAATAAGCCTTAAACTTGCCTGCTTCCTCCTCTACTTGCTACCTAATCATGAGAGGGATCTTCATGGAGCACGAGGTTCATCACCAAGCTAATTCCCACGCTGTGCTCTCCATTTCTATTTGTTGAAAAAACATGGAAATTAGGCTCCCTTTCAGTACCTGCTCTGTGCCAGTCATTTAACTCATCGTGTTTGGCAGTCCAACCATCCAACAAATTCTTTCTAAAACCTTGAAAGTGCTTTAATGCTGTGAAGTATTTTTCCACCATTCCTCAACAGGACATGAAGCTGGAACACCACGTTGGGTTTTCCTGTAGCAGGAAGACAGCTGACTACTATGAACTCTCAGTGGTTTGCTGATATTATTTTAGCAGATGGATGACAACTCTCATGACTGACCTCTGCCTTTCATGTCTGCCAGGTGCTGTTGGTTAGTCCTATTTTCACTTCTCCATGAATCTCCACAATATGGAGTGTCATTAAGCTGCTTGACAGAATGTTTTCAAATCCTTGGAGAATGGCTACATACACACAGAAGGTATTTCTGCCAGCTATGGAAAATTCATTTTGCCATTCTGAGCACACATTTTCACAATCTGTGCTGTCCTTTGCTCGGAGACTTGTTTCAGGTCATCTTTCACATAATTTTTATGCACTTTGGCCTCACTATCTTCTTCCCATTCTCAGAAAAACAGCATTTGAGTCACCCTCTTTTCAACAGGGTGAGTGTCCACTACCTGCTTATCTTTCAGTATTCAGCTGTGCCTGACCCACCAGTGGAGGGCTTAAATCCCCCAGTTCTCCACACTACAGATGTGCTCATTTCTTCCTGCACTGTGAGCTGGAGCAACTTAATTCCCCTGCTCAGGAAACCTGGTCCCAGAAGAGAACAGTTTGCTTTAAGGCCTACAAAAGCCCAAACCATTAGGGCTGGACACAGTAGATTTGAGATGCAAGGGGCATTCCCACTGACACCAGGGATCTGGGAACTGGGATATGGTTTGTAATGCTGTTGGATTCATTTTTCTTTGAAGGGTTTTAGTTATTTTTAGAACAGCTAAAATCAACACACCATGTAATTTGACATCCACGTCCTAAGAGGGAATAGCATGCACCAAAGTGAGAGCTACTGACTTAAGAATAGGCAACAGCTATGCTGAACACACCTCAGTGCTTCCCTTGGTTCTCACTCTCCTGCCTACCAGCCCTCCACTGAAGTCACTTTCTCAGTTAACATCATTTTCCCCCAGGAAATACTTCCCTTCCAGTGCTGTAAGAAATTCCTCTGGAAGAATAGGAAATTCTAACTGCTTTAACACAGGCATGGAGGACAGACACTTAAATTGCTCTGTGGATCTTTGCTCCACTCCATCCAAATACATGTTCTGTTCTGAGAAAGAGAAATATTAATACAAATACATATTCTGATCTGAATATGAAAATTTTAAACAAATCTTGGAGTTTTCCATCTAGAGGCCTCAGCAGAACCAGCTTCAGTAATACTTTTGGGTATGAGCTGCTTTATAAAGCTTAAGGGCTTGCATAATCAGGGACACCACATGCATATTTAGAATGAACTGAGCCTAACAAAAACCAACCAACCAAAAAAAAATTTAAAAAAAATTCAAACCAGCAACATTTGTCAGGAATTAAGTTCTCATTAAACCGTGCAGGATGAGTGTTTGAAAAAGGCTTTTCTGTTGAATGCTTCCATTTAAAAACTCTCATCCTCATTATATTCCATCTGACACCAGGGGTACTCAGCAGCTCTGTACCCAACATCAATATGTCAGACTAGACTCTAAAAAAAAGTAAGAATTATCAAGTATGATGACACTAGCTCAAATGATTTTTGGATATTATTGCCAAGGTCTGCAAGGATCAACTGTAAATTTATTTATGCAGTACTTAGGAAAACAAACAATAAAGGAAAAACGAAGAAAACCAATAGCTATTTCAAAGGTTGTGTTCTTACAAATACTTTATAGTGAAATTACTCAGTTTTGAAAGCAATAGGAGGATTAAAGGCAGGAATATGATTTTTCTTTATTCCCTTCATTATTATGTTTTCAAAATAAAGACAAAAATTAGAAATGTGTCGTTGCTTACAAGCAACAATAGCATGATTCAAATAAGTTCCCTCTTTCAGACAGAGCCTTCTGTTTAAACTTTACAGGTCTACTCAGCTTCACAAAGCAGAGATGTCTGGAGACTGAAGTAACTGGGGAGAGGATCTCACGTGTCCCCCCCTGTCAGGAGCTACCTTCACTGTTCAATAAGGGCAGCAGCTGATTCAAACCCTTGATACACCTGCACTTTGGGGCAGAAGTTGATTTTGAGAGCAAATTAAAGTCCACGGGGAGCTCTGTAAGTATCTGAAATTAGAGTGGGACCAATGGAAGAATGTTTGTGTCTATATGTACAGAGCAATCATTAGATTAGTAAGAGTGTAAATGTACTCTGAAAAGCAGGCTTTTTGAAGAACAGCAATAGCTATAAAAGACATCTGTAAGATGCCTGCCACTTCCTTTCTGAAGTATTCACCCTTGGTTAACAAAACCCACAGCTCCTCGGACTGAAGCTGCAGCTGGTTCTGCTTTTCCCTGTGCCAAGCCTGCCTGTCCAAATGCTTCCCCTTAGCTGCAGTGAGTGCTCCTCTCTGGCATTTCAGAGAGCACAATGGCACCCCCCTGGGCCGGGCTGCAGCGAGTTTGGGTTGGAGATTGTTTGTGGGACGCCGTTCTATTTGTCACACAATAGGGTTTCTGTTCCTCCCTCGGCTCCATTGTGTCCAATCACACGGGATTTTTTCAAAGTTATGTTTTAAGTTATAGCCTGTCGGGCAGCCTGAGGCATCTGGACACTGGGTGCACCATAAATTTGAAGTTATTACTGCTCAGGATTGCCGTAAATGAGTTAGTCATCTTTTCTCATAAGGCAGCAAGGGAACAGGCTGAAAGTACAGGGCAGCTGCATCTTATTTAAAAGTGTGTCTTTCAAGAGGTACAAGACATTAACATGCCCTTTTGGAAATTATATGAAAGTCTGCCCAAACTGTAATAAGTCATCACAGAAAGTCTGGAAAAAGCCCTGTCTGCACTCCAAGAGCAGCCACAGTTAGTCCCTGTACAACGTGTCTGTGCCCAACCTGCAGCCTAGCACACTTCCCTGGTCTGTCACTGGGGATGAAAAGCATTAACCTGCATGGAGTCACAGGACACATCAGAGCTGACATGCTTGTGCCTGATCTGTGCCTGAGTAAGGTTATCCTTACAGCACCAAGGGAGCCCTGGGAGAACTGGCAGGGGAGGCAGCAGTGGATGCAGAGCACTCAGTGTGCAATTTCTGGTAGGATCCTGCCTGTCTTAACCAGTGAATTTTTGAACCCACCACCAACCTGGTCCTCCCATAGGCAAATCTATACACACAGAGCCCCCAGCAGAAAACAGGAGCACAGTCTCCATTTCCCTTCTCGTTTTATTTAGAGAGAAACCATTTTTGGGCACTTTGGAGTTGCTGAATTCCATTATTCATGCAATAGTTCTTGACACTACATTACTTCCGTTTAGTTTACAAACTGCAATAAGAATTATTGGGTTATATACAACACATTTTAATTCTGGTAAAACACCATAAAATAAGATTGGCAGTAGTTTAATTTTACTTTGTTTCACCTCTCTACAGACTTGGAGGCTGTGGGCATAACCATTACTCCTAATGAAATTCTGAAGGTTGGAGAATATTTATAATAACCTAACACTGAATTGTGATAAAAGACATAGAAAAAAGATACAACAATCTAAAAGGCTTGTAACAAAACATTAAGTAGAAACAGGTGAGCATTTGTCCATCATGGGTATTTTAACTCTGTTTAGTTGAACACAGTTAATCTCTAATGCTCTTCAGCTGGCTTTTGAAAATTTGTTTATAGATACTGGTATGAGAAATTAAAGTCACATAATGACCCCTGATTTAAGAGCCAGATGGTTATTGAATATGATAGGTCCCACTACTGAAAGCTGTTAGAAAGAAGTGAAAATTTAAAAGGCTTCAATACACCAAAAAAAAAAATCTGAATACTTTCGTCATAAGAATCTACTCTTTTGAGAGGTCTAGGAAGGAACAGCTACTGATTTTGGTATCATCCCATATGGTATTTTGTCCATCCCTTCAGCTTGTAGTGTTTGCCTAATAGGACAACTCATCCAAAACCCCCATCATTGTATAAATGGAGACATTTATCCATTTCAAATGGAGTATGACACTGCTGAGGGCTGCAGCAGCCCAACATCAGTGCTAACTAAAATTCCACACAAGTTATTTTTAGCATAGACACTAAGCACACCTTTTATGACAAAACATTTACTGGAAATCTTCTTCCCCCTCTCCCCTCACTTCCCTCCCATAGAAACAATGAAAAAGATGAAGAAAACGTCAAATGTTAAAAATTCGTATTGAAATGGAGAGAGGCATAGTCAGGAGCATGGGGTTTTTGCAGGTTTGACTAACCTACAAGCTTTCACTTGTTCCTTCAGGCATCAAAGAGAATTTACCCCCAGGTCTTGTCCAAGGGACAGACATTTGGATTGCATTAAGCTTCCAGGGGGTATGTGTGCAAAACTCCAGTATGGAACAGTTATTAAAAAGGCTGCATGTTTGCTATTTCTGTGGTTTGTCAGAAAGGTCATTGTTTAAGATGTTTTCATTTAATGACAATGTGCCTCTATTCTTGTTATTATTGTTTGTTTCTTTCATGTCCGTTCCTCCTCCTCAGTATCATTGTTTTTCCCTGTCCTGTGAAGTGTCTTGCTGTTCTGGTGCCATGGGATTGGGAAGATGTTATGGATTTGTGTAACTTCTCACTACACTGGTGGTTCATTTACAGAGGGGTGTTTCCACCATAGCCATTTCTCTGAACTTGTTGGGAAGATTTCGTCTGGAGCAGGGAAAAAGGAACTGTATTCATTTATGCAGAGCTCCATTACTTTAGCAGAGGAAGGCTTGTTACAGTTCCCAGAAACTCCTCATCGGATCACCACCTATCAGAACTTCCCTCTTAATCAAAGCCCCTATACTTGCATTCACACAGGTCTACAGCAGCAGAAAAGGGGAGCAGAATTATTCATCCCATGCAGAAAATACACCAAATACTAAACTAAACTCTTCATTATAAGCACATCTCCTGAACTGTCAGAAATAAGCAGCCCAGGCCACCAAAAGTAACCAACTAAGGATCTGAAAGCACAAATTCCAGCTGAAATACAAGACAATCACATAGATCACCCAGTTATTAACCTTGCACAAACTGGAGGTGTGGGCAACTGCTCTTTTTCTCCATTATATGAGAACTCAAAAAGATGGTTTTTATTCTGAGATGGGAAAGAACAGTATTGTATGATGTTTCCATCATACAAAGAAGCACACAAACAACTTTGAAAAGATAGCAGGAAACATTAACAGATGAGTTAACAGTAGCTAAATATTTATATTGCACGTTTCACATTTATCACAACAAACCCTTCTTTTTCCAGAAAAATATCTGGGTTAGGGGCTAGGACAGAGTATCCAATTTAATTGTTTCTCTTGGTATATCATGTTCTTTTAAAGGGGACAACACAGCCAAGTGGGCCCCTCTGCAGGGGAAAAAGTGTGGTATCTTCATGTGTGAGCTACTTGGTGTGCTTAAGAGCGGAGAAGCAAACATCAAGGAGACACAGGCACACAGCTCAGGCTCAGGAGATAGCTGAGAGCAGCAGGACAAGCCAGAAACCAGCCCCAGTGACAATGGGAAAAGTTCCCTAGGGACCACAGTGAGCTTGCAGTCTGCTTCAGCCCAGAAAGCCACAGAGCTGACTGAAAGCAAGACTGGAAGCAGGGACAAAGTGAGCAGCAGGGGATTTGTTTATAAACCCTTCCCCATGTCTAGTCTGTCTTTTCTCTCTCTCTCATCTCTGTTGCAAGAGGGTTGTCTGATGTAGGCTTTGTTCAAAGAAAACCTGAGGTTTAAGTTGAAAAGCTCTTTGAGGGAAGAGTTCTAGACAGACCTACCTCAATGCTCTTGTCAAAGATTTGTATTCTTTAATGACAGAGGTATTTTGGTGTTTCATTTAATTATGCTGACAAAGGCTTGGCTGCTATGTCCAGCACAGAAGTAGTGGCTTTGTCAAGTTTTACCTCTTGGAGAAGGGTGAGTGGGTGCCAGCACCACAAGCTGTGCACTAGGGCACAGTCTGAGCTCAGGAACAGCCAGGATCTCAGAAGCAATTCCTGCACACTTGGAAATAAAGGCAGCACTAAGTTCTGGTTAAAAAGATTTCATAACTTTCCAGTCTTCCTCCACTTCTCCTGTGCTCCATCTGAACTAGGAGCTGCTGATCAAAAGCTCTGGGCCGGCCTCCTACAAAGCCTGTCCTGAACGCTAGACTGAGTTATTATACAATCAGCTGTGATGCCTCTCGGGCAAGGCCAGAGGACAGTGATCAAACAGCTCCAAAACACAATGAGAAAAGGGCCTTTGTCAGTACCAACAGGGAACCTATGACTACCCAGGATCCAGAAACAGTTGTGTCTCGCTTTAACCCACTGCTCCCACCAAAGCAGCCTTTTCTCCATGTCCTTCAGCCTGTTCCACACGCTCTGGAGAGGCCATGAGCCCAATTACCCGGCACTCAGCAGCCACCAATTACAGAGGGAGCAGAGCCCCTGCATTGTCCATGCCCTGTCAGGCAGCATCTGCCTGCCAAGCGTGCTGCAGCAGCCTTTGTCACCGTGCTGTCCCCCCGGCAGCCAGCTGCACAGCTTGAACGAGAGCGGGAGAGAACATAAGGAAGCCATTAGAGGTCGGGAGCAGTTGCCCAACGTGGCTCAAAGAGGGATCTGAGGGAACATAATGGAATCACTCATGAGCAACTGTCCGTCCGGCCCACATCTGCAGGCGGTCTGCAGCTGCTCTGCTCTCAGCACAGGCCAGAGCAGCTCTCCAGAACAGCACAATCTCTGCATTAGCTCAGTGTACCTGCCCATTAGTTTTAAATGTGTCAAACATTAAAAAAAAAACAAAACAAGAAAAACTTACAGTCTGTGAGAGAGTGGCCATGAAGAGACAGTACTTGGGAAAACAAAAACCAGGAGGAGGAACAATGCGTCCCTGTTGAACAAATGGAGAGAGCTGGCTCCACCTTTTAATTACAACACCATGCCAAGCAACTCCAAGTAAATGTATTTGTGTTTATTTCACATTCAGCTCCCCAGTTGTGCCATGGGAAATGGAGGAGAATGAGCACAGTAATAATGATGGGGCAGGACTGCAGCTGGCACAGGCATGGGTGCGTGGGAGGAAAAACATCAAGAGTGCCCACAGCCTTGTGTGAGCCCTGACTGTGCTCAGCAGGGGTCCTCATCCCTCATCCCATTCTTTGTGTCCTCAAAGAATTAACTCATTTCCCAGGACACAGGAGGTAAGTACTGATTCCAGTAAGGAGCAAAATAAGAACCGTAGTTAACTGCCTGAGACACCCTGCCACCATCATCCCTCCCTCATGCTATCTGCCTTTGAGATGTAACATCCTTTTTAACAGCCATGCTATTTTATGTCCATATTAACAGCAAATATTCGAGTAACTACAATTCCACCTGCTCCTTTTCAGTTTTCTTTGCTGTAAATAGCATCAGTAAGGGAAGTCTTCAGAGGAAAAGAGGATCTCTTTCTAAAGTGAATGATAAACGTTTATCTAACAGTTCATCAAAGGGTACCTCAACTCTATAGTTTTCAATGGCCAGAAATCAAATTGTCAACCAGTTGACTTTCCAAAATACACAATGGCTGCAAGATCAGATGCCAGCCATACATTCACTATTCACTTGTGCCTATTTTGAGATAGATAAGTCCCTTTTTTCATTAGACAAATTGTGCTGGGAAGTAATAACTAGCTGCATTCACAAAACCTATCAGTGTTACTGGGTCACTTAAAACTTTCATTTATAAACAGTTCTCTTTAAAAGAAATGGCCTAAAAAAGAGGGGAAGGAGGGTGCTCCCCACAGCCTGGTATCAGCAGTGGCTGTCTAGGCAGGCTGAAGATTATGGTTATTATAGCCAGTGATGTAGACTCCAGAGAAGTGATAAAAGCTTTCTTCCAAAGTAGGCTTTGGAACCATTAAACACATGAAATGAAGTAAGAATTTGTCTCCCTGACAAGATTAATACCACAAGTTTATAAACCAGTCTAAACACTTATTTAGAAGACTAAACCCTCACTGAATTGTGTCGGTTGCTGCCGTAGCCTTTCATGGATTCACTGAAACTCTGAAGGGACTCTGAAATCCATGGAGCACCTCAAGACAACCAAAGAAAGGCTCTCCTCACCAACACAGAGCTACTGGGGAAAGGGTTTAATATGGAAATGATGTGAAAAGGTCTGCTTCTACTCTACATATAGGATTAAATTACACAGCCAGAAACAGCTGCTGGAGCTCAACAGGAAAATCCAACATTTGAAAAACAGTGTCTCAAAAAGGCAGGGAGTGGGGAAGTCAATATTTACAACACACTCGTTTCTACTTAACAGTTAGAGAAATCAGGAGGCAGAGTGGGGGGGGACTAAAATAATTTACTTCACGAAATATCTCAGTTTTAGTTCTCTATCCCTCTTTCACCTGAAATAGTGTGCAATTCTGAGTGTGGAACAGCACAGGTAAAATCAGTATTAATTAGGAATTACATTTAACTCCTGAGTACCAGAATCATATAATTTTATAATCCAGACTCTCTGATCTTTCTCCCTCAACCAAAAAATCTATACTTTGAGAATCAGCAGGATAATTTCTTACCTTCCATTCTAGAAGCAAGGCAAGCTACAACACTGTGTCCCCTTTGTGGTGTTACTCCCACCTTACAACCAGATTTCACACAGACAAACTCTTCACTACCACACTTGCTAAGACTTAGAGAAAGGATTTTAACACAATTAAAACACAAATTCAGGTCTCTTTGCAAGGTATGCATTGTAAGATTAATACTTAATAATCCTGTCAGTATTTATTTAAGCTAAGGCATTGGAGCAGAAATTTACAGTCATTTTAGCTGCCTATTGCTACAAACACACATTTCTCTAAATCAAGGGAAACAATTAAACATGTTAGTGCTTACCTCTAGCAGGTGTTACCCTACATGAATATCCAAACCCAGAATTAAGACACAGCCATAGTGTGTGTCAATACAGCAATAAACTCCTCAAAAAACAGCAATTAATTATTTCCTCTCTATCAGCTTTTCATCAGCTTTGCCATTATATTATCCACACACATTTGGGATACAAAGCATTTATTTGCTGTTTGCTCAGAGAACAGAAAAAATAATTCTTTTGTTTGCTCTCTGAAGTTAAGACATCATAGCTTAAGTTAAACATTTTATGCACAAGATTAGCAGGTTCAGGAGACCTCATACAAGGAAACAGGCATCTTTCACACTTTTCAGACAAAAAGAGAGAAAAAGAGGGAAAAATGTGTTTTAATAGTGCCACACTTACTAACCCCTCACAAACAACTGGCTGAAATACCAGTATCACAATACAAAACCAAGTAACTCTCTCTGGCAGAGTTAAAACAGAAATACAAAGCCTCTGAAGGTCTGAGCATTCTCCTTTTATCTAAAAACAGACTTTAGAAAAAGCAAAGACAGACTTACCCACCCACCTACCTCTAAGAACACACTGCTATCCTCCTATGGCAGGGGAAGGCAAGGCATCTTCAGGGTTGCTGTGCAAAGGCTCCTTAAAGGAAGCAGGGTCACCTGCCATCAGTGGTGGGGCTGCTAATGAAACCCAGCTGCATCCTCCAGGGCTCTGGGTGATGATTCCCTGGGGAATTGACTTGTACTTTGTGTCACTGCTCAAATCAGTGGAAGTGGGGTAAAAGCAGATGGAAAAAGCCACCTTCTTTGGAGCAGTTTTATTTTGCACCCGTATTGCCATAAAAAAGTCCATGTAAGAGGGAAAACCAGTAAAGAAAGGCATTTTTGCAAAGTTTTCCTCAGATTTCTATGGCCTCAGTTGCCTTTGCTGATATGCCACAGCTCCATGGTTTTTAACACAATCAGTTTTACTTGCTTCCCAGAAGAGGAAGAGAAATTGCTCTGAGTTTGTTTATTGGGCAAAACTGTGCAACTTATTCTCCCGCACCTTCTACACAGAAGTGTTTGAAAGAAAACCAGGAGCAAGAAGTAAGAGACAAAAAAAAAATTTTAATAGTCAAGAATAAAAAAATCATGTTCCTCTAGCCTCCTAACATCACTGGAATGCCATGACACCTCTCAAGTAATAGCAAACATTATCAAATGGAAGAGGACATCAAGGAAAATGGGAATTTGAATGAATAGCTGCAGAACTGAGAACATGAGTTACCAGCTGTGCTCTGCACTGGGACAATCTCAGACCAGATTCATGTATTGCCACAAAACTGAGAGCTGATCTCTGCTAGCAAGAGAAACAAAGGTTTCTGAATAGGTTTCCAGGAAAAGAGAGGAAGAAGAGTTCAGGGTTCCTGGTACACAGTTCCCCAGCATGGCTTATGTACTGAATTGAATAAAATGCATTTTTACATCTCATTTAACTGACTGTACCCAAACATGGTAACCCTAACCCTAACTAATCAAACAACTTTGAGAAACCACAACCACTGCATTTTTTTGCCAAGTGCTAAGTTAAATGTTTGCTGTTCAAAATAAGGATTTGCTTTCTCCCTGTTATGTTACCCATCTTAAAATTGCTACTTGAAACCCAAAGAAATATGGCTGTGAGACCCATCTGTTGTTGCTAAAAGTGGAGTTCTTGAAATGTTTGTGTGTACCACTGATGGATTTATTCTGCAGCTTTGCCACCATCATAACCTTTTGTTCTGTTAACTCATGGACCATTTTGGGCTCCCTGAAGCTTCCATGGTAAGGCAGCTGCCACATTTGCCAGTGAGTAAAGCAGTAAAACTACCTAAGCCCCCTTTGACTGATGAAGGTGTTGAAGATTATCTTGCTGGGGTTTGCAATGGCTCAGTGACTCTTTAGCAGCTTTGAAACAAACCTCATCTGTGAGAATTTCTCTGTTACAGTCCTGCAATGGATGAGCCTTAAGGAGGTGCTGCCATCCCTGTGAGCCACCTCTGCTGCTTTCCTATAGCCCTGTGTGTTCCTCAGCTGCAAGTTTCAGCATGGCATTCTGTCCCAAAGGGACACATACCATCATCAGTATGAATACTGAACTCCATTTAACCTTCTATTTCCCAGCTTGGGTTTCTATTTTAATTAACTTGCCAGCTTTGTGCTTAAAAAAGCCCCTATGTATATTTGTATGTATATTTATATATATATTTGATATACTGGCTTTTTTTGACCTTTACACCATGTATCCATCTATTACATTCTTTATAAATTCTTTTCATATATATTTCGATGTTGCCCATACTATGATTTTTCACATGGGCTCTCTGCTTTCACAAAAGCTCACTCTGGAGCTTTCCCAGCAGATGAGACCTATTCTACTTTAACACCTGCTTCAGTCACCTCTCAGGTAAAGGCTGACTTATATTTGCACTGTCTAAAACAGTGCCCTTGTTTTAACTCTATCCTTCAAAGAACAGCCTCTCTCAGATCATTAAGAACTGAATAATAATGTGATGATTAATAGATATGGTACTGGTATGGTCTCAGTTTTATCCAGAAGAATAAACAGAGCTAGCCGTTCAGGAAAAGGAGAATTCCAGTGGGAAATAAAGACAACTGTTGTGACATTTTTCTTCGAAAACAGCATGTTCAGAAATAGAAGCTGCACGCATCTTGGGGAGTTTTTTAGTTTTGTGACATGCTGCAAACATAAGGGGTTAGCAGGCAGAAAAGCCAAGTGAGCTGGGTTAATATCCAAACAGAGAAATCTGGCCAAAGGGAACAAGCAGAGCTGGAATTGTGGTAAAACATGTGTTTTGAAGTAAACAACATACTAGGCCAGTGGAAGGAGTACTGATCCCCACACAAGTGGCAGCAGTAAAAAGAGAAATGCTTAAAAACTTTGTCTTTAGCTTAAGGATTCAGTAGCTTTCCAGACTGTGAAATACAGGGAAGGTAGCTCCCTGACAGCTGGTGATCTAACCTTGCTACCACTGTCCTGTTCTTGAGGATTCCCAGCTGGAGTGACCTACTGCTCCTGTACACCCTGGCACAGTAATTGAGCAAGTGTATGTTTCTGAGTTCCTTTAAGGAATCAGAGAGATCATCTCCAGAGAAATCTGAATTCCCATTTATTATATAACCACATTAAACACAGCAGGTGTCTTCTGATCGGTCTTCATATAGTACCTACTTTTTTGGGGGGGAGAATCACAACAAACTTGGCATGTGGAATGGCACAGGAGCCTGTGCAGCCACAAAACCCTCCTGTCACCCACCAGGGCTGGGGACAGCAGAAAGGAAAACATCAGGAGCTCAACACTGCAGGGCCAAGGAAAACTGGAGCTCACCTCTGCAGGAATGGACAGGTCTGGCCTAAGAGGAACCTGCTTTCAGCCTTTATATGGATTTTGGTCCCTTTCCCTCCTACCTTCACTGCTTGAAATGGGGCTGGCCAAGCTGCTTCTCTGAGGAGTGTTTTCTATTAAGCAGCTCTCTGCAGGCTTTTGAGTCAATGGAGATGACATGGAAAAACAAAGAAGACAATTTAGAAAATATGATATCTAGAAATGCACTATCTTAAAGAAATCTACACCATGGAAATAATTGCAAATTAAATCAAAGTACCTGGGGTTTTGGTAGCACTGCCATTCTTGTCAATGGAAAAAATACAGTCTTTTCAGCTTATTACTGAAAAGTCTTTTCAGCTTATTACTACTGTGGTCAAACCCAGCAGCATCCAGAAAGCAAATCCTTCCAACGACAAAAAAAATAACAAATGACCATACACAAGACCTGCATGGCCTCTCTAACTCAGACTCCAAGCCACGATGAAACAGGAAAACTGAATTCTGTTCAAGTTTCAGCATGTCTCTTCTGTCCCCACATCTGCCTGCCCACTTAGAATGTCAAAAGAAAAAGCCAACAAAAAGTCAATAATATATAATCTAATATTTTTTAATTTTATGTACAGGAATATAACGTTATGGCAACTTTGTACATGAAATACATACAGTATTTAAACATGAAAACCAGCTAGGTAAGAATTTACATTAGCAATGAAACTGCTTCATGTGCAGCCCAGTTAATACTTAGTTTAAATCTGTATTTTATTGGGGGGAGATTTTAATAGTTTACAATCATAGAAACATAAACATTTAAAACAAGACTCTATAAAATAATTTACAGAAACCCTACCATCTACACTGAGAGAAAGGGCATATGTCTGTGAGTTGTGTGTGTGAGTAACAAGGTGAACAAATGATGTATCTCAGCCTCTCAAAGTATAAAATAATTTAGAAGCAGTTCATGCAATATGAAAGCAAAGGCGTGCCAGTTCCTCCAAGGTTTTCTGCTACCCTGGACATCTACTGAGCATCACATGTGGGTCACTGGACACATGATAACACCGCTGCCAGGTGCTACCAGGCAGCACCAGCCTCAGTTCCTCCGGACAACGACTTATGTAAACATAAATATACAAGTTGATATCTTTTCTACACAGTACAAATACAGGTCACAACTTCTCAGCTGTGCAAGTAGTCAATCCCTATACTCAGAAGCAGGATAATGCTCAGTCTGGAGTTCCCTGTGTTCCTCTGTCCAGGGACACTAACAGAACTTCCTTGTTTTCACCAGTTTGCTCTGGTATTTCACCGAGTGCCCGCCGTGCCCTATCACGTAAACATCCAGCAGGTAGGACTTGCCAGGCTGCAGGCCTCTGATTGTCTCTGTGGTCACTGCTTTCTGGATGTTCTGGCTGTGGAAGTATTTACACAGAACCTTTTCCGACTTCTTCCTCGTGTCTGGACCCAAGCACTGGTTCTGCTCTCTTTTCTTCTGCTCTTCGTTGTAATTGTCATCCACTTCCCTCTTGTAGATGCAGAATTTGTTCCTCTCCTGCGTGCCCAGCCACGCCACGGTGACCGAGGAACACGTGCGGAGCTTGTCAAAGGCTTTGATCCGCGTGTCTTCGGGAAGGGAAGGGAACGACTGTTTGTTAGGCCTGGTTGTAGCCAGGACCTTCAGCATGGAAGCGCCTTTCTTGCTGCCCTTCAGCCTAACCAGGTATTTCGCTTTTGCTTTCCCCCGGAGCTGGAACTGCCGCACGCCCTCCACGCTTTGAGACAAGAGGAGTTTTCCATCCCTCCTAACTTGGATCTGAACAGCGTCCAGGCAGGAATGAATGGAAAAGGTGACTTTTTGGTGAGATGAAACAGGGGCAAAACGTAGAAATTTGGCTCCCTTTCTTTTGATGAACACATCTGTAACTTTGCCGTCCTTCAGCTCAACTGTTTTCTGCTTCGCCTCCTCCTTGGTCCTGGCAAAGGTGCCGACATAGGCGGTGCTCATGTTGGTGTTGGTGTTCACTGCAAACATGTCAAAGTAGTACTGCGTGTCTGGCTTCAGGTCAGACACGGTGAAGATGTTCTTGTTCCCAATACAAACTCTATGCAGGTCAACCCTCGGCTTTGGGGGTGTTTGCCGCCCAAACTTGGATGATTTTAGGAAACCACGTTCTTTGCCAGAGTTGTTGTCTGCGGGGAAGCCAAAATGGGCAAAGTCAAAGGGACTGAAATCCAGACCTGGCTTTGGAGCCATCATGAAGGCATCGTCAGAGCTGAGCTTGGCTTCGACAGCACAGAGGCTTTTGAAGTTGTGCTCTTTGTTGATGACTATGCAGTACTGGATGGGCTGTCTCAGTAAGGAGGCCGTGGGGCTCGGTTTCCATGCCAGCGTCACCGTGGTACGTCCCAGAGAGGTGACATCGATTCTGGGATCGTAAGGTAACTCAGGATAAGGCTGGTCCGACTCTGGAGTCGTGGTTGCATACACTTTAAAATGAGTGTCTTTCTCTGTCGACAGCAGATCCAGCTGATACAGCCCAGAGGGGGAACTAGAGGACACGAAGTACTCCACGTCATTGCCTTTGTAGGAGAAGAGCTCTGTGCCTTCCTCATTGGTAATCTGCTGTTTCTGTTGCTCAAGGGGCTCTGGGTCACCTGGAATACACACAGAAAAAAACATTCGTACAGACACTCTCTGCAAATGTGAAAAAACAGAACTCTAACAGGCACATTTTATGACATAAAATACAATGGGAGATGGAAAAGGAAGGTTTTGTCTTCTGAGGAAGATGTAATTGATCAACATTTCTGTCAAAACAAAGAGGAAAAATGGTTTGGTGCTCAGGTTAAACCCAAACACAAAAGAAATTCCACCTGACAGCGTTAATGGAAGCTCATGAATGGTAGCTAACACCTTCCACTGGAGTGTCAGGCATCCCACTTGGAGCTGCCATGCAGTTTTCCGCAGGGGAAACTCACTCACCTGCCTGTTCCTGAATGCGGACCCTTGGCTTTGGCCATCTGAGTCACACTAAAATTTTGTTGTTAAGCACAGTGGGGACCAGAGGTATGTCTGCCATACCATGTGGTGTGTGTCAGCACATGTGTCAGGGGCCCTCTGAACAGTTTTCTGTCCCGAGCAGCAGCTACACGGCTCCGTGTCTGGAGATGAGCCCCTCCAAGGGGTGAGCTCAGTCCTGCTGCAATGCCAGCCCCGTCTCCCCAGTTCTTATCTTGTGTAAACACCTCACAGCAAAGTCCCCATCAAACTGAGTCACTCTGGGCAAGCACAGTTTGCTCTGGCAGCATCTACCCTGCGACTGTAACCTCAGCTTTTACTTCTTTGTAGTCCTTTTCCTGTACATGTTGCTGCCTGTTGTCAGTCTCCTGCACTGGAAGACCGAAACAGCAGGAGATCATAAAGACAGGCCTGCTGTGAGACTCAGTGTTTGAGGAACCTTAAATCCAGGAGAAAAGCAGGGAAGGGGACAGGGGAAGTCACTGATGGTTTGTTACCTGATCCTTCCCCACTGGCTTCCTCTGGGAGCTCCTGCACACTCAGTTTCCACTCCAGAGGGGCATCGCACGGAGTCACTGTCACTGCTAAGGGAGTGTTGTCCTCTTCAACCACAAAGAAGTACCTAGAGGGAGGTTAACAGATGTGGTATTCACATGTCCTCTGAACAGAGAGACTTAGCTTTCTCAGGATTTTTCCTGAGAGAAGCAGAGAAAAGAAAATCAAAACAATTCTTATCTCATTTGCTGCTCCTATGTTTGTGTTCATGTGGAATGTGTTCTGGAGATTGTTTACCCAAGGTGATTGCTTGACTGGATTCTGGTGAGGGTGTTTTGGATTGACCAATTGGATCCACAGCTGTGTCGAGACTCTCTGAGAGAGTCACAGGTTTTTCTAGTTAGGTAGTTAGTGATAGTTCTTATTAGTGTAAGATAGTGTAATACAGATATAGTATAATATAGTTTAATAATGTAATTAATTAGCCTTCTGATATCATGGAGTCAGAGCACGTCAGGGATCGCAGCACCAATACACAGACCCACACGTCAGGAACTCCTGATGGCAGCCAGCTGACAGGGATTGACTTGACACGATAAGGGATGGTCTTGGTGGGGCCACAGAGTCAAAAGTGTTACCAGCAGGCAGAGGGAGTGTGGCAAGGCTGGTGGGCCAGAGCTAAGGAGCAGGGCTCACCCTTCTGTGTCAAGGCACAGCAGAGGGCTTGCTGGCCCCCTGCCCTCCCCTCCAGCAGCTTTACTTTCTACCCCTATACTACCTAGATACAAATAATCACAGAGATATAAATGAGGGAAACGGGATCTCTCCTGGAACTAAGGGATATGCTCTTCCAAGCAGGACACACATTTTACATTGTATCCAGATAAGCACACAGAGATACACACACATCCAGCTGCCCTCCCACATCCCTCCAGGCACCATACATCACCTATTGTAAAATGTTCCTCACCAATGAAGGCTGGAGGAAGTATGTGATATGAGGCAATGCAGCTCTTCCCTACACTCTCTGGAGCCTCAGGTTCTTCCCCAGTCTGACCCTCAGTATTTTCTGACCCGCAGGGTGGAGTTTGGGAAGTGGGGAGCTCAGACCAGGCTGCCTAACGCTGCTTCTTTAAAGCACAGTAGGGAACAACAAAGAGGGACAAGTGTGGGTGGGTCAAGCCCTTAGTTTCTAATTTCCCTCCTGCTCCCGTTGCCTCCAGACACGAATAGTGGCTCCACTTCAGGGAAATTCTGCAGTCTGGGGGAGCTCTGGGCTTATCCCAGAAATCAAATAAATTGGACAGACCCTCAGCTGGGGAGGCCAGATTGGGCTGGAGGCTCACATGTTTACTTCACCAAACAGAACACTGGCATTTATATTTTTCTGGTTGGGATCCAATTTTTATCTCAAAGCACCCAGCAACCAGAGCTACTGTCTTCAAAGTTCGGCTTCCTCCCTTGGGCCAGACAGAAATACCTTTTGGGGGTGTCTCGGAAGAGGTAGCTGCTGATTTCGGCTCCATCAGGGATGACTGAAGAGTCATGGAAGAACGCCTTGTCCCGGATCTGCATCTGGAAGAGCTCCTCATCCCTGGTGGGCAACTTCTGGGGCCTGGAGCTGAGCGGCAGCAGCAGCAGCAGGAGCGGCAGCGGGCAGCGCAGCAGGAGCATCCTGCAGCAACGACAGGGAGTCCCACCTCAGGAGGGGCACCACGTGCAGCTCGCCTGTGCTGGAACGTGGGGACACCTACAACACCCTCACGTGCACTTTGTGTTTTGCAGGCACCTTCACTGCCACACAAATGGCAGAAGAACTCGCTGTAAGGACCGAGCTCGCACTGTCACAGCGCTTGGATAAAGGGTGTCACCAAGATTTTCCCATCCTGAGCTGTGACTGAATGAAGCAAGCCCAGGCACTCATTCCAAATTGGAATCGCTACCAAATAGCAAAAGCCTTCCACATGCTTTGGTGAGTTACACTTTGATGTTTTGCCACAGCAGAAACGGAGCTTGCTGGCCTTGGGAGCTACAGTAAGCACAGAGCAGATGGAGGGTACATCGGCTTTGCTTCCCCTAGGAGACTTGGGTTGGGCGTCCAACAATCCTCTGGAAAGTAAATATTTCCAGTGAAACTGTTCTTGACAAAAACAGCGAATTAGGAAAACATGTGATACAAACCCACACATATTCAAAGCACATTGGTATTAGCATGCAATTCAGCAGGGCTTAATCCTCAAGCCTGATGGGAATTGCAAAACACAAAAGCAGAGAATCCTTTACAAATTAGGCATAATAATTCATAATCTCAGCCTTTCATTATTATGTCTGTAACTAGGTCAGAAATGACTACCCTAACATATACAGTGGGACAGGCTGGAAATCTCCTTTCAGTACAGTAGATGATCTCATCTATAATGGCTCTGGGATGGGGTGGGGGGAAAGGGGAAACAGCCTATTTCTGGTACAAGTATATCAAGTTTAAATTGCTAAATGATAACCATTTTTAATTCGGAGAAGGGGAAAAAAAGTTTAGGCCATTATCTAAACTGTGTTAGCACTGATTTAGGGAGAAACATGGGAAAAAGCTGAGCTGGCAGGAACAGTTTTATCTTGTCCCTTGGCTGAGTATGCAGTCATGCACTGCTCTGGGTACTGCACTGTGAAGCAGCTACTACTTTATAGCAAACTCTTCCTTCTACCTTCAAGATCAAATCTGTTACTGAGATAGTTCTTTTTCCCACCACCCCTAATATTTTATGTAAAAGTAGCAAACATAAAGCTCCTTGAGAAGTGGCTCACTGTAGTCCAAGCCATACTAAGAATGCTTTTCCTAAATCCCTCTCCCTGCTGCCTCCAGCTCCCCTTCTGCCTGTTCTGCTCTCAGGACAGCTAAACACAGCCACCCACATGCTGCACAGCAGGGCTTCTGACACCAGCAAGGCTTGGAGGGCTATTTTCACCCTCATTTTGCTTCCTCTGCCTCTGACACTGTTATTTAATCATTCCTTCCACCAGCATGCAGGTCCCCCCCACTCACTCCTCCTCTCTGCTCTCCCCTGACATCAGCTCATTCCCTCCCCCTTTCTACTGTTTCCTCCAGCTCCTGCTGTCCAGCTCAGTTCCTTCATCTTTCTGTTTTCCCATTGAAATTGGTGATGGGAGAGGGAAAACACATGGCAAACTCAGCAGTATCCATGAGCCACCCTCACAGGATGCAATTTTAGGTCTCAAATGGTGTGCTCTGTTATCATTTGGGATGGTTTAATGACAGGTTACTGCAGTGCTCTGCCCTACAGAAGGGAAAGGAGTCCAGGGCTTTACCCAACACATGCAATTGCTACCTACAGGTAAATCCTGATTTAGCTTTCCCAGTCTTTGTCAAAATTTATCCCAAACAGGTCCTGAGCTAGCTTTTGATGACAGTGGATATAGTTCCTCAAATTCAGACTGAAGTGTTGATACTTACCAGCGAAGTTAAAGACATTTGACCTTCTGGAGCAAAGATCATAAGTCAAAATACTTGCTGGCTTGAGTCACCAAAGCCAGCAGAAAGCTCCTCTCACACAAAGCACGATGAGTTTCATGTGCTCTAACATGCTGTTTATTGATTTTTTGAGTATTATTGTCGGCCAACAGGGATGAAATTCCTTCCAACTTAATCACAACAGTTACAGCAGATTATTTGGTTAGGTAAGAAACTCTGACGCTTTCTGCAGACAGCGTCCTCCACATGAACCCCCTGAAATTGCAATCCTGTGCATTCCCATAGTCAGTTCCAGTGCAATGTAACCTCTACTAAAATAAACCATTTTGATTATAGGCTAAGCTGCACTTCTTAAATAATTTCACTAGCTAATGCACTTTAAAAACTCCCATAAACAGTGTTTCTGCCCCCCTTAACAGCTACAGAGCAGTGACAAGGTACAGATTTGTCTCCAGGTTCTTTATCTAATTGTAAAAGCATTTCAGCTTAAAAATAACTCCAAAAAGACACATTAAATTTAGTTCTATATCCCTGCCCATCCCACACATGAAATACCTCGCAAAGTTGTCAACTGTTATTGAAAAAGGAAACTTTTATAATCTCTGTTCTTTGACAAATTAATAGAATTTTGGGTGCTTTCATTTTCATGTATCTAACCTCAGAGGCTTAAAATAGGCCCAGTTATCATGCACGACACTTCCAAAAGAGGGACAACAGCAAAGAGGCATCCAAACCTGGCTCACAGTTTTTGGAAGCTGTGCTGTCAGTGTTACACCACCCTTTCACACCAGTTAATAAACAGATTTTAGTTTTTGCAGCGCACTCATTATAATTTGGCAGGGTTTCAAACTAAACCCTCTGTAGTTTACTCATGCAAAACATCAAGAGCAAAGCAAAAAGCCCATTTATTCATCCCATGTTTGTTTCTGGGCAAGCTCACCAGTGACTTTGACAGAGTCCCTCAGAAAATGCACTTGCTAGATGTGAGCCTGTGAATCCGTGCTCCACCACCCAGCCCTCAGAAACTCCCAAAACCCAATTTTCTTGTCTTGGATTCGTTTTTAGAAGCCAGGTACCAGCTGAGGCCTAAGCACTGCGCTGCTAAGCCACACAAATTACATTAAATACCTTGTGTGATGTCTTGTTCTCTAGGCTGTGCCGCCTCCTTAAATGTCTTGTATTCCGTTTTCTACAAGTTTGTCTTGTTTTCTTTTCTTTTAAACTCTGAGTCAATATTTTATTGATATATTCCTGCTGACTGGAGGGATTTTCCTGCTGTTTATCACCGAATTTAAGAGCGTGCCAAAATAAACAGTCCTAAGTGAAATAATAAGCACCGTTTTCCTTCTCCAGGATTGCAAAAGTGCCCTCTAATGGCCCGTCTTTACCTTTCACTTCTTCCCCAAACTCTGTCTCAACTGAGCCTTAAACCCAGAGGGAAAAGTCCTGCTGGCTGACTGACCTGGGGAGTCAGACTGAGCATGGAGCATCCAGAGGGTCCCATCTCCTCCCAGGCAGGGCTGCTCCCAGGGGACAAGGCCACTCAGTTTTGCCTGCCAGGCACCAGGACACTGAACTCGAGCAGGCTGAGGGATGCCAGGGCAGGTGGCCAGGGTTTCCTTGGATTTGAACCTGGAATGTGGCAGTGCCGTCCCTAGGTGAGCAGCTCCCAGGCTACACAAACACTGCAGTAGCAAGAGCCACACCTCAGGAGACGTTTGCTTAATGAACTCAGCTGTATTTACCTAAAAAGATCAACAGATCAAAAATACATGCTGTACATTGGAGAGGGAGATACATGATTTTAAACACTTCAAAATCCACCACCTTGCCAGAGGCTTGGGGCTTTTTCCTTCTTTCACAAAGTAGAAATAACCATTTTATAAATGGCATTTTATAAACTTGAGTTATAAGCACATACATGAAAATAATCATTAAGTCAGGCTGTGGGTTTTATAAAATTACAATTAATTCCTATCTTTTTAAGAATCTCCTTACCCAATCTTTCCAAAATCCCACCTACAAAAGCCCTACACAGCCCTCTCTTCTGCCTTTAAGACCTCCAGGTAACAAACTCCATCTGCAAATGTCCAGGTAAACGGCAATTAGAACCAGAAATGGAGAGGATAATGGGATTTACAGCTGGCTCAGGTTCTGAGTCGAGGGACAAATTAGCTGGAGCTGTGGCAGCACCTCATGGGGTTTTCCCACAGGCTCAGCAGGGTGGGCACATCCTCAACCCAAGCCAGAAACAGGTGGCCTTGGGGACAAATGAAATCACCCCATTCTTGACTTCCCTGCTCAAGCCTACACTATTTTCTGACTGAACTTTTTTCCCAGCACCGAAACGCGGCTGTGCGGGGTAAGCTCTGTAAGGGATCAGAGGCTCCCTGCCTACAACCCACCATAGAAATCCCACCCAGCAAGCCAAGAATCCATTTTGTTTGGCTGTTGGGGATCCAAACAGTCGTGTCCTCCTGTTTGGGCTTCACTGTGCATTTATTTCACACAGACACTCACAGGAAGGCTCAATCTCACCAAACACACCTATGCTGTGGAAAAAGGGAGCAAAGTACTGGATTCACCACATGCAACACTGGTACCTGTTCAGAGTCATCTTCCTCGATCTATGGAAATCATTTGCTTTACTCCTCAACTGTCTGCAGGTCACCCAGACCTGTGAAGGACTTACAATACCAAAACAAAAGAGACCTGGGTTTACCTGGAGCAAATGCGTCTGGAATAACCAAACCCTCACACAGATTACAGAGAGTGGGAAGAGCACGACTGTAATTTAGTGAGGATAATTTCAAGGCACTGCCTGACACAGCGCTCCTGTGTTGCATTTCTTCTCTTTTTATTGTATGGATAGTTAACTTTTTCTCCTCCTTACATCCTATTTTTAAACTCTGGTGTGCTGGGGGTGGGGTTTTTTTCTGTTTACATTACCCATGCTGCATCTCATAATATAAGTCTGCAGATTTATTGACGTGATTTAAGTCCAGCTTTGGAAATAAAAGGGCACTGTGTGACTTCTTTGACTTATTATAGGAATGCTGCAAGTAAAGAGGCCGTGAGCTTTTCCATTATACACTCAATTTCCAGAGATATATGCCACAAATACTTGCATCTCAGCACACACAGTTAGCACCTGAGCAACAGAGGAGTTTAAAAGCACTTATAAATTTGGATTGTAATGCAAGTTATTTTTAATGTGCAAGCAAGGAAAAATAATGCCTTTGCAATTTAAGCGTTTACTGGGAGCTGCTCAGTTTGTTTGTTTAGGGGGCGACCAGAGGGGAGAAGTGAAGGCCTGCTGTTTAATGCTGACTATTCCCTAAAGGATGTGGAAAACGCTTGGTATGCTTTTCATTTGGGCTTTTTTGTGGTCCCTTTTTTTTTTAAAGCATCGCTTTTGAAAACGTGTTGTCTGGTCCTGCCTGGTGCCTGGGGAAAAGCATGGGCCAGGCGGGGCTGTGGGACCTCTCCATGGGCCTGGGACAAGGAATGCAGCCCTGACAGGGATGCAAGGGTGTATCACTGTCTCCGTGGATTTTAAAGACCAATTTTTTGTGTAGTACTTGACATGGCAGCTCCTGTTGGCAGGACCAGCTGGAACTGGGAGGGCAGGAGCTCTTAGGGACCTGTAATCCATGGATTAAAGCTCTCTAAGTACACAGAGACATGATGGACTATAATGGTGCCTTTGAAGCATGGAGGGTCCACCGTGTCAATAATCTGTGGATTAACCAAGTGCCTCTTGCAATTCCAATTCAACCCACAATCTTCCTTTGCTGGGAAAATTATTGTTTTAGCCAAGCAAATCACTGTGGCATTACAGGGAAAAATACAACCATGTGAAAATAGGAAGGTTTGAAGAAATAAGGGTACATTTCTTCCAAATCTTAATGGACAACAGCGGCAGTGAGCTACAGCTTGGGGGAGAGGTTAACTCCAAAGGGGCATCATTAGAAAATGCAGAGCTGTCTCAAATTAGACATGTTGAAAAGCAAACATACTCGGGGAGATATGGTATCAAAAAAATCAAATCTTACATGGATTATTTTGTTTCTAAGCTGAGACTTATTTATTTTTCCACTTTTAGTGGAAACAGATTCAACCCTGATCACATCAAAATCGTCACCCTGGAGCTGGTGGCAGCTGGACGCTTCAAAAACCAGCTGAGCCAGGAGATGCCATTTGGGACACTCAAGGAAATGCCTCATAGTTTTTCTTTTTTCAATCAGAGACCACATACCAGTGCTTCTCTCTTTCACAGCCACCTCTGCCCACAAGACTCAGCGCCGAGTGTCAAACCCAAACAAACAGCGCGTCCCCGGCGGCCCCTGTTACAATGCTCAGTTTGTTCCATGCCTCTCCTTGCGAGGGGGTGGCAGCAGCACGGGACGCAGGGATGTGCTGGAGCACGGGGCGGCAGCCAGCTGGCAGCCCTCCCCCCAGGACAGATGTTACCTCCCCTGGCCACTCCAGCACCGTCTGGATCCCTGCTGCTGTCCCTGCTCATCCTCCCAAGCCCGTACAAAGCCTCCAGGTGGCTGGATGTCACTCCTGGAGAGGGCAGGCGTCATGGGATAGGTGACTGGTACCAGCTCCTGCAGAGGAAAATATGTCACACTCGGAGAGTCTGACCCAGCTCAGAGCGGAGGAATTTTTTCCATAGTCTCAGCAGGGGTTGAGCCCCAGTAGGAGAAATAAGGCAGAGAAATCTCAGTTTGCACAAGTCCAGGCCATTTCAGATAACCAGCCCTGAATGCCACGCAGCTCTAGCACAAATCTTTCAGCGCAAGCGCTGGAGGTGTTTTATAATGGAAAGTAATTATTATTCCCTTGTTACAAGCAATAAAAGTAGGGCAGAGACTTTCCTTGTTCAAGGAAATCCCAATATAATCCTTTCCTTTAATCATAAAACAATAGCTACTTTCCTTGGCCAAGTCATTCCGCCTTCAGCACAGCTCTCCGGGTGTAGGTTGCTCGCTCTCTGTAATGAATTTCAGCAAGGGGATTAGTGGGGAGGAACACACGAACAATTACAAATTACAACCAACACCAGCGTGTTGGTATTTGCTACAGAGTTTCCCACTGTTCCTCTGGAATACTTCAGCATGACATTATGAGTAAGCACCCTCGCCAAAATCCTCCAGGGACGGGGATGAAATGTCAGTGAGTGATACAGAGCAGGAACAGAACCAGGATCTGCATCCTGCTGTTGCATCCTTAAACTACCGGGGCAGGAAGGCTTGGAAAGTTGTTACAACACAAACTCAGAGTCATTAACTTCATTAACTACCAAAGGAGTTTAGGTTGCTTGAACCATTCCTAGGGAATACCGCTGGCATGGCAGCTGCTCCTGGCCAACAAGGTGTTTGCTAAAGGGGAGAACACGAGGGGCTGGCACAGGGCAGGGAGCCATGGAAGAGATAGGGACAGGCAGGGAGCTGCAGGTCACCAGAGTGACTCCCAGAGCAGGAGCTGAGGAAGCCGAGCTCCAGCAGCAACCTGAGCACTCACATTCTGTGGAAAACTGTGCCACGAGCACACTGGGATTCCTCATGCACTTCTCCCCTTCTACTTTTTGGTTGGTGATTTAAAAAGGGAATATTGCTTAGAAAACCTGTCAAGTACACAGGGACTGATTCCCACAGCTTCCATCAGACATGCAGTTTCCCTTGGCATCAGGAACACCACCACTTGCACACAGGATTACAAACCACAGCCAGCCCATGGGCATTGCTATTCCCACTCACTTGCCTTCCTCTACACATACAGTTTTCCCACCATAGTGACTCAGGAATTCTCCTTTGCCATGTTACCACACTGTCCTTATTGCTACCAAGGGTTTCTCACCTGCCATGGCACAGAGGAACAGCAGCAGCTTTCCCGAAAGCTGGAAGAGCAGAGCAAAACAGCAGCAGTAAGAATGCATGGTGCTTATCTGCAGTACCTGAGGAAGAGACTGCATCCCTGTGCTGCCACCAGAAAGGTGCCCTGCAGTGGTGCTGACCCCAAAGGAATTAAGAGTTTTTCTACTGAATTCAGAGTTTGGCCCATTTGAGAATTGTTTAGGTTGGAAAAGCCCTCTAAGACCATTGAGTGCAGTTGCTAACCCGGCACTGCTGAGGCCGCTGGTAACCCATGTCCCCAGGTGCCACAACTACACATATTTTGGATACCTCCGGGGATGGTGACTTCACCACTGCCCTGGAAAGCCTGTTCCAATGTTTGACAACCCTTTCCATGAAGAAGTTATTTTCTAATATCCAGTCTAAACCTCCTCTGGCACAGCTTGAAGCCATTTCCACTTCTCCTGTTTGGGAGTAGAGACCACTACATATTACTTGTGACCACAGTAGTATATGTTATATTGATAGCTGATCCCTCAAAATTTCCAATCCCTGAATTATCATCAGAACACAAATCTTTCTGATTGTATTTACTATCCAAAACCGGATTCAGTTTTAGTATTTTCTGCCTTCAGCTTTAAAACTGCCCAAAGGAAACCTTAGGCCCTGCAAGTCCTTAATGAACCCTCAAGGTGCTCTCTCATAATGATTTGTTGCATATCAGAGTAATTCACAGATGCTGTGTCTCATTTTCCCTGGCTGGAAGAGGGCTGCTGAAAATATGTAAACATTTGTCAAGTGTTTGAAAATGGAAAGTCTCAAATGTAGTGCTGAAGCTGTTGATATTTACATATTTCTACCAGCAACTCTTAGCGTTAGACCTGGCAGATCTCAGCCACAGTTAGAGCAGCACAGACTCCAAGATCCAGCCTGGATATTGTCTCCTACGCCATCCCCACCATCCCCAGGAAGCAGCACACACCATTTCTCAGCACTGGTTCCTGAGGGGCTGCAGTGGCTGAGAGCACAGGATGGCTCATCCTGGATGAACCACGTTCAGGGAGCACAACCAGCCTCAGCACTGCTCCTGGGCGTCACTCAGCAAATTCCCTCTTCTGCATGCTCGCTTTTAGACAGGACAAGGGTAGGTATGAGAAGCAGCAGGAATGCTCACACTGCCTAAATTTTGTATTTACCTCCCCAGCATCCTGCTTTTAAAAAAAGACAGATTCCTACAGATAAATTAGAGAAATTAGCTCAATAAATTAGTGAAAATTGTTACTGGAGGGCATGAGCCACTCCCAATTTCTCGACATAGCTACCTGCTGTCCCCACCATGGTGCCTGATACTTCCCACTGCTTCCAGAGAAGATCCAAACTTCCCCCAGCTGCTCACCCAGCATCATTCAACCCCTCCAGCACTAAGAAACCATGTGACAGAGCAAGGATTTGACTCCAAAGGGCAAAATGATGGGGAGACAGTGAGGCAGAGCCATGGAGATTGCCTTGGTCAGAGCTGACACACGCTCACCTCTCTGGAGAGGCTGTAAGAGCCCACAGGTCCAACCACAGCTCACCAGCCCATCACACCAAAGCAGGACAGGAGCATATTTGGGAGCTGCCAGCCTTCAGTCTTCCTTCTAACACTTTTCTGTTTTCTAAGCAGTGGACTTTCGCATTTCCGAGCTGGAAAGTCCTTCCCAAGTGCAAAAGGGATGGGTGCTCCAAAGGGATGTGGCGCCAGAGGTTCAAACCTGCCAGGATCACCTGCAGAGCTGTGGCAAGGGGTCTGAAAAATCAGATTTTTGCAAGGGTTGGTTTCAGCTCCACTTTGCTGCTGGGCCAGTGTTTATTTGTGCAGGCTGGCAGGGGAAAGGTTAGCCCTTTATGTGCTGGCTGCCAACAAAAGCGGAGGGAACCCAGGCGGGCGGGGCGGCCGGGCTGTCATGGGTGAGCGAACATCCAAACAGCCCCAAAACCTCCGGCCTTCTTATGGCAACCATACATCCCGGGCTGACAGAGCAGGAAAGGAGGGAGAAGGGAGGAGTTTCTGCATTCAGAGATGACTGAAACGCACACCAAGGGCGGTTCCTTTTCCCAAAGGGGGAAGACGTGGTGAGAGCTCTGGTGTGGGATCCGGCGCTGCCTTCTGGGGGTGTCCCTCCGCCAGAGACTGGAAATGGCTACAACATTCTTGGATGAAAGCTACTGCTAAAGGACAAAGCGTTATTCCAGCATCACTACTGATCATTGCTAAACCCAAAAAGCTGTACCTTCATAAAACAGTATCTGATCCTTGGTGCTTTGTTCCCACAAAGCATCTCAGCAGAGGCTTGGCCATGTGGGGGGCTCTGCCCACGGGGATGATGCTCCCGGTCCCACTTTGCTCCCACACCTTTCACCAAGGGCCACGAGCTGAGGTCTGCCCAGTCCCAGGGTGGACAGACCCACAGTGACCCCACAGTACCCAGCGGGGAGGCTCACGTACCCTGTGAGCAACAGGCTGAGCCAGAGGGTGTTTTGGGCTGCTGGAAACACACTGTGCTGAGGTCTATCAATTTTGCATTTTCTAGTTTAAGCCCTAATTGCCTGGATTTTCTCATAAACACCTTGCAACTGCTTTTTCTTAGATGAGTGGGAATTAGAATGTGCTCCATAAATTAACATAGCACATTTCTTTCCCTGAGCCTGCCACCCTGCTATCACACACTTGCAAGAGATGTCTTAGACTCTTACTTTAAAATACCTGTTTAATTCAAACATTAAATTTAGACTTGTTCACATGATGTGAGAGGGTCTTAAAACCTACTTATTTTCCCTATTATTTTTTTTTCTGACTATTGTACTGTAAAAGGATTATAAAAGTTTTAACCGACTGATATTAAATCTTCCCTGCAAAATTGTAACTTTAATACCCCCTAGGACTATTAGACTTTTATTCATTATTTCTCATTACTGAAAAATCAGTTTGAAAGAGCCCCTAGGGTCTTCCCCAAAGAAGAATAAGATCCTATTAGTCGTACAAATCATACTCAAGTAAGTAATTCTTACCCAGGAGAGAAAACCCCCAGGGAATTAAACACAGATTTAGCAGCCAAAGGAAGGGAAGGAACAGGGACTAGAAACTGTTAATGCTGCACACTGATGTTTTTCTTTGCATCCAGAGACCAGCTGGCAGTTCCAAGACACTTGGCTTTCCCACACCATCATCATCCTGATCTGTAAACTGCTAAATTTCCATCAGGTTTCTGGATTTCGGAATGTTGAGGCACGTTTAGACTGTTTGACTAAAAACAAATTAGCAGTAAATCTGCTGCACCTAAACAAAGTAGAGAGAGACAGAGAGAAAGAGAGGGAGCGCTCACTTCTTCATTATATTCTGGCTGCTTTGTACAAACATCTTCCCTGTTCAACCATCCCTGCAAATGTGTGTGAGGAACCCGCGATCCCGCCGCGCCTCGGCTGCTCTGGCGCTGCTCTGTCTTGGTACTGAGCAAGTTAAAGGTAAGAAAGATGAAAAGCATCATTTTTCTCACCCCCTAATAAAGTTTCAACAAAGTTGTGTTTTCTCAAATAATCCAGGGGGAAAAAAAAGAAAAAAGAAATAGACTCAATTAGGCAAACAATGCTTTTCCCCTGTAAATCACAGGGGAAGTGTTGGCCTCGGTGCTGTGTCACCTTGGGACCGTGCAAGGGTCACACTGGAGGGGCACTCATATCCGGACCCGTGGAGCAGGGAATGAGGTAGGAGAGATAAATTATTGCCTTTTGCTTTTCAGTTTTCCAGGTGCTAGCAGCAAGTACCCACTGCTTCCTATCTCAGCTGTCACACAAGCAACAAACATCTCTCTAACCCCTGAGTTTAATTACCCTGAAGCCAGAGCAGTCCCAGTTCAGGCCAAACCTGAACAATCCTGAGAAATCTGTGAGAAATGCTCGAAGTACCTGCCTGGGTGCAAGGGCAGAGCCCACTGCGAGGTGCTCTGGGCAGGATCTGCTGCTCCCCTCTGGTAACTCAGGCATGTTTGTGTTGAGTGAAGCAGTCGTGCAGTGGGGCTGGCTTCTCAGGCCGTTCCTGCTGCTGATTACTCCAGTGTCATTTAAAACCCATCCTGTAAAATGCCCCCCCATCAGGTTTTTGGTGAAGCTGGACTATCAGCTACCTCACACATGAGGTGACATGACACACTGCCTGTTTCTGACATGTCCCACATGACTGACGTGCTCCCTGCGGAGCAATCAAAGCCATCCACGCAGTCATGAGATTTTCAGCTGGTTCCTGTTACAGCTCTGTGTTAACATTTATCCTTCTCCTGTTCAGTGGGTGTCCTTGCATGCAGCAAATGAAAAAATTAATTCTGAGAGAACAAACTTCTTTCTAATATTTAATGTCTTTCTCTCCCATCCGAATGTATTTCCAGCTTTAAGCACACTCTCCTGGAGTTATGATTTATTATCCTGACCTGTTTCCCAATCTAAGGGCAAATACTTCCTCTCCTAATGACATCTTGTTAAAGTTTTCAAACATAACATCTCCTCAGCCTTCAAAGCTCCTTCCATCCATCCACAAGCTTATTTGAGCTCGTCTTCTCAGGCAGAAACTATCCCTGTTTGATCTAATGAGGATTTTTGCCACAGAAGCACATCTCATGATGTCAAACAGAACAGTTTCTGCACTTGGCCTTTTCCCCAAAGCAATGCTCGCTCACTCACTGCTCCACTCGTGAGTTCGCAGAGCTCAAGCAGTACTTAAGTCCCTTCTCACTGGTCTTACCTGGGATATTCTCCTTTCTTGGATGTAATTCTGATTTCTTCTAGTTTACTGCCAGTCTGGTTTACTGTCAATCAGTGACACCAAAATACAGAGCTCATCAGCATTCAGTGTCACACCAGGCGCTCCATGACCAACGTCATGAGTTACTGACCATCAGTCTCATGGCCTGTTTATGCACTCTCACATGGAACTTATATTCCAAACACGTATTCCTTGCTCCTATAAACTAGCTGGGGGTATCCTCCCTGATGCTGGGGCGTTCCCAGCAGCATGTGCACCCTTCTGTAAGGGCTTGCAAACTTGTTTTCTTGTATAAAAGAGGCGGCCCTTTCCTCCTTCAGTCCAGTCCAGTTCACTCCTCTCCTCTGCATTTTATAACCAAAAGAAAAAGAAAGCAAACCCTCCCCCGTTACTTTAACTCTCACGAGTGGCCGAGCTGGTAGCGCCGAGCAGCTCTATCGCCCTCCAGGTTACCAACCTCAGCCCCTGCGAGGGCCGTGAAGGAGAAACGCGCAGCTTCCAGGAGGCTGCCCCTAATGCAGAAAACGTGCGCGTTCGGCGGGTGCGAATGGAAACCCGCCCGCCGTCCCCGGAGTGGCCATCGCTACAAATTAGCAAAGCCGCCTCCAGCGAAAGCCAGCCAGGCACTGAGAAGATAAATACCCACTTACCACAGCAAAATAAAACCAGCCCCAGAAAGATGCGAGACCCCGAGGGGGGACTGAAACAGCCCCTTGCAAACAGTGAAGTAATGGGCTTACAGTTTCATTATTCGTATAAAGTTTAGTGACTTCAAAATGAATGCGAAGCCAAGCAAGACTTGTTATCCCACTAAAATCTGTGCTGTAACTGAAGCCAGTGCCCAGATGTTCCGTGGTAAAATCCACCGCCTCGCTGCATAAAAGCACCACATACCCTGACGTACAGTCCTGGCTTGTCTTTATCCAAACCTACTTAGATTCTGGATTGTTTTTCTAGCAATCCTTTCAACTGCCATGGGAAGCATAAAAGGTGGTCTCCTACAAAACCGTTTGGTACCAGCTTGAAATGTAACCATTTGCAGAAATAAATCAGGATTTCTTTTTAATAAACTGTTTATCGCCAGCCTCTTGGGACATAAATCATAGAAGAAAAAGCAAGGTCTGAGTTTAATAAACATCTCATCTTTTTATATATATTAAGGCAGAAGACCCTGGCACACTTCAGAGTGAAACATCCAGCAAACAGCCTCCATCCAGCCCTACTGAGGGCATGGGATGGAGCAGAAGGCCACTGCATGGATGGAGCTTTCAGGAAAGGGTTTATCCCTTCATTTTTAGGGGACATCTAAGGTAGCCACACCTTCTAAGGAGGACAAAGGGGACTTGAAGACGCCCCTTCTGCCCCTGCACGCAGTTCTGCTATGTGAGCCGGGTTGCTTTGGGGCAGCCTGGGCTCTCGGAGCACTGAAGGATGCTCGGGCTCCAAGGAGCGGGTGGTGCTGCACATGGAGCCACTGCACCGACCCTGCCCACAGCGCTGCATCCCCAGCCTGGCTCGCAGGAGGAGGAGAGGAGTGCTGGGAAAGCCCCGCAGATGGGCCGGAGCTGTGTGCCGGGAGCTCCGGACGACAGATGAACACCAGCTCTGTGGCGAAGGCATTTAAGCCGAGCGGGGAAGGCAGCGCAGGCGTGACGTGATTTTGAACAGCTTGCTTGACAGTTTGCACCAGATTGTATTTATAAACATTGGGGAAACCTCAGAGCTTTTCCTCCGCGTTTCCGAAGTGCTCACCCACAACACAGGCGCGCGGGGCGATCCTACGCAGCTCTGCCTCGCTGACAAACTTCTCACAACTAAATTAAGGGGCCCAGAGTCATCTCGGTGGGATCAGCATCCCGCCCAGTGTTCAAATTCCCTCTCATCTCACCACCAAATCCTGACCTTCTCCAGGGTGACTGGGACATGAGGTGACCTGCTGGCCCATGACGCCAGTGGCACGTCACACGCGTGTGCCACCGTCTGCCAGGTGTGACTGGCACCAGGCAGCTGCTGGCAGAGCCCGGCATGTCCCCACTCAGGAGTGGGACATGCATATTTTGTCACTTCACTGGCTGGGCTGCAATGATAACGCTGCGGTGCCCACCCTCCACAGCACAGAAATCAACAGGATTTCTGTCCAGGGCCGCACGGAGACAAGGAGAGTGGGATGCACCCACAGTCCTCATCACGGAAACGTGGCACGGAATTTTGCAGACATATTATAAAGCTCTCACAAAATTAAGAAGGGCTCGTTATCTGCTGACACAGAAAGCCCACGAGGAACAGGTATCACTGTGCTCACAACAGGGTCAAACACAGCCACAGGACCCTGGATACACCCACACAGTACCCACATGTGATGCACTACTGCACATCTCACCATGTTCTTAATGGTCAAACTAGAAGGTAAAAATCTCTCAGTGGTTTAAAAAGTCCTCTTCTCCTTCAAATATCAGCAAGTTTTAAATTCTAGACGTTGCTCCGAGTACTTCAGAGAGTTGTAGTGGCACTAGAAAGCTGACCTGGGCAGCTCTCCTGCAGGTACGTGTTTTGCTCTGAGGCAGGAGAGCGCGGCCGGGAGGACGAGGCATTCCTGACAAGAAGCAATCCAAAATACCATTCCTAAAATAGTTCGCATTCAGCGATTTTCAAAGTAGGCTGAGCAGAAACACAAAGTTTTTCCCCCTGCTCCCTCACGGCACAGCCAAGGGTGCTGATGGTGTCCAACACCCAAGCGCTGTTTTTACGGAAACCAGGTTATGGCCAAGCCAGCAGTGCCTGCCCAGGGTCACCAATGCCATAAATCACTCACTGCCAACCGCCCAGGGAGGAATTCACCCTCACATCGTTCTCGCCCCTTCCACTTCTACAGGCACAGCTCCACTGTCTCGACCAAGCGTGAAATGGGTGCATCGAAGCTGGGAGCCCAGCCTCAGTGCTGGATGCGGCTGCCAGAGCAGCTCCAGTGCCACACTTGTGCCACTGAACATCTCCTGCTATCTACGGCTGCTCACAAACAGCCAGCTGGGACAGGGACGTCCGGGAATTTACGGCAGGGACCTTGCCTCCCCTCTGAGCTCGCCGCCTGCAGCTCAGTCGAGCCACAAGAACAGCGATACTGTTTAATTGTTCTAATTAACATTGTAACTAGATGCTAAGCAGCTCCTTTGGTGGGGAAGGGAAATCCAAGGGAAGCTACAAGCTTCATGTCCCGCAGTCCGAAAGCAGCCTTGCAGAGGCTGCCTAGTCCACGCCGGTGTCCACCAGGATGATTTCCTGAGCAGCCCCGGGCGGCATGGCACAGACAGGATCACGGTCATCCCTGGCTCCACGCTAACCAGTCCGGGGAACCACAGGGCATGCTACCGCTCAAGTGTTAAATTCATCCAGAACAAACACGCTCAGAGAATCACAGCTTTTCAAAAATCTGCGCTAGCCTTTAACTGCGAAGGTTTAAATACATAAAAGTTCTATCTGCAAGTGATTAAACAGCGCTTTGTAGCCATTGTCTCTGCGCTGTCGAAATAAATACAGAACCAAGGCTGCACGTAGCAAACCTCAGCGCTTACATCCCACCGTAGAGTTTTCTGTCTGCTTTTTTTGGTAGCCACTTTTTTTCCCCGAGAAACACGTATGATGCTGGCGGAGCCGGAGCCGCTGCCTGCCTGGCACACACCGGCTCCGCGGCAGCGCCGGAGGACGACCGGGCTTCCCGGCAGCCGCACGGGCTGTGGGGCACACGGCCGCCGCGGGCTGCAAGAGGGCAAAACCGGGGAGGAAAAAACAATCCTCGAAGGCGAGGGAAGGATCCGAGAGGTCGCCGAGGTTTCTCCCGGCAGCATCCCGCAAAAGCCGCGGCGGAGCGGTGCGGGGACGCGGGCTCAGCGCCGCAGCCGCGGCTGCAGGGACGGCGCCAGGGTGGCCGCGGCCCCGGCCCCGCTCCGGCCGAGGGTCCCGCAGCCGGGTCGGGGCACCGCGCCGCCCGCCC
>VXBC01010740.1:210843-295622 GCA_013399945.1 Ploceus nigricollis
AGAGCCGCGCAGGGGCAGCGCCGCGCCGCCCGGCTTTGTGCCGCGCTCGGCCGCGCTGCCAGAGCCTACTCAACATCCATCTTGGAGGTTGGATCCTGCCCGAAAGCAAAGCCGGGACGGGGGAATGCGGAGGCCCGGAGGACGCGGCGCTCCCGCTCCTCTCTTTCACGCGGCCGCTGCTTGAATCGGTCGGAGCTGCGGGAACGCTGCGGAACATCCCAACAGCGATGGAAGCGGGAGAGACCGTCAAGGATGCGTGGGAAATGGGATTTACTAAACCCTCCTGCAACTGAGCAAACGGGTCTCGAAGCTACATGTTCAACCTCTCACCTTGTCCCCCTCATCCGTTTTGGTCGGAGGCAGCTTTCAGGTTTGGAGGCCGAGGAACAATTTTCTTACTATTACCTGAGAGCTGCAATGAAAAGACAGAAACTATCCTTTGCCATTTAAAAACAAACACATCTCTTTTTGTTTCCTCTCTGGCTCAGTCATAAAAACGTCAAGTGCTACATAAGCATTAAACAAGTTATTACTGATAGCAGCTGATGGGTAATTCCCAGAGGCTAATCATTCCTGCCCTATTATTTCAACAGATTTGGGGAGCAAAAATTAAATAAACCCTCTTTTTTTTTTTTTCTTTTCCTCCTCCTTGCAAGACAGCTGAGCAAATCTGACAGCAAAGCCTCAGTGGAGGGATGCAAATTGTCATATTCTGTAGGGTGACCTGTAGGGTGACAAACAGCTCCACTCTGTGAGGACACAACCCCCAGAAGAGCTCATGCCTTCAGGGACATGCAGCTGTCCAGACCTCTGTTAATTGCCATTAGTTACTGCCACTTACCTCCCACTCTGCCAACTCACAGAACAGCAGGGTCCAGCCAGCCAGCATTCTGCCCAAGGGTCTGCTCAGAAATATAAGTTCACCAAAAGAAACCCAGGATTAAGAAAAAGAGCCCCGTGGGAGCCCCTAGCCAGTTATCCTTCTGTTTTCACGTCCTTATTTTTACATATTTAACAACTCTATTCTTTGTTTTCAAATAGGTTTTAAGGGTAGGAGTTTAGGGAAGGGAGAAAGACACAAGTTTAGCATAAATTTATGCATATTTAAGGAGAACCAAAAAATACCTGGTATTTGCACACAGCATCCCAACTTCTTCCCTTCCTAGAGGATCCTGTGCTTCCAACTGCAACACTTCAATAAGAAAATCTCAGCAAACTACATGTGCTCCTCTTCTGATGCAGAAGACGCAGAGATTTGATCATCCAAAAAGGGGAAAAGCTGACTAAATGAGAGAGCCGAAATTAGAGAAGAAAACCTGGTACATTCTGGCGAGCTTCCCCTCAAGCCTTTGGAGCGTGCAGGAGCCAGCAGGGAGGGACGTGCTCAGGTGAAGGCAGCAGCTACCTCCGGGTGCAATTCATGGCACAACGGGGTTTTGTAGAGCCTGCAAAGATGGCTGGCTCGGGTTTGAGGTCATTAGAGGTAAAATATTGCTGCCCAGCCAAAGAGCTCTGGAGACCGAGCGCCTCACACGCAGGCAAACCGATTATTTTGAAGCCACGGACAGTTTTAGTGCTATTGTTCTTAGGGGGTATCACTGTCTGTGATTCCAGGGGAAGCAATGTGACATCCCTGGGATGTTATTTGCAGGGGTGTGTGCACACCAGCTCCTCTGCACAGATAACTCTTGTTTTGGATGCCTGCAGTTCCACCTCTATCGCCGCTGTAAATCTCCGTTGTGATTTAAAGCCCAGCACGGAGCGAGACTCCCAGCCAGAGGCACAGTCAGAGCACTTCCACAACAAGATTCAGCTCTCTCAAAATTTATAAGGTACAAAAACATTCAATGCAGATACAGGAAGCAGACTTGGCATTTAGATGCTGGAAACTACGGGAATGTCAGGAGGCTGCCCCAGCACCTTCCAAAATGGAAACCAAGCCATGAAAGCCCAACACAGAAAATTCTCTCGTGCAGGTGATTCCTTTGAAATCCATTAAATAGTAGCTAGGATAGTCCCAGCTGCTATCCCAGCTCCCAGAAAACTGGCATTGAAATACTCCCCCCTGGAACCAGAGATGATTCACAATCATTTACAGGAATAGGCATGGTCACATACAGCACCCAAGGCAAGAAATCCTCAAGTGTAAAATGCTGTTCCTTATGTCTTTGGGGCAAAACTGAGAAACTAAAGGGGCAGAAGAGCAGCAAACCTCTAAATGATTTCTCTCTGGGCAATCACCTTCTCCTCCCACCCTCTCAGAGGCTTCCAGGGAACTGAGTAACCAAATTATTCATCCACATGCAGTCTCAACCTCTGTCTGCAGCCGTGCATCGCTTCCTTGGGGGCTGAAACAGCTTTGATTCCAGTGAGCAAATAGATATCTCAAATTTTGAACATCTCTAATTGGATCCCAAGGAGGGCTGCAAACTGTCTGGGTAAGAACTGCACTCCTCACAGTTTCCCCACACTGGGAGGCCCCGTTAGAGTGGACGGATAGGTGCTACCAGGAAACAAGATGCATGTTATGTACGATGGAGAAAAAGAGCAGGAAATGTTTAATAAGCTATCCAGTGAAAAAAATCCTGAATAATAAATCTTTCCCAAATAAAAATGGAAACAGGCAATTGGATATCCTAAGAGGGGAGAAAGCAGGATAATTCATCATATAAATAATTCATTGCAAGTTTTAGCAGCCGGCGCTGCCGTGCATTTGGTATGGGAGACAGATGACACTGAGAGTGCTTGCGTGTGTGCTTAATTTTGTGTATATACAATTTTTTTGCCCAATTACATGGTTCTCACTGTGGTGCAGATCTGAAGATCTGTTATCAGTAGCCCATTGATTAGCATTTATTACTTGGAAGACAGTATTGCTATTTTTTAACATCATAAACTGAGGTGCTAACCCAGCCTTACCGATCGATGCTGCCTGATAAGCGAGGCTGTGATGGGTTTTAGTTATGCAGCATCACACAGAGCTCACTCTCCCAGAAGAGGCATGGGCGGGACAGCAGGGGCCTCCAGAGGCATCTTGGAAGCCTCTGGCTTGGGAGCTGCCACTGCCTTCCCCAGAGGAGCCACACACGAGTGCCCAGGTGGAACCAGAGCAGCGACAGCGCCCAGAAAGGGCTAAAACCGAATGCTGTGAGCATGGAGACCATGTTCCTTCCAGTAGGAATACTGATGTTGCCTTCATGTTTCATCTGAGGAAGAGGGTTTTTTTTCTGCCCTTTAGGGAGCAGGTGGGTGCTGCTGGAAGCAGTGACCTGTGACAGAAGCGACAGCCTTGTGGGGCCCGGCAGAGCACGTGCCTGAGCCAGCACCTTCCCCCGTGTGCTGCTGCTCCATGAGCACAACCAGGCACGAAGCACCCTGCCCAGCACTCATGGCTGGCTCCCTGCTAGACCCAGCCCTGGTTTCTTTTCCTCATAAGAGGCATTTTCCTTCCTCTCTCCTGAGGGAAATCAAAAGCATGTGCAGTGGTTGGCGCGCTGCTCGCGACTGAACCCAGCGTTTGTGCTGTGCCCCCTGGAAGCGCTGCGGGAGCAGGATAAAACGAGGCACCCCAACAGCACAGCCCTGTTAGTATAACACCACAACACCTCCAGGCTTCACCCAGCTGCAGTGCAAGCTAATGCATTGCCACTGACCCCAAGAAATTACACATTTGGGCTGCCTTCAACTCATTACTTGCCCATTTTATCCAATTATGTTTTATTTATTAAGCTATTCTTGAAACTCTCCTGGCGTTGACTGTTTTACACCTTCAGTGCATTTTTTTAATCCTACTGTTTTATGAACTGATTAACAAGACTTACTGCTCCAACAGCACAAAAATACAATACAAATCCAAAATATGGTCCAATTGAATCAAGAATCCAGCATTGGCTTTTCCATATCACCATTGGAAAACACCTGCTGTTAAACACTACTGCAGCACTTGTTTTATTTATTTATTGCCAAATCCGATATATTATTATAAACCAGTTTGAAGATGAACAACATCACTCTAAAATCCCAAATATGAATGTGAAAAATAATGACAAGCAGAGCTTTCATGCTCCAAGCATTATTTCTTAATCATAACTTCATTCTACTGAGAAATAAAAACGATGCTACTTTGCATAATTTAAATAATCTAATCTACTTTCCAGATAAAATTATTAACAAACCATTGATTTAATCTCAAGTGCCCAACAGACCCCGTAAACTCTGATGCCAAATACCAATTCTTTTAATTAAAACAAATGAATTTAATAAAGATGACTGTTATGGTAATTAGACCTATTATGAAGTATAGGCTACTTTGATCTAGAACATGCACCCTTTAATTCTTGTGTGAAGGTGTTCCCACAGACACAGCCCAGACCCGAGTTCTTGTTACACTCCTGTCTTCAAAGAAGAATTGTTTCAGACATGTCACTGCAAAGTGTTGGTTTAAGTCACTATTTTCCCACCACAATTTACACACACACACACTGGAGCAACAAGAATCAGCTGTTCAAAAATGGCACTGGAAACTAAATGCTAAATTTTTTTTTTTTTAATGCTTCATGTGCTCTTACCTTCAGCTCTCCACGTGTGTGGGCAAATAGGATATTCTGCTGCTCATAAATCCTTGGTGCAAGAGCAGTAATTGCAATTTTTAGGGCCAATTTGAGGACTCCATAAGTGGTTGCCTGTGAAATACAAAAGACAGCAAAACCTAGAAGACTGGCATGGGTTTGAAGAACTGATTTTGGGTTTATGCAATGGCAACTGATTGAGAAGGATTTACCTTTACTCAGGACACACAAGGGACGTCTGTAATGTCCCAATTCCTTCCAGGCCACTGAGAAATCCACAGCATCAACCTCCTCTACTTCTCCTTCCTCCATCAAAGTAAGGACCAGCCTTGGACATCCTCAGCTTCTTCCCTTCTGGTTAACCAGTGGCACCCAGGATTCCCAGGAAATCAGAATATGCAATTTACTGAATAGACAGAAAACACTAAGAAAGAAAGAGAAAAGGGAAATTATCACTCATTGACCAATGGTACAATTACTGGGAGAACCTGAAACACAGCAGAGTTAAGATTTGATTCTCTGTCACTACTGACAGGGAGCGATGAGAGAACAAACCTTTCTCCCTTGGGGAGCTCCAGGTTTCAACTTTGTCCATTTCAAGGTCTGAACTACAGGCTGTAACAACACAAACAGAGATTAAATTAAGCATGGTGCCACATCTGGCTACTGCAGAGCTACAGCCAGCCCTCAGAGCACACATCCAGCTCTGTTAAAGCACATATGCTCCTTTTTTCCTACCCAAGTGCATCCAGCAGCACTCAGCAATTAGCAGGGATGTTTTGTGTGCTGGCATTCACATGCACACAGCGGAGGAGAGCTCCAGGCAGTGACAGAGTGGGATGGCCAGCTACAGAATGGTTCTTCTAAAGGCATTACTGAAGGCAAGCTCATCCTATATGATTTAGAATAAAAGCTCATCTGGCTGGTTTTTGTCTCCCAAAGCGAGAAATCCCATGGCACGAGGCCCTACTCGGTGCTGGCTGAAATTAAAGCCTGTTCAGTACGAACGCGTTCTTTGGTTAGTTGGTGGAGCTTAAAATAAATCTGACAGCAAGCGTGCCTAACTCAGCTTCACCTTACCCCCAGGATGTCCCCAGTGCCACCAGGATGGGTGGCAGGGAACAGAGGTGTGCTGCAAGGGCTTGTCTGCCTCATCAGGAGGTGAAATCAGTGGCACCCATTCGCTGTGTTTTCCATGCAGAACGCGACTCGTGGCCACCTCGGGCTGTGCGCGGAGCAGGGGCCGAGCCCCCGGTGCCTGCACCACCCCTGCTGAAGATAAGCAGCACGTCCTCATAGCCAGAGTGTTTACACTGCTCCCTGATGTATTGCTGGAGCAGTTTGATTACACGAATAATAAATGGCCTTCTAAAAATGTGTTTTTAAAAGCTTTTGAAGCACAAGGCTGAGAGGTGACGTGCACACCAAAATTAGCAGAGCAATGATGTGTAGCTGGACCTCTGAATTTGTGGATTACACCTTTGCAGACTAAGACATGCTTAATTCTGCTTTCTTTGCCACACTCCAAAGTTTTATTAGCTGTCTTTTAGGTAACTAAGTTTAAGGCTGAATACTTTTCCACTCCCCAGTGTTTGGGTTTTTTTCCTTTTAGACCACTAAGGAAGTTTTCCACTGCTTTGATTTTACATGGATTTAGTAACTAAGGGGTGTAGTTATTATAATTAAATATGAGAAGCACACTAAGGGACAGATATATTTGAGGGAATGAGTGCTAAAACAGTTCTGCAAAATATGACAGTGACAAGAAAATTAAAACATCAGTGAAAGCTCCAAGCACTTCTAGCTGCAAAAACATTTCCTTTTTCCACATCGTTACCACTGAACGTTTCCTGTTACAAGCAAGAGCTTAGGAAGCCAGGCTTGCTCAACTCACCCCTGTTACTGAAACAATCCAATAAAAAACAGGTCTATGTCCTATTTTCCCAGCCCCTCGCTAGAGCCTGATCCCTCAAACACGAGCTCCATCTGGTGGGCTTTCCCAAAAAGTCGGAGCATCCATCCAGCCGTCCCCGGGGCCAAATACACGTGGCCCCAGGCTGGGAATTCCAGCCATTACTTGCTTCAGGGGATTGATTTTGGTCCTCGGGGTCAAACCCAGAGGTACAAGCAGCTCCAAGGAGAACTCAGAGGACCGACCATCCAGCATCAGCCCCTTGCCACAGAGCTGGTCTAGCATTGGAAATCAAAGCTGCTTCAGTCTCCTGAAGAAAACACCCAACACCCTCTGAGACATCTCTGGGGGTCCTGTTTGGTCACAGCTCCCTGTACCGAAGGGCAAAACCTCCATTGCCAAAAACATGTCTGCAGATGTTTTGGTTACCCAGTGGCATCTCAGATGGCACTGGGTGACTGTTTTTACATGGTAAAGTGAGCCAGGGGTGACACATGGCAAGCAGGGACAGCAGCCCCAACCCCTCAGCACCCGCCCCAGCTACTGCGCAGAGCTTCATCGATGGGAGACAGCACAGCTCAGGAAGGACAAAGTTCCCGAGTTTGCACTCCAGGATGTTATCACAGTTTTAAATCCTCTCTTATAAAACATGGTGTCCTGTGAAAGACATTTTGCTGTGTCTAAGTAGGACATCTCTTTCAGAGATCTATAATTGCTTCCCGTCTCAAGTGAGGAGATGATAAAGCCCAATGCAGCAGATTACAAGTTTATTGTAATAAATTTCATTGGCCAGGAAAGCAAAATTTAAAAACACACGAGATTGAAATGATAGAGAACACAATTATGCAAAGCTTCAAGCCCAACATCTTATGTAACTGCAGGGATTTGTCTCTGCCTCAAGAACACGGCGTGTGGGAACGCACGTGACCGGTTTGCCTTCGGAAGCGCTCACTCCTGGTCTGAGCCTCCCCAAACTGGGCAGGGGAGCAGGATTCATATGGATACAACCTCAGACATGTGTGTGGAAGCAACCAGCCCCACTGGTGTGTCTGTTTTTTCACAGCATTCACATGTTGTGAGGAGCAAAAGGCACAACAGAGACGCTTCTATTGATTTGCCATTCCCCGGTAGCTGAGCACATCCGAGCTATTCAAAGGAAGTTGTTTGCCACTCTGGAGAAGCTGCTTGTTAGAAGGTGGGCAATTAGCAGAAAAAAATGCCAGAAGAAGCTGAGTGTCTGTGTGTGGTCCCCAAGAAAGCCCATGGGACAGCTTGCCTCAAGACATCAAGAAATCTGTACAGAAGAGCAGACTACCAAAGGGCCAAGGAGGAACTGATGGGATACATTTAATTAATCTTTCCTGTCATTTTTACAACTCCAGCTGGAGGAACACAGGGATTCAGCTGCATCAGAGAGCGTGGAAAGAGCACCCCTGAACTAAGGCTGGAAATGCTTTTGGGGTGTTACTATTCCAAGTGGAATTGTTTGCTTAAAGATAATTATTTTTCTCAGCACCAGCTTTAAGGTTTTTCGTACAAGCCGATGAAATACTGTCCAGCCTCTGTTTCTTCTCCCCTTCTCCACACAGAACTGGCATTTATTTTCTGTTAACACCCCAACAATCTGTTACATCTACCCCAAGGACAAGTTCCAGAAAATAAGGCCATCCCCTACCTGGCAATATCCCCAGAGAAAACAGGTCTTCCAGGATCCCTTTCCTAGATTTGCCAGGGCTGGCTCAGCAAGAAAAGGAAAGGAAATAGCATTTTAAAACCAGGCAAAAGCCAAACAGGAAACACACATTTTAGAAACCACTAATTTTCCCAATCACAATGTTTGAAAGCAGGGTTAGATGCAGTACATTTGTTTTCAAATGGCAGTTTACTCCTCTTAAAGAAGAAAGATGGAGCATTAAAGAGAGAGATGGCTTTAGCACCAGGTGCTTCCTTAATATGTCCCACTTTTCCAGAGAAGGTAGAATGGTTCCTCTGTTTAGCCATCAAGATGATGATGATAATGGCCATGTCCACAAAAATCCCGTTGCCAAATCAAGGGAAGACCAGCATCAAAGGACTTCAGCCTGGCACCAGCAATGACATTTCAGTGTATTGATGGGATCAGCTGCCAGCCCATCAGCTTATTTATCATGCACTAATTCGTAATGTTCTCCTGCTTTATTGACAGCTTTGCAGATTTCCTCTGGATTGGCCTGGATCTGGATTACAAATGTCCCACAATTTACGTGCTCACTCCCTCTAGAGCCAAAGAAGATTCTGCCCAGTGCAAAGTCACACATGCAACTGTTTGAAGAACTTAAAGGTCTCCAAGGCAGAGATGAGTCTGTACAGCAGTGTCTGTCTTTTGACACCCTTATTCAGACAAAGTTCCCACTGATGAAAGTGGCCAGGCTGGATTCCATCTTCCGAACACACCCTGATTTTTACTGATACACACACAAACGTGCGCGTGGTATCACTGACGCTTCGTCAGTGTGTAACCCACATCCCACATTTAGGTGTTATGGCCTGTCTCGCCCCCTCAGAAAAACCTCTCCAGCCTGCACCCTGCAGAGGCAGGGATGGAGATCAACCAGATGGCCCTGGCTCACTGAGACTGGGACTCCTTCATTCTCTGACGTCCACCAAGCCCAGAGAACATGCTGAGATTTCCTTGAGCTAAAAGGTTCCCCTATCTTCCATCTGCCCACCTCTAGGAAGCCAACACCCTTGGAACCTGCTGGCTTTGTATGAAATTTGACATTTCAGAGATGATGTAAAGTCACTGGGAAGGCCTGGCAGACACGTGGCCAGCACAGAGCCAGCACAGCTCCACAAACACTGCTCTGTAGGAAACCAGGCAAAAAGCATGGACCTGCCCTGCCTGGGTCCCTTCCCCAGAGCTCCTAAAAGTATTCTGTTCCCTGTAATGAAGAGTTTGTGCCCAGCAGAAGGAAACCAGCTCTGTGAGGCAAGGAAACGGCCCGGGGAACCTTTGGGGAAGGCAGTTTTTGTACTGTACCTTCTCTCTACAAAAGAGAAGTGTTTAGATTGCTAGGAATGGTTTTTCAGGCTAGTCTAAAATCACGTCATTTGGGACAAATCCTTACTCTCAGCTGTGAGCACAGCTCTGCTGGGGAGGCACCGACCTTCTCCATCCTGGTGAAACCCCACACACTGCTGGGTGGAGGAGGCTGAGGAGAGGAAAAGTGTCCATGCCCATTCCTATTCCAGAGATGCAGCACGAACCTTTGGACAGCCTGTAGGCAGGGAGGAGACAGTGGTTTAGCTCCAGAGGCCCCTCATCACCATAGGAAAACCAGGAGCAGAGCAACAGCACAGTTTTGTGAGCAGGAGAGAGTGCTTTGGAGCCCAATTAAATTCTAGCAGTAAACTGGGAGTAGTCTTATAAAAGAGTAAATAAAACCCAATGGAAACACAAGTTCTCCCTCAGCAGAGGATAAACATAAAGCCTGCACTGAGAAAGCAAGCAGGGTGGCAGGGATGGGGCTCTGCCAGCCCTGAGTGCAACACATCCAACAACTACCACAGGCAAAGCTGCGCACCCTGGGAAGACTTTAAAAATCAGACCCTGGTGAAGTTTGAACTCCAGGCTGAAGAGAAACCTTCATTTTCTCTCACTACAACACTCTACCCTGGGGACACTGACTCTTGTGATGTGGCCAGGTTAAAAGTTTTAGCAACCTTGCTAAACCTCTAGGAGCTTCCTCTCCTGGAGGGAAGAGCACGTGTAGGGATATATTTAGCTCTTACACTCAAACCTTCATAAGTGAACACTTGTATATAATAGAAATATGCAAGTGCACACAGGAGCACAGGCTGTGCACAAACATCATCACCTGCACATACAGGCCCGAGACCACCTGGAAGAGCCTGAGTTTTCCACACACGTTTTTCCAACAGAGCAAGGAAAATCCGTGCAGTTCAGCAAAGCCAGACTCGGTCTGGGCTCTGCAGAGCCCTCCCTCTGGGGACGTCAGAGGCAGAATGTCTGCACAATTTCAGGGGCTAATATGTCAAAGCTTAAAGTAGCCTGAAGAATTTAATGGGGCTTTAGATGCCTGCAACTGAAATGTAGTATTTTTGAGAACAGCTGACTGAGATGAATGGCATCTGCTCAGGAGTCATGAAACATCCTGCCCGTGTCACACCCTCCCAGTACACACAAATCGAGGTGAAATGCCTGCAGCATTTTCTTCTCAGAAGAAGGGAGGCTGACAGCTGTCATAAGCTGAAGCTGTTCCAAACCAGAATCAAACACTGCTCATAAACAGTAGTGGTGTTTACATACAGAAACTAAACAAATTTGGGCGGAATAGGCTGAATGAATATGAACAAACCAAACAAGGAACTCATAAGGGATATTCCTTCCTTATTAATATCCTCCACCTCCCGGGTACTACTCAGGTTTTTTGTTTGCATTTCCCAAATCTCTTATCTGTGCTTTCAGATACAGAAAGCCACACAGCATGCCATAGCTTGACTGTTTGCATTCATCAAAGTGAAAATGCCTATTAATAAGAACTCAATTATTTGGAAAAAAGTTCCTGGCAGTACAGCAGCACCTTTCTAAGTTCTTCTCCAATGGGAACTTTACTTTCTGCAAACTTCGTTTGACTCAAAAAAAAAAAAAGAAGAAAGAAAACTAATTACAAATAGATGGTCTGCTTTGACTCCAAAGTGAAGGGCTGCAAAGAAATGAGCATGAAAAGCAGAATCTGTCACAAGCATCTGTGGAACAGCAGGAAGTTATGGCCAGCTTGTGACAGTAGCACTAAGACTCCACATGGGAATACTATTAAATTAACAGCACATTGAGATTAATTGCCTTTTTTTTTTTTCCTGAGGATTTTAATTTGTTTTTCAGTTGCCCAACAGGTATCTTGTAATGCAGTGGGTTCAATTTGGTGGGGAGGTTTTTTGGTTTTGCAGCTCTCTCTGAGCTGTATTTCCAAGTCCTGTGTTATTAATTTATCACCCAGGAATAGAAAAGCAGCTCCAGTGCTCTGACCCAACCACACCCAAATCCTCAGGGAAGTCAGATGTCTCTTCAGAAGCCATGGGCAGTGAGATAACAACATCACACACACGCTTTGGATTTCAATTATCACTATTAAGGATTAGGAACGCTGTGAGCAACCAATTTTGCTGGCATTACTGAGACAGAGTCAAGCCTGCTTTCAGTTAACTGTAATGCAATATTTACGCCTCAAACCTGATTTTAGCGAGTTCCCTTCCCTTCTGGACCAAGTACATCACTGGAGGCTCCAAGTCCCCTCTTTGGCATCCCCACCCTCACTTAATTCTTGACCACAGGGGAATTTTAACAGGGAATAAACTAATCCCTCTCTTGCTACTGCCAACATAAGAGAGTACTGTTATCCCAGTTCAAAAGAGATCAGCTTTTCTCCTATTAAGCTTTTCTTTCCTAAAAGAAATCTGGAAATATGGGGAGATTGACTGCCCCTCCAAAGCTGCTTTAGTGTCTGAACAGGTCACTTACACAGAAAGAATTTTCTTTGAAATATCCTGGTGTCGATGACCGTGTTTTTCTGGTATCATTGCTAATCCCCTCCATTCCATAATTAGGATTGTTTCTCCTGACATTATTTCTACAGCTTCCATGCTGGGGCATGACTATAAAGGACAGGCTGCAAATCTGGCACTGAGGAAAAAGAGAGAAAAATAACACAAACTGCAAAAAGAGCTGCTCTCATTTTAACCTTCAGAAAAGTGCAGTTTTTCCTAACTTTTAGCATAGGGAAATAATCTGGCTGGTGTTTTGTGCCTAACTTTAAGTGAGAGTTTTAAGTGACTGCTATATTTAATCAAAGAGAGCTGGTTTGGTGAATAACTTGCAAAGAATCTCTGCATGTGCCAGCCCTGCAGGGTAATGTAGTTGTCTTAAATGGATTAACATGGGATTAACATGACCAACAGCTGACACATGGGATGCCTGAACACAGGAAGGCACAACGGGAAAACTTCCTCCAAGAAAATTAAAACATCTCCCTCTCTTCTCCCAGCTAAACCAAGCAACTAAATGAAAGGAACCACCCAGATGACAAAAAGGCCAACAAAGGAGCTTTACCATTTGCCAGAGCTGTCACTTCTCTATCCATCAGGCCATGTGCCACAAACACTAGCAGCACACATCCTGCTTTTGCTTCACGAGACTTCCCTTCTCCAAATCCTTTCCCTCGGCCCTGGGAAGAGCCTCAGACCCTTCCTTGGGCTGATGTCTCCCATTAAACCAAAGCTGCAATCTACAGTCTCACTGTTGAGATGTCTTAACTCCTGCACTGATCAACAGACCATGAGGAACCCACCAGGTCCCCTCCCTGGCTGCCCCAGCCCTGCTCTCACCACTGCCAGCCCAAGGCCAGCAGCCCTTGGACAGGAAGCACCTGGGTGCTGCCCTTTTATAGGGCAGGTGGAAGCAGGGCTGTTGCTGCTCTAAGTGAAAACACAGCATTAACCAGCATCCTGGCTCCTGGGGGAAAGTGTTTTATTAATCAGAAAAATGCTTTCCACCCCGTGGTGTCTTGCAGACCTTTAAACTTGCATCTGCACAAATCAGAGAAATTCTTCTGTCATTCTCACACAGTTAAAATACAGAAACCATTTTTAGACTTCAGGATTACTTTTTTTTTTTTTTAAATAAGAAAGAGAACTTGAACCTGATTAGAATTACCTTCTCAGCTCAGCACAGGGTGCTGTGGGCAAGGTAGAATTTCCAGGGTACATTCCCCATCCGTTACAGGGGGAAGCTGAGATTACTTGACCAAATGGCATGGTCATACACCACCTGCTTTGTCTCATTCTATTCTAGACTACTGAAAGAGAGAGAGGATGAAGACCAGAAATGTTGGGCACCCCATAATCCTGATTACCCAGAAACTGCTGTCATGACTGAGCAATGACTGGTAGGAGGCTGGGAGGATGATGTGAAGATAATGAAGTGCAAGCCTTTGGGTGTGAGGACCTAGAGCCAAAGGGTAACAGAGCATTATTTCACCCACAGTGCTCACCATGCATTTCTAGTTCTGCCTTTTACACAACTCATTTCATCTGAGAAGAAAATATTTTCATGGATGGTGTGTTCTTGCTATAATTCATGAGACTATGTATAAAAACAAAACATTTTTCTCCACAGGAAAAAAAAAAAAAAGAAAGAAAGGGACAAAAATTCCCAAAAGACCCCAAGTTTTTAAAGGAGAACTGGGAGTGTTGATATCCAGTTTTGGCACAGCTTGAGGAAGGAAAAAAATCCCTGTTAAGAACACTATGGTTGATTTTAACTAAAATAACTCACCCCCTCAGAGTTGTCTGGGTCACTGCAGAAAGCATTTCCTTTGGGGGTGTTTGAGCCTGGCAATGCTAATTCAGACAGATGACAGCACCTGCACTGGGGGAACATACATCATTCCAAGAAAATCAAGCGGAAAAGCAACTTCCAGGCATTTTATGTGCATTTTAAAAGATACAAACTCTCTATCATACAACACCAGGAATACCCCACGCTTGGCGTGATTAGGATTTGCCTGAGCCAAAGTTTACAGTCTTGTGCCCAAGCCTGACAAACATTAAAAGCCTGTGACTATAAAGATAGCCCTGCAAACACCATTTTCTCCCTGTGAATAGCTCGCGTTCAATCCTCCTTTCGGGCCAGCTAACGCTGTCAGATAATGAGTGAAGCGCCACAAATGGCCGGCGCAAACCTCCGCGGATGGCTGGGGAAAGCAGCGGCAGTGAATGGAGCGGGGTGGCTGCCCCCGCACCGAGCACACAGAGCGCGTCTGTCTGTTCCGGGGATTCCCGGCGGCTTTGAGCGCGGGGTGCCCTGCCCGCAGCGCTGGTCACCTGCTGGGAGCTCCCATTGAATGAGGTTACATTCTAATTGGATTTTCCGAAGGCAGTGCATTAGCATTTTCCATGATCTCACCCTTATTAGCCAAATCGCTAACCAGGAGGAGCGCGGTTATATTGTGTGCTGGTTACATTATCTGCCGCTGCAGTGTCTGCAAGCCAGTCCCAAATTCATGCAGAGATAAAAACTCCCCTCTCTCTAGCAGAGACTCGGGGAGTCTATTGTGGAGCTAAGGTTGCAGTCAAACTCTAATTTTCAACAGTTCACCCAAAAACAACTTCTCTCTGGAGGCTGCCTCCCCAGTGCTTTGCTCCTGCTCTTCCTAAGTCGGCACTATAAGTCAGGAATGTCGACTCTTTCATCCCTGTTGGCAGAAGCAGCATCCCTCTACAATGTAAAAGCAGAAGACTCCTTTCCCATGGACTGTTCCCCATTGAGCCCAGAATCAAATGCTGGACATGTTTAATCCTGTAAGGTTATTATTTCTATACACAGGCCTTTGAACATTGAAAGGAATGGAAATACCTGTTCCATAAGCAGAAATGACACATGCAGGCCATCCTGTAGCTGATGACTCTGCCTTTGCACAGCTCAAAAAACTGTTTGTGTCAGAACTTAAATCCACATTAAATACTCCTGAGCTATCAGGGAAGCAGGCAGGACATTTCACGTTGCCGCAAAAATCTGTTTCTTCTTTCAGGTGGGGTCCCAGCAGGTTTGGATAGCTGCTTCTCAACAATAGCCTTCTTAAAAGCCTGGAGGGAAGAGACAATCTTGCACATAGATTATCAAGTAATGTTTGCTGGCCACTCATCCACCAAAATTTTCTGAAAAAAATTATTGTCTAAATACAATTTCACTTAAAAAGCCAGGTTTTATTCTCGGTTAGAGGTTACATGACAATGTTCAGATTCATTACAAGAGTAATTTGGAAATATAAAGCCACATTCACTGAGAAGTTAAACCCATTCAATATTTCTACTAAAATTCTTGCAATACAAATAAGTACACACAGAAAAAAAAACCCCTGTGATTATGTTTTACATGGAATTCGAGAGCCAAAACAAAAGGAGATCTGACCTGGACTGAAAAAGGGCAAGTGGGCACCTTTTACCTGGCCTGGCATGGGTTGTACCCTGATCACAATTACACAAAGGAGTTTAAAGAGAGAAGCAGATTTCCCTTTTACCAGCCAAGAAGGACAGGACAGAATTGAAGGTGATCAATCAACAAATCATTCCCTGGAATCAAATAAAAACCCTCATCATTCCCAAACAACAACAACAACAAAAATATCACACCACTATTGGACTTGTAAGCTCTTGAATTCAAACCAGATGTGACAGTCTAAATCCTCAGCAAGAACTGCATCTCTTCTCATCAGGCTTTTAAAGAGATTCTCACAAGGCAGCACAAACAGCATCTTCAGAACAAAGGGCAGTAACGCTTCCCAGCAGAGTTTAACTGGATCCTGAGGATCACCAGCCTGTATGAGCTGCTTTTCTATTGTCCTCACAGGGATTTTACCAGACATAAATCACATGCACTGAAGAGATAAGGAGCTAGGAGCAAAAAAACCCCAGAAGAAAACAGAATAATGAAGTTGCAGGAGTCCCTTGCAGCCTTTGGTTTACACTTCTCCAGGCCGGAGGCTGTCAGCGATGGGCTCCCTTCTCCAGGGAAGAATCTGCAAAAGCAAAATCAACGGGAATTATTGTGACATTGAGAAATACAACTCACTTAGGAGTAATTTTCCTCCATTTTGTAACACTTTCACACACACACCCCCCAAAGCCAACACTGTACTTCATTACGAGGCTGCAATCAAACCAATACAAGTGGCAGTAGGAATGAAGAAGCAAAAGAGAGTGGGGATATCAGAAAGTGCTCCAGGAGTCTCTGTCTCAACCTTCCTCTAATCCTGATGGTTGACACAGAGCAAACAGTAGGGTCTAATGGCTTAAAACCCCTTGTAAAAATCTTTCCAGACTTACAAAAAGATCAGCTGACATTCAGCAGTGCTCAGAGGTGTACACTGGCATTAGGTGCACACAAGAGAGCAGCTAAATCTGACAGAGGGAATAATTAGTACCCATGGCTAAGAAGGTGTCTGTGGTCAAAAATGTGTTTAATAGTAAGTCACTCAAGCTAGGAAAATAAAACAAAATTGAAGAAAGGAAATATGCTCTTGCTGGTGCAACACATGCTTCCTGAAGCTTCAAAGGTTTTGGAAATGCTCTAACACATCTCTAGTACCATAAGCACAAGTGCAGTCAGTATTTCACTTAAAGAGAAAACATTAGGAATGATGAATCCTGATCTGCTGGCTCATAGAAATAAAATGATCAAATCCTGCAGCTGTTTAAATCACATATCCTGTTCCTCTTCCCAAGAGACTTTTCTGCCTGGTCCTCTGAAGAACTACAACACATTCTGTGATCTTCAGCTCAAGCTGGCTTTTAAAAGCACTTTGGCTTCACATGTTCTGGAGTTAGGAATCACAAGTGTGCTAATGGCCTTTTTGCAGTAGCAGAAATCAAGCTGTATCAGTAAAAACGCTGAAAATAATCACATTTTCATTCCCAATGGGGATGGCAAGCTGCTAATTAAATCTGGCTTGACTACTTGGAAGCACTGATAATTTCTCATGTCATGTATGCACTGAGGACACGCTAATACTAAAAACGTTAAGGGTCTGGGATTTTTTCCAGGAAAATTAAGATGTCAATTAATTGACTTTTTTTTTTTTCCCCTGTCTGGTTTTTACTGAAGACCTCCACAAATCCATTTTTTTCAGTTTTTCATATTTTCCCCCCCTCTCCCTACAGATGTCATTATTTTCAGTGGCAAACCCCACACTTCTCCCTCCTCTTCTTCCAATTAGCTGTAATTATAACAACATTAGCAGCAAATTAGGTGCCTCGAGGGCAAAAATCTGGGAAGCAGCAGAGTGTGGAAAGGAAGAGGAGATGAGATTATAATGGAAGTAAGCGGGCACATCCATGTGCTCATCTGGGCACCCTTAGGGCTGTGCAGGTTGAGCTCTGCTTTCCCTGAGCCTGCCAAGATGAGGAGGTGACCAGCTGCTGCCACAGGCCTCCACAGCTACCCCTGGAGAGGGAAGCAAAAGGCTCCATTTGGGCTTCTTCCCATGCCTGGCATCAGTGGATCCAACATAAAAACATCCAGCTCAGGCTGGAGAAACCCATTGGTTGTATCTGATGTTCTGAAGGGGTAACTGGGGTCCTTAAATGCATCTACTGGGAATCTTTCTGCCAAGGAAAGAAATGCAGTAGGATTAATTGTACAAGTGAAAAAGGCAACACATGCCAGCAGTTGCAGCATGCAAAAGGGTTCTTGCTCCTAATAGGCTTTTGAGCAATAAACCTTTTTTCCAGAGAATTTTGCATTAAATATCTGGGTCCAGGGAAAGTCTCCAAGATCAAACTCTTTTTTACAACTGTCTTTTCAATTTTGCACAGTTGGATAAGGAAGGAAGTCAACACTGCTTGCCAAATAAAGTTACATTAAGTACATTTGCTGGAAATCTTTCTGCTTTCCTCCTTAAAAATTAAAAAAAAACCAACCCAAATAATCAACAAAAACCAAACAGAAAAACATAACCAAGAACAAAAAGGTCAAAATCTGACATCAGGAGTGTAACAGAGCATAGAAAGACTTAGGAGCTAAAATTCCTCTCAAGGCAGCATTGCTGGTCCAACAAGACAAAGCTGGGAGAACTTCAGCATATTTTAGGACTAAGACTTCCTGCACAGCAAGGTACCTGGGGAGGGATCAGTCCAGAGGTGGGAAAGAAGAGTTATTCTTTTGGAAATAATTCTCTTGCCAGTGCAGTAAGGAAATATCTCATCATCTTCCTTAATCTCTGTCTTGTATCACCTACATTTCCACTTTGCTTGTCCTTCTTTATTGGGACCCTAAAGGAAACACCTTTGCTTTTCTGGAAGACAAGTTGAACTCTGCTATGAATTATCTGAGGTTCTAAGCAGCTTTTTGAGGGTTGGGGCTTTTATTTCTTCTCATTCTGCCCACCCTATTCCCCTCATCCTTTCCTGTTTCCTGATGAATTTATTCCCAGCTTATTAGAAAGGGCTCAAATCCAAAAGTGCCAGATCCAAACCATCACACAACCACAAAGAGCTCAGTGCTGGACACAACATTGCATAAGAGATCCTCTGCCAACTACCAAAACACATCTCTGGGGAAAATAACAGTCTGGAGAGCCAACTTTAGCAAATAGCATCAAATAGTGTTCATCAAATTTCTGTAGCAAAGAGTCGGGGCTTTTAATTTAATTTAAATTAATTTAAATTATTTTTTTAATTTAAAAAATTCTTCAAAGATAATCCTAAATTTATAGATGCTGGCAAAAAATGTTTCTTAAACAAAATAGAAAGACAAACTGGGCTTAACAAGGGCAGCAGTCCTTTGAGACAGCCTCCTCTTACCATGGGAGCAGCTAAGGAGAGTGGTGCCAGTCAGAAGTACAGATATGGTTACAGGAGAAGCAGAAAACATGAGATTACAGCTGGTTACAGAAGGACCCCTGCAGACCCCAAGTCAAATGCCAAAGTACCTGAGTGCAAACACCTTCCTTCCTCACAAGAGAGGGAGGAAAACACAATGAAGGTGCCTCTATATAAAACTACAGAAAAAATTATTAAGTCCTGATTAGTGACATACACCTTTGAAGTCCCAATCACATTATGAGACTCTCACAGATTTCAGATCTCTCTAAACCAGGCTTTTAAAATGGAATATTATCAAAAATATCAGTTTCCCAACTCATTTCACTTGTGTTCAGCTCTAAAGTTACAACCTGTGACCTGTGTTTCATAATTATTACTTAAGGAAAAAATGCCCAGCATCAAAGGAAAATTTGTTAAGGGAAATTTAAAGGTTTTCCCTAGAAACACCAATCTACTGAAATAGCACTCCTAAAGGAAACTGTTTCATGCCTAAAAGTTTCTTCACTGCTGATTTGTTTCCTATAATGAAGACCTAGCTCAGCAGAGAGAAGATTTATCAGTCCATTTATAATTTGCTGAGAAAACGAAGGACAAGAACTGAGAATCAGGAACGCTGCTGCACATACTGGCTCATTTAGACCCACCAGTGTAATTAGCACTAGTACAAAATAGAGCAAAGAAATGGGCACATCAAGAACTCTTGCTCATCACATATTCTTGGAGCTTCTATCTTGGAAACCTTTCCCAAAATACTTACAGGCAGATTTAATACAGACAACTATATATAATACCTAAAGCCAGGCTAGTGACTCAAGAGTGGAAGTTTGACCTCTGTGTGATCAGTGGATAAATGATCATAATCATCTCTTTTAGCAGCCAGGATAAAGAGAATAAGAGCCCAGAAGGTGTTAAAGCAGACATCCTCCACTGCACTATGATGGGACTATTAAGAAATCCTCTTTAAAGGGACTGGAGCAAAAAGGAAAGGGGAAAGTCTCCAAGTATCCTAATCCCTGTCCTGTTGAGAAGGAGGAGTTTGGATGTTCTGGGCAAGGAACAGTAATAGGAAGACAGAGCACAGATTTTCAAGAAGTTTTTCTTAGGGAGTGAGAAGTCAAGTCATGTAGTCAAGCAGGGTAGAAGAAGAACTCTCTTTCTTCAGATCCCCCAAGTGCACTGCCCTGGCCCACAGCTGCAGCTGGTGGCAGGACTGGTTTCATTCCCTGTTACAAACATCCTCCCTGCATCCTCTGGTGCAGTAAATCACTTGGAGTTTGAGTGGGAGGAATGGCAAAATTAATCTCCTGTTCTGTTGTGCAGATACAGCACTACTTTCCCTGTGACCACATCAGAACTCTCCAAAGAGCTGCTGTGTAATTATGGGATGCCCATCAGCCATTTTGTTGAGCTACATTCCCACTCTACCCTCTCTTCTGGGCAAACGTGGATGACAGCAAAAAATGGAACAGTTCCTCTGTAGCCATCTTCTTCTTCCAGATGTAACACAGCAGCTTCTGGACTCAGCAGTCCCTGCCATCCCACATGGTACCCACTGGCACCATAGGATGGCAGATTCCCACCCAGAAGAGATCCCTTGTGGTGTCCACCTTTTGAGTGGTCTAAAACAAGTACTTCAAAATAGCCAGGAATGATTTCTAATCCAGACACAAATATTAATTACTCTTCCCCGTTTCCAAAAAATAGTTTGTACTGACCCTTTGGCAAGTATTCAACTCTGTTCACTTGCATGGCTCTATTTTCAGACCACCTGAACTACCAGAACAGACCAGGAACAGCAATGGGCATTTCGTCTTTAAGGAGAAACAACATCCTAAAGCCTGCACTTTGTTACCAAGGACTCCTAAACCTGCCCCATCCTGGCCCCCTCTTTTGGCACATCATTAAATTTGGTCTTCACTGGAGCAACAGAAGCGCCAAGGAGAATTCTGAGGGTATCTTTTCTTTAGGACTATTACTAGGTGTTTGATGAGGCAAATGTGTGATCCTATAATGTGTAATAGAGACATTTTATGAATTGCAACAAAGCTATAACATAGAGGGTATTACATCAGAAACCTCACCTGTGGTGCACACACACCAACCTTGACTCTCCAAGGCAAAGCTGTCACATAAGCACTCAACAGATAGACAGGAAAGTTTACTCTACATCCCTCAAAGGCCTCCATTTGAAAAAAAAAGTACATTTAATACATGCTCTGTCCAGCTGTTGTCTTACCATTTGCCTTGTGCTGCACATCTGGCGGAAGCTGGTCAGGAACATACCACTGATAGTCTGGCTGCACAGAACAATAAAACATTATTGCAGCAATATGGACTTCACAGGCACTTCAAACAAAAGAGCAGTGACATGATAAAAACATAATTGTGCTGTGAAGCCTCTCATTAGCCATACAAAAGCAGTTTAAAACAAAATCTTATATTTAGGTTTGTTTCCACCAATCCCAGTCTTCCAGCTTGCTTCCTTTCCTATGGCATTAGAAAAATTGGTGTAAACCTTTCTAGATCCCACAAATCACAATGACACATTAAGAGAACCAAACCAGACTTGAAAAGGGCTAAGGAATGAAGTGCAGCAGAAGACACAGCAGGCATCTCCCTGTACCAAAGAACCCCAGAGAAACCTGGCCCATCTGCCAGGTGAAGCTGCTCCAGTTTGAATGCATCTGTAAAATGCTCCAGTGTGGCAGGAATGAACCATGGAATCAAGTTTTCTCCCCTCCTCCCTTTGCTCACAGGTTAGCACTGCTGTTACTACAGCATTAGCTATTATCAAATAACTTCCTGAAAACACTGTGGGATAGGGGAAATTCCCATCTTTCTCATAAGAGGAAGTACTGGGAAGGTTATGTCCATGCAGACACAGTTTTGTCCAGGGAAATCTTGGAAGAAATAGTGCATAATAATTTATACCACCCACTGTGGTAAATGAGTAGCAAATTACCACTAGAGAAAACAACTTTGGGACCAGCCATTTAAGCTGAAGCTGGGTTAGGCTGTCTGTCTGGAATAAGTAGTCCATGCAAGCTTGTCAAAGTCTAGGTAATTGCTGCTTCAAATTAGTTACACTGGAAAAATGTTTCTTGTTTTGCAGAAACTACTCTGACAAAATCATTGAGTAGCCCCAAGGGGAATCTTGCAGATTTCAATTTGCAGGGAACAAATTTCATAGACTCCTACAGAAGTTTTGCCTGAATTAAGATGGCAGGATGAAGCTGTAGATAGAGAAAACAGATTTAATTTTTATGTTTTGCTGTCATTCATGCTTATACAGCAGTAATCACTCTCATACACTGTCAGGAAAAAAAGGAGCTATTGTATTTCAACTTAAATTGTACCAGTCACAGGAATTATCGACTAATTCTGTGCTTGTGTGCAAACAAAGTAGACTTTGACATAAATCTTTAAGCACAGGTAGTTTTTCACCAATGGCTCAAATTACACTCGTTTGCATTGCTTTTTTGAGTTTCTGGTGAATTTTATGTTCTCTGATCAATTCTTCTCTTTTTACGTACCTATACCCCACAAACTTGAATGAATTTCAAGAACAAGATGTGTATTTCACATCAGACTAACCAAAATGTTTCTAGTAGAGAGTAAAAAGGAAAGAAAAAGTGCAAGAACAGAAAAACACAAAAAAGCAAAAGCACAGCCTAAACATGCAGGACTACCTATCAGGACACCCATTAAATTCTAACACCTTTCTTCATTGCTAACAAATTGCTCAGGGAGGTACCCAAAGCTCAGAGCAGCAACTCACACAGGCAAAGAATTGAAAAAAAAGGGTCAGAATGAAACTGGGAGTTACAAAGCAACCAGTCAGACTGACACCGGCGCTCCGGCAGGAATGACAAAGTTGTAAACCCAGTGATCCCTCACAGAATTAGAAACCCAGATGATGAAAGTTCAGGGAGAAGAGCCAAAATAATCTGGGCCAGTGTCCAAATTGCAGGGAAAAACATTCTGCAATACTTCCAACTCTGATAAATAGGCAGATAAGCACACTCCTGAAGCACAGAAATTACTTGTCTGACCACAGCTTTTCCATTGGATTTCTACAGCCTGAAAGCCTTACATGCATTTTGCAAAAATTCAGCTATAATTTCTCAAATAATGAGCATCTTTCCATATGTGACAGCTTTATAGCCAGAATCAGATATTGTGTATTTAAAATGACATTCACCATGTTTAAATGCATTCTCAGTAGATTGGAACAAGCCAGCCCACTTAGATAACTCAAAGCATTTCAAAAAATGTTCTTTGAAGCCATATTTTCCTTGGAATAACTCACTCCCACTCACAGAACCTGCTCCAGTGCAAAGCTATTCTTATTCATGCTGAGGAAGACAGGACCCTGTCGTGTTCCAGGAAAAAAGGCACATTTCCTATTGTGTTAGCCACACTCAGATAGAACTTCTCCTTCTGCTGATTTGGCTTTTATTATCTTATGTCGAAGGCTCAGAGCAGATCCTTACTTCTGAAGTGGGGTAATTATACAGCTAGAAGGGGCTCTGAATGTGTGTCATGGGAATAAATTAAGGTAAGAAATCAGCAAGACTTGAATCAAACAACCTTATTTTTTTTAATTAGCAAACAAACGTAAAAGAACCCTGTTTTTCTTCTTAGTGCTGTTACAGATAAAGAGTATTTGCCAAAGTGAATTCCATCTTGATCTGGACTAAACAACACACTAGGAAAGCACAGATTCAGTTGCTGCTGAGGATGGCAGGGTGATGGCACCTGTGGTCACCATGCTGTGAGAAGATCAGTGTCCCTGTCACACAGGTGGTGGTGGGAAGCTTACCGAGCGCTGCTGCTTCTGTGCCCTGCGAGGCACCGGATGTGCCCGAGGATCCGGACAGTGAAGAACCATCCCACAACCCCCATAACTGACACATGGAGAGAGGAAGAGTGGAGCTGGGTAAGTGGGCCTCTCAGGCTGTACTGGGAGGTCTTTTGTCTGTCAAGAAAATAAGAACAAGAAGAAATGTATTAGCAGTGGAATACAACCAACAGATCATTCAGGTACAAGTGGGTTGCAACACTGCTTGTTTAGATCCTTCATACTACTTATCATTAAAAAAATTATTCAAGACAACTGACTTCTGCCACAGCACAGTCTTGACACCTTTTATGTGTGGAAACTATTGGTTCCAAGATATGACAAGCACATTACTGTGTCTTTTATATTCAAAAACAATTCTGTATTTTCATTACACACAGTTGCTTTCAATTGTTTGAAGCAGAACTACATGGACAGTCACTTGCATGACAAGATAAGTAAATAATTTTGGTATAGGACCAAAGTTGTTGGCCTCAGATTTGGGCCTGCGTTTTCTTAGGCCCTCTGCATTCCAGTACAGTCAACAGCAATTTGCCTAAGGACAGAGTAAGGAGGGGTAAAAGATGATTAATATTCTGGGACTCTGTGAGTCGCAACTAAATCATTTGACTTAAGAAAACAAGCTAATAAATATTTTATATGCTTGCTAGCATCTTTAAAATCCTCCACAAGCTCTGTTTAATCAAATCCTGAGGCAGGAAGAGACAAACAGGAAGATCTCCAGTGTGAACTGTTGGTGCACTTTAGGGACAGTCAAGCACAACACCACTGAAACCAGCCAGAGTGAGGGGCACTGGCCAGGACCCGGCCTCCGACACTTCAGCAGGACCCTACCACCTCTGATGCATGGCTTGGTTGAGAGTAAGACAATCCTGAAGTTTCTGTGTCACAACAATGTTGAGGAGGACAATAAATCACCACAGAGCATTTTGGTAATCAGCCATTCTTCTAAAGTATTGCACAATTTTGTCAAGACAGGAAACCTCGGAATTTCGTCATTCTTAAATGGGGATTGAGAAAGCTCAGAGTTTTGCATGCCATGATTTTACTATGGCTTCCTACTGACACTACTTTGAAGAGATAAAAAGGATGTTGCAAGAAAAAATTATTGCAGAGGCTGCTCAGCTAATTTGTATGGAGAGCATTTTTTTCCTCAGTGATATTAACATTGCTCTGTAATTCAATTGCAGAGGTCAGGATTAACTAGAGAAGCTCTTTATTTCAAAAGTTGGTTTGATCTTACAACTCTTATATCAAGTGCCAGTGAAACAATCAAAGTCCTCTGGATTTGTTTTTGGCTGTGTCCACCCTCCCCCTCCTCCATTTTCAGATATGTTTGAAAAGTTTTTGCAATAAATACTCCCTTCATCTACTTATTTTGGAAGTCTTCTCTAATCGCTCCTCATCTTCTTACTGCATTACTTCAGAATGATTTCATCCCAGGTGGTGACCTCATATAAAATCCAATGTCAATTAATGGAAGCCAGAAAGCCTTGAGTTGTGTGGAAAAGTGAGAAAAAAAAATAAAATACACATGTGCTGGCAATGGGAGCTTTCTTTTGACTCATACCTGAGAGCTGAGTTTACTCAGTTGAGATTGTAATCTCTCATTAATTTTCTGCAATGCTTCTTTCTCCTCATTAAGCCTCTCTCGGTCAGATCTCTCCTTCCTGAAGTCTTCCTCGTATATTTGGACCTGCAATCATCATGAACAGTGTGTGAACTTCAGCAGAGTCACTTTGTGGTTTGAATGCTTTCTAAATTCTGCCCAAGCAGAAGGATAAATTCCAAGGGGATTCTTGTTCTGTACAATCCTCCAAAAAAAAGTTTCCCTGGTCTTTTTTTGTGACTGATACAAAGCGACAATCAATGGCCATTCTCCAGTGGCACTCATCAATTGAAACCGAAATTGAAAATTGAAACAGTCCCCAGTGCCAATTTTTGTACAACCTTGCAATCAAAAAGCAACTATCAGTTTCAAATATTATAAACGAGATAGCAAATACAAGTATACATCTTTTTAAGGGATTAGCAGTAGCAGGACAAACATTTTACCAACATTGTTCCAGTTTTCTCTTCAGTTATGGGCACTTTTAACTTGTGTATATCTCAGGTGCAAGGAGTTAGAGAAGAACCTCCCCAGCCAAGTGTAGAGGCTGAGGGGAGTGCCATGTACACAATTCCAAATGGAATGGAATGTACACAATTCCCAGTGGAAATACAGATGTTTGACCCTGCTCCTAGGAAATAAGCTGCCTTGCAAATGCTGAAGGATGCAGTGGTTTGGTTCTTTTTTATGTGGTCAGGAATCACAGAGCTCCATCCCATTAAAAATATCTGACCACTCCAGGCACAGGCAGCAAGCACACAGATTTGGAAACAAAACACAAATCCATAAATTATTTGGTGTTAAGATGACTGCCTTAATTCTTCAGCTAATGGGCAGGCATCCACCTGGTGAGAAGCTGAAGGTTGGTGGCACTTCTACTGACAAATAACAGTAAAGGCATGTTTGGGTGGGAACCATCACCACAACTTTCAGAAGCCCTTTCATGTCCTCTTGGTTGCTCACTAAAGCCTGCTGACAGTCTCTTCCCAAAAAACTTGCTTGCTGTGGCTCATGCCCTGTCCATTGGACAGATCCAGCTCTCTTTTTGCTGGAAGCAGTGCTATGACTTCACAAAAGGACTAGAAAAATGTGAATACCTCAGGGGAAGAAAAAGATCAGCACAGGGCTCTATAAATTCTTTTCCTGACCCTCCAAAGCAGAGACAAAACTGTCACTTGCAGAAATCCCTGCATCCCTTGTCCATCTCCACACTTCTCTCCTCAGTATTTCCTCACTTCTTCTCTCCCAATTCCTTCCCTGCTGTCCCACCTCCCTCCCACTCCCCAGCTGTACAATCTGCTGGAGCTGCGAGGGAACCTTTTTGGCACAGTTTTGCCATTTATCCTGTTGCCCTGAGAAAGAGGGAACACCTCCCAAGGAATGAATGCCTTCATCTCCACTGCTGTGACCAGGGATGGGCTGATGACAGCCCAGCTCCTGTGGGACTCTGTCACGTCACTCTTTGTCCCAAGAGTCCCTCCTCCATCCAGTTAGAGCCTTCTGCTCCATTTCATGTACAAGGAAGTCTGGACTCACTGTACTGATTTATACAACTAGAAAAACACATTCATAAAATGGATACCCCATGAGAATTTTGGGAAAAAAAACTGGTTTACTCTATTTTATTGTGTAGAATGAAATAACTCATTACTGTACAATCAAGTGCAGGATTTTGTTCTCCAGCATGTGGCAAGCATTACATTAGAGAGCAAAATCTGGCTCCGCTGTCAAACGTGACAGAAACAAGTATTTTATTCCCATTGAATAAAATTTCCATTCTGATCACATCCATTTGTGTGTCAATAATGTTAACCCTGACACTATGCAGTACAACAGACCTGAAGTGTTAAAATTATCTGAAAACTATATTGTTTTTAAACAGATTCTTTCACATGGAGAGAAAGACAGTGCACAAAGCATTTGAGTTGCTCAGAACAAAGATTAAAAAATAAATAAATACAAATGTATAGTCCTTGGGATGCAGGTTATGAATGCAAATGGTCTGTCATCTCACACTGCAGTGCCAATGCTCTAGTTTTCCAAGACTAGGATCTTTGGATAATTGGCTACACTGGCAGCTTCTAAGATAAAAGGATCAGAAAGCACAACCAGTAATGAATGAAATTTAGCATTCCTTCTGGATGACATTCAGCCCCTAACAGAGAGCTCCAGGACACCTTCAGGAGTCAGGAGAGCCTTTCTGCTGCTTTGAGTCCTCCACAAGTCCTTGCTCCAGTCCTGTGCCAGGAGTCAGTTTCACTTTGTGGACTTTGCTGTGATGACAGCATCTGAGGAAACATCATTCCAAAGGGCTGTGGCTAAACTGGCTCTTCCTTTCAGAAGCTCTACACAGCAAGTCTACCAAGCACAATCCCTGGGAGAGAAGGCAAAATTATGCTGTGTGAAATCCATCCAAGCTCACTTGAGCTGTTCTTACCTGCTGTTTAAGAACTTCAAGTTGGGTTCTCATCTCCTCAATGCTGTTCCTGTCACCCTTCCCCGGAGGAGACCCAACAACAGGTAGGTGCTGCTTTTTCAAGGTGTCCAGAAGGGCCTGCAACATCAAACAGCAAAATTACTAAACAGAGATTCACGACATGAAAAAGAAAAAATATCCTTTAAAACTATTACAAAGAGGTTTCCCCTTCACTTGTAGTTGCTTCAGTTATATACACTGGATATAAACCCACTTTACCACAGTAAAGTCTGACTGAAACGTTTTTTGCACGACAAGTAGGGATTCCTTCACGTGGAACAAAGTAAACTCTCCTGTTTGAGAGGAAGTTGTGCAGTCTCCATAGCTTGTCACTAGAGGGAGTTATGAATACACACAACACTGGTACAACACTCTCACCTGTTTTACTCTGAAATTCTGCCATTCTTCACAGACTTGATTTTTACAGTACTACACAGCTCTTTCTTGGACTGGAATAATTAAATCACACCTACATATCTCTGTCTATAACCACACATTATAATTCTTTTCTTTAATAATTATTTTCTTTACTGAAATCAGAATACCATTCAGTACTTTTCATTCTCTCACCTAAGATACAAATCCCTGACTTCATCCCTTTTAGAAGCTGAATTCATGCTGATGATCCTCAGCTCTCCCTTGCTGCCCACACTCATGCGGGAAGGATGGAAGATATTTGGAGGGGGAAGAGGCAAACGGGGAAGAAGTGGCCAAGCAGGAGAACAAGTATCCAAAATAATCCAAGGATTGGTATTAATTATCCAAGGCCCTAAAAAACCAAGCACTTTCCATGGAAGCATAGAAAAGGAAAGCTTTCTATCTGATGAGGTGCTGTCCCTAAGAATTGTGCAGAAGTGAAACTGGTTATAAGAGTGGCAAATCTTGTGTTCCATGCCAATACATTCAGAAGGTTGGACCTAAAACTGGGAGGGTGAAAATACAGACACCCTGATTACTGATTAACCCTTCTTCTGCCCCTTTGAATCCCCCTTCAATACCTTTTTGAGGAGGTTCTACAAGTCAGAATTATGGAGGGGGGAAAAAAAGGAAAAATCTGGAAAATCCGTCTTCAAAAGTTAATGCTAAGGTGCATATTATTTTTAAACTGCATTTGGACACAACACTGCGAGACTCTGCTTTATCCATTCACATAAAAAGAAGAAAAATTTGTTTCATTTCAGAGAGTTTGTAATAACTTCAAGTGGCTGAACCTGAAATAGCAGGGGACTAAAGTTAAAAGGGCACAGAGGGTCCCTTCCTGTCTCACATGTATTTATGACATGAGATTTGAAGGATGCAAATGGACAGGAAATCAGTAAATTACTGTTGGGAAAGTGTATATGAAATTGATGCTTCATTTAAAAGAATGGTCTATATATCTCATCTGTCTTATTACAGCCACAGCATAACACAGCAAAATAAAACATTTAAATAAGTTGTTGAACAAACAAGGCCTTGAACTAAAGTTAGATTGGAGCTTTGAGCAAGTCCTGTCAATGCATTTCAAAGAGAGCTAGAGATCATGGGTTCTGTCAGATTTTTTTCTTATGGCAGCATTATGTTTTTGGCTTGACTTTTGCACATCATGGCCCTTTAGCTTATTAAAGCACTTATTAAAGTTACACAGCAATGGTTACTGCAATGCATTTCCTCAGGAAGTGTTTGTGGTTCACCATGAAATACAAAATTGTTAGAAAACACCCACTGCTGTGTGTGATCTTTTGATTAAACAAAATTGCATTTATTACTTTACCTCAGTTAAAAAAAATCCACGTAGATATTTAACAACAATTTCCTCAGTGAGACATATATAAACATAATATTATAGGTATGAATATGTGTATGTATGGATATAAACAATAGGATAGGACCATGTCTTCGGAAGAGAAGCCATCATTCTCAAACACAGAATACATGTTAAATGAGTTTTTAAGCTGTGTGACCTTTCTTTTCAGCCACAGTCTTTCACTAGGTGCACACAGAAGCATCTTTGTGCCATTTCCCCTTTGCTCTGAGGAGGGAGGATGTAGAAAGTGCTTAGACATGACTTGTAGAGAGGTTTCATAGGACAAGCCAAATACTCTGTGAATTTTTCTCCTTGCAATGCAACCCTACTACCTGCCAAGGATTTAGACCCTGCATGCACAGGTCTGAGCTGAAGTGAGCTCTTGCTCGTTTCCCCAGCTCCCAAATGGTGAGCACGTGTTTGCCACCAGGTTGTTCACCCAGCATTGAAGAGATGCTATCTGGTAGGTCACTGACAACAGAGATCCCAGAATTAGAGGAATCAGTAGCTCACTCCTGTTCCTACCTTGTTGAGACGACTTATTTCACTCTCATAGTATTCCTTCCTCCTGGTCATTGAGGCATTCTTCTGCTTCAGGAGCCTGTTCTCTTCCTTCACTTCATGGAGAGCTTCACTAAGGACCTCTGTATCTTTCTGGGATGCAAAAATACAGAGAGATGCTGCAGAAATGCAGATGGAAGCATTTTTCAAGAACAATTTTCCAATAATCTTCTGTCTGACAGATGTGCTGCATTTTTGTTGTCCCAAACACAGTTGGGAAGGGAGGCAGCAGGAAGGCAGATCATTAGTACACCCAGATATGATAAAGTCTGTAAAAATTGTTTTGACCACTCACCATATGATGAGACAGAGACAACATACCAGACTAAATCCCTGCTCTCTCTCAGTTGCACGAAGGCATGGGAATGCTGGCAGGCCAAGCAGATCAAAATCACATCCAGTTACCCCAGACCTGCATTTCTCTTATGTACTCAGAGAATAAGACCAGGGCTAAATGCTGGTGGAGGCCCAGCCATTCCCAGTGCCATACAACATTGAAGACAAAAACAGGAAAAAAAAAAAGTATTTCAAATATTTTCTGCAGCTGCTTTATGTGAATAAAAAAGTGAGATCCAACAATCACAGGCACAGTACACCACAGGAATGGGGTTTTTTTCTGTGTAAAAGGCTCATCTCTGTGCAGCCAGTCACAGTTTGGGCTCATCAGAAGTTCATCACCGTGTGCTAACTGAGCCAGGGAAAAGCACCCCTGAGTAACTTGCTTACACATGAGGAAGCTTGACTCTGCTGTGTTCTAAGTTAGCTGGGACATTTCATTTTCTCCAAAAACTAGGCAAGATTAGCAGGGTATCCCTGCAATAAGCATAGGAACTCATCCAGCAGCTAGCTCAAGCTGACAAGCACTTATTGGCCGAGTGTGCAACTTTAAAGAAATTGCAGATTTACGACCAAAGTTCCATGCTGGTTAACCTGTCCCCACAAAAATGTTTTGGACTACGTTGTCATTTAGTTCATTATTCATGTAAATAGTAAAAAAATCTGAGAGAGCATACTACTCATCCTTATTTGTATAAAATGGTAGTTATTTTCCCAGGTATCCTACATTAAAAGCAGTAACATGAACAGAAATATGGACTGTCTCACATGGAATCAACACTCAGAGCAAATATAGGCAGTGATTCAGCAAGAACATAACACAGTTTGTCTTAAACCATGTAAATTGCTCTATGGATTTGGAACCAAGTATGTGCTTAGCTAGGACTAACTGATAAGCAAGTAAGATGAATGTTCTGCTTATGCAGATGTAACCTAAGGGGGTTGCATTTCTTTTCCTGCAGCAGCTAACTCGCATCTTATCGGAGCCTGGAAGTGATGCAACTGCCACTTGTTTCAGGTTACCACGTGAATAGAAAAGCCCAACTTCAGCCATCATCACCATCCAGAAACTCTCACTAGAGGTCATGAAGTACATGATACCATGAAGCAGAATGAGAACAGGAAGCACCACTCTGAGGTGTTTCTAAAACGGGTCATGAAGTTTTATGTAGGTGCCCATCATTCAGGCTGGTGGTTTCACTGAGGTCGGGATCCAGCTCAGGGATCTAAATTTAGGTGCAAAAGCCCACGACAAGAGCCAGTGCCCAAGGAGTCCTGAAAGAGCAGCCCAACCACTCTGAGGGTGAGGTGAACACCACTCTGGAGCAGCTGATCAGCCCAGACACTTGCAGCCCTGATAAATGCACTGACAGTGTCACTAGCATTTGCAGGGAGCTGAGATAGCTGCACATGTATGAGAGCCTGTACTGTCAATACCAAAACCTGGGGGACTGGAGCTGCATTCACTCCTTGAGTATTTCTTGCCAAGCACTTTGTGTAACATCTGCACTGCTGCTCCTCCTCCATTTGAAATAACTGCAGCATTTTCCTTCACAAAGAAATTCACCCTGAACTGAACTGTGAGGAGGGAAATCTGTGCAGTGTAGAACTCAACCTGCTCTTTACTCCCCCACGCACACGCTAATGTTGTGCTGTCTGCCAGTCATATGGAAATGACTCTTTCTCTATACACAGTTCTGTGATGAGGCAGCTCAGCAGCCTTGGGTAGGATATTGAGGAGCCACAATCTCACCTCTGGGCTGTGCACAACCCACGCTCTGCCTCACACAAGGGAAGAAAGATGAAAGGCAAGAGAGAGCTCACCACAGAGCACAAAAGGGGTGCCACAGGGCACCCTCCTACCTTTTCCTGCAACAGCCTCTCTCTGCCCAGCACTTGCCACCTCTCCTCCTCTGGATGCTGCTGGTGCCTCTCCTGCTCCAGCTCACTCACTCTCCTCTCCGACACGTCCAGCCTTGCCTTCATCTCTGTCAGCTGAAAAGCAAGTGACAGACCATGCTGGGCTCACTGGGGATTCTGAAAGGCACAGCACCTTCAGCGTGTTGAGCCAGAGGCATAAAACAGTTCCAGATTAAATGAGGAAGAGCCATTTGGATTCCTCTTCTCTTTGGGGGAAAAAGAAAAGGAATGATTCAGATCTCAGCAAAGCTTTCTGGAAAATATTAGAGAGAAAATTTTCCTGATAAGCACATGAATTCATTCTATAAACTTCCTGTGCACAACAGGAAAGAGCAGATGAGGAGTGTCAGCCAATGAACCAACTTGGGTCCTGGAATACCAGACAAAATTGTAGGCACTGAACTTCACTAGGCAGCTGATGATAATGTCTGCAGCAATGACACCACACAGCCATAAGCAAGGAATAAAAGCTATGTCAATTGGATCTTGGATGGAAAAATAACAGAAATCAAAATATTTCTTTACAATTCATTTTGAGAGTCTCTGCTTACAGAGGGCAACTTTCATGGAAAATTTACCCAGACTTCACAAGAGATGGGACAAGAACCAGCATATGTGTGGTGATGTGGATCAGGGGCTGGGTACACCAGGCTGATTTTCAATTAATTGTGCTCTTGGTTATGTGCAATTTTTACTACAGTGTGGAGGGCATGAAGATCTCTGCTGTCATGTCCACACTGACCCTACTATTTTAGGGACACCCTGCTTCTCTGGTTAGTTTGTCCTACTGAAGACTGACACACATTGGCTTCACTTTTATATGATGAAGCTTTTTCAATTTATGAGCTCAAGACAAAGTAAGATATTTACCATGGCTATGGCTGGCTGGTATTTAAACACAGACTTAACTGTCAGCAGGTGGCACACATATTGCAACAGAAGTTTGTCAGCATTGTTACCTGCTTTTCATAAAGCTGTTTCATACTTCTAAATTGATGATCCCATTGCTTGTTCACCTCCAAAAGCTGTAATTACCAGGAAGGCACAGTAAATAACACTTATTTCAACATTTTCAGTAAATCAAAAACAGACTGGCATTCTAATCCTCTGTCAGTGAGTGTTCTCAACCTCTTCATCACATGGCCAGTTCATTTATTTCAGAAGAAGCAAGTTTAAGGTTTGGCAAGCCTTGCAGCCCATCTGCCAGTGCTTTGGTATTTCGGTTAAAGCACATGAACATTCAGGAAGCAGCACTCAGGAAACATGCAAATACACAACAGGCTACAGGTGGATCATTTGCAACACTGCACAAATCCCAAGCTGCAACTCCTAAATGGCCAAGGACTTTCCTGCTAGTTTGCTACAAGTTCCACGAACATATTTCCAATTAGAAGGTCTTTGACTTCAAACAAATGAATGGAAGACTCCTATTGACTTGGATACTACTGAGTGCAAACCCTGCTTGTTGTTCCTTGGCCTTTGGCCAATAGTGGTTATTACTAAAATTTGCCCTTCATATTAAATAAACCTCTGCTCTTCCAAATTCACAGGCATGGTACAATCAGTCATCATGTGGTTAAGGGTATACTTAGGATTACCTCTCGTCTCTGTCTTTCCAGTGCGAGGATCTGTTGCTCCGGAGAATTGGATGATAAAGGCTTCTTTTTGCTCAGTAACGTGTACCTTGACTGGAGAAAAGCAATGTTCAAAAATTAACGCTTCTGGCCTGTTCTCTTCAAGATTCTCATGTAAAGCTCCCATCCATCCTGACAGGTGCACATAATGAAACTGAAACAAACTTTCTTACACCAAATTTTTATCTAAATACCTTCACACCTGCTGGCAGCTGATTCTGGAGTGTACATCTGCTTTAAACCCACTCAGGCTGTGTTTTAATTGAAGCATTATGCAAATAGCCACTGAAATAACCAAAATTGTATCTATTTGTACCATCTGAGACACAGAACACAAAAGAGGATTTCAATTATCTTGCAGATGACAATACAAACAAGTAGTACAAGCCACAAAAGTTGAGCATAACTTGGAGTGGGTGTGAGTAATTCCCCTCATTTACAAGAACTAGAATAATTAGTAGGACTGTCCCTGGTAAGTGCTTGCAGGCCCAAGGTGATAAACTTTAGCACAATGGGCTCAAAACAAGCAATACAGAAAACAAATAGGCCATTTGGAGAAATTTAGAAGATCAGTCTGCAATTGTTCCATTTTTTTAAAGTGCGGAGTTTCACCCATGCAGGACAGCAGCAGCTAGACCCTCATTTTCATAATGGCAGTGTTGTATATCATAATTTCCAAGAAGTTTCTATGGATTGTCATGGAAAGAAACATGTGATCTATAAGAGAGAAAGAGAGAGCTGTACTGGAAAAAAAGAGACAGCCTCATAAAAATAGAACATACTCTGGTCAGATACATGCTCAGCAATTTTTATTTCCCTCCCTAAATTCTCAACCAATATATGAAAAACAAGAATAATGGTGTGAGCACTTCTGAGGTCTGGAATAAATTTTCTGTAGATAGAGATTTTAATGCTGAATACCAATGAAGATCAAAGGACAGTTTTGCTGTGTCTTTTCAAAGGCAAAAATCCCAACCACATATTTGCCCCATGGCCAGTCCTGCTGAACTCTGATGCCTTCCCTTGCCTTCCAAGCCAGAAAACACTTAATCCCTCTTCTTGTAGGTCACAGTCATGTTTAATTTATAGTATCTGAAGCAATACCTGGCAGCTAATGGAGTTATTCCCATGCTGAATTGCTTTCAGCATCTGGGCCTCAGGCATATATTGAAGAACATGTTTAAGAATAGTAATAAAGTGAATAAGACAACTCACAAATCTAACAACTACACATACACCTGGCACCAACTAGCCCAAATACTTTTTACAGAAGATGTGGGGTCACTCAAATGAACCACTTTGCACTTTTTGTGCAACTTCTGGAGGGCAAAAAACCCCATTAGAAAAGGGCTTCTTTCTAAGAATGCCATCTGCAAAAGTATTTCTAACATTTCCTTCCACTCTTACACAGTTTAAATCATTGAGAAAAATCTATTAGAGCACCAAGATCAGCACATAATTGTCAATCTACAAAGTGACCTGCATCAGCTCCTGTTAATCAGAAAACACTTCGGAGAACAGCCAACACAGCCACTTACCTGCAATGGTTCTGCTGGAGCTTCCATGTCACTCCCACCTGCCCAGGTGCATCCAAGCCGGCCTGGAGCGTTTCCTTCACTGTGGCTCTTTGGAGGAAGAAGAGCAATGAAACAGATTTTATGTTGGCTAAAAGAGCAGGAGAATTGCTTTCAGACCCAGAAGATCTAGGAGTGCTGGCTGTGGAAGCAGTCACAGTCCAGAAAGTAGTGGTGGAATTCTGATTTTAACCTTTTCCTCCTTCCTGGCTGGGGCTTCCCAGAATGGATGAAGCACAATGCCTATGACTAATGTGCCAGGCAAGGCAGCTCTCTGCTTTGTGTGCATGGAAATCACAATTGCCTGGCCAGTTCCCCCCAGAGAGGAAGTTGCATGTAAGGGAAGGAAGGGTATTTGCTTTTTCAGTAAATAAGAGGACAGGCTTTTCTATCCCTGCTTCCAGTTAAAAAAAAGGACTTCAGTAATTACAACAATTATTGACACTAAAAGTGAACTATCAGAATAGAAAAATGAGTGAGTCATGCTTCTAAAGGAGCAATAGCAAAGTCTGTTAACAGCTACAGGGAAGAGCACCCCCATACAAAAACCCCAAGATGTTTAGGGGAAAACCAACACTGGAAAATTGATTTGTTTCCCCAAAGAAGAGCTGCACATAGATGAAGAATGACAGAGGTTTTATTTGCACTTCTGCCACTTGCCTTACCTGAGCATGGATCCAGCTTCAAGACACTCAAGACTTGGGTACTCAAAGGTACCCAACACTCCAAAGCTGTGCCTCAGTTTCCCATTTGGAGGAAGATGTTAGCCTTACCAAGTTAAACTCACAGAAAAGATTAACAAAGAAAAGGCTTGCACAGACTTCCTATACAAAGTCAGAATGAAACAGAAAAGTGCAAAGTGTTCTCTTCTTCAGTTTTGGAATTCTGAATAATAATGGATTTCAGAGGGAAACATAGAAGAAAAATCCCACTCCTTATTGTGGAAAGATCTCTGTGTCTATGGCTTTTGCAGTGGCAGCACAAGTTGCTTATTTCATTTTGAAGGAATGAAATGAAAGCTAGCCTGTGAAATTTGACATAAAATAATAGAAACCCCTCTTTCAATTTCCAAAAACACATTTAGAGAAAGTAAAGTAATCCTGTGAAATGCCGAAATTTTGCAGCCACATTCCAGATCTCTGGTTCACAATGTGTGACTAAGCAACTCCTCTTTTGCAAGATACAAACCCCAATTTGGAAGAAAGCTACTGGTTTATAATATTTGCATATGAAATATGTCCTGCTACCCTGAGGTTCTTTCCATTTTTCTCCTGGTTTATGGAGCAGCTGGAAAACTTGTGGTATATCAAGAGAAAAAATTAAAAACAAAGGTTATTTTAATGAAGACATTTCAGATTCTACATAGGAGTCATCCTGTTCATCAAAAATTAGAAGAATTTCATCTGTACCTATATCAAATCCAGACATTGAGCATATTGGTACAGCATTGAAGACTATAAACTGGTGCAGCAAAGCACCAACACTGGGCATCTGCTTAATAAAAATACAATCACAAACCTTCCACATCACACATCTGCTCTTGAGGGCGATGCCTCTCAAGCCCAGATGCCATCCCTTCCCAGCTCCCACTCTCACCAGTCTCATCCCCACTCCAGCAGCATGTTCACTTTTGGAGAAAGCTCAGGTTGACCAGCTGCATTTCATGGTCTGGCCTGCAAAGTTAAGCAGCCTCAGTTTGTGGTTTCCCCACGAGAGCACGCTGGGATGTGGTGAGTGAGGCTCTGAGAGGTCCCCTCAGTGGGGGCAGAAGAACAAACACAGGGCACCGTCCCACTCATGAATCACAGTTCCCACATGAAAGATATTAATGGTCAAATTACTTGGAAGTGAGGATGAGGCTGAGACTTGGTTGATACTGTAATTTAGGTCACAACAGTTTCCTGGAGAGCTGAGTAGTTTCCTGGAAAGCTACCTGGACATTAGAACACCAAGTCCTTTGTTAGTGATTTCTTCACGACTGCAAGAATGACCACTTGAAGTGAATGATTTTACACAAAATTGGATAGAACAGAACTAACACTAAAGTACTTTTCAGTGCCTGCCTCATCCAGCTTAGCATTCATAGGGATAACTGGCTGCCACATAAAAACAGATTGGAGAGAGAAGAGTATGTCTGAAATCTGTATGAATAGAAGAAATGCCAATGAGCAGGGAACAAAAACTCAAGCTCTTCAGAGGTGGTGGTATTCTTCCAGCAAAAACTGGGAGGTCAAAGCAAAATCATTGCCTGTCTCTGTGAGAACAGTTAATAGCAGCAAAAAGAAAGATAAGGATATGACAACATTCATTTTCATTGATATTGCAGTGATAAAGACACGACATTTGTTTATGTTTACTGCTGTCAAGAAAAACTTGGTTGTACAACAGCACTCCAGAAACCTGAGATATACAGAAATCCTCAAAAGAAGGACACTTTGAGACCTATCAGGTTGCAGAATTCAAAAAGCCCCACAAATCTTTTAAAGCACTTTATACTTAGTTTGAAGCTATTGAACAAAACACACAGTTTTAAATTGCTTGGAAAATTCCAGTTGACAACCATACTGTAAAAGCAGTCACAAACCTAAAAATCTGCCAGGTATGGAAAAAGCTGCTGAGGAAGTAAATGGGAGAATTTGCTGCCCCTCACACTTCCTAAGTTAACTCCCAAGTGGCATCTTACAATAACTTAGAAGCCTCTTACTAATTTCTGTTTTATTTCCATGATACTCTTGTCATTTCTATTAGTAGCAGCTTTCAGATTGTTGTTTTCTTTTCTTTTAATGTCCTGTTGAAAAATGAAAAATATTTTAGCTTGTATTCTAGGATGACCTGAGCTTCCTGAGCATAAAGGCCTTTTAGGCATCTTTGGGAAGCTTGCAGTGGGAGAAAAATCAGAGCCTTGGAGCTGTGGCCAGCACTGAACCCTCTCACAAGCCTCAGCACCACAAGATGATAAAAGTTCTCATTTTCAGAGTGCTGGATCTTAATTCTGGGAACAACTTGTGTCAAAGTATTACAAAATATCACTCAAATTCAGATAATGAAAACCATTTCTCACTTCTGAAAATTCTGTCTGTTCAGTAACTGCAGCGAAACCAAGAATCACTAAAAGGCCTGATGCAAGCAAATGTGAGGCTTTCCTTGATGATAACAAAATCATACAAAATGACAAATTAATATTTTTTTCCCCAAGCTGATCATGCATCTGCTGTGAGGTTTGTTCGGGATTTTTTTTTCTTACAATTTTTTAAAATTTATTGTTCAGTTGCAGACTTAGAGAGCTAGATTAACTCTGAAATTACTTGGGTTAAAATTTGGTGGCTTTTGGGGAGCCTTCACTTTGCTTATATTTCGGTTGAGCTTTGTTTTTGCCTTTATTGCTGAAGCTGTTATGCCAGCAGTGTTTGCCACAATATCCATTTTCCCATTCTGAGGCTTGTGGTGAAAGGGTAAAAAACAAGAGATTTTAGCTGAAGAATAACATTGGCTCTTGAACCAGAAGAAGAATCTGCCCCTTCCTGCCTGAACCTGGCCCCTGTGCCTCACCAGAGAGGTGTGCTAGAAAGGGATTTTCCCTTCACTAAGTGTGTCAGCCTCAGCCTTTTGTGCTGCTCAGTTACATGCTCCCTCTGACAAAAAAATAGGTGCAGATGCAAATTTGTGTCTTAATATGTGGGAACCAGATAAAATTAGAGCAAGACATGGTTTCAGAGTAAATCAAAATATTTGAGCACAGGCTCCTGCTTCAGGATTTCCTTTATCCCCCTAACCATAAGGGCATGGCCTCTCAAGCATCTAAGCATTTGCAAACTCAGGCCTGCTGATTAAAATCCAAGTTTCAACTGAAAATAATTGGATGACAATTTGCAAAACTAAAAAATGCAAATCTATTCCCTTTCCTGGAATGGAGAATGCAGCATCAGGAGAAGCTGCAACTGAAGGAATCATAGACTGAAGGATGTTTTGAGAAGTTCATAAATTTTTATGGGAAAAAAAATCCTGGCAGAAAGGGGAATTTGTTTACAGACACTTATAGATTAGTCCTGCAAGTGATTTAAGGTCAGATGGAAATGCCATTCTGCAGAGTGCAATTTGTACTCTTCACTCCAGAAAAAAAGTTACAGAATGAAAATGACCTGCTGTTTCTCACAAGACTTCCTGATGAATGACTGACACTATAGGGAAGGGTACACTTTTGTTTCATTATTAACTTTTTCTTAACTCTTAAACACATAATCTGCCTCTCATTTTAAGTCCTAATCAGCCTAATTTCACAAACAGATATTTGCTGGTGTGGGTTTTTTTAAAATATTATTAAAATAATCTTCACAAAGTCTACTACATGTTAAAAATATGAGCTCCTTTCCCAAAACACACAGTCCAAGACAGGTGCTCCTAGCACCTTACACTGAGGTTGTTGAAGCTCTACAAGTCTGTCAAGCTGCCACTTACTTGAAGCCCAGCTCAATAACCAGCCAAGAGAAAAGTTGCTTGACTTAGAAGCATAAATAAAAAACAACCAGCATGTGTCTAGTGCAGAAATATCATCAAGTGTCCCCTCTTTAAGCTCTGAAAACCACACACACACACATTTTACAGGCAAGAACTGCTATAAATGCAAAGAGCATAAAAGCACTACAGATTAAATACTGCCACGGTCTCCACTGCAGCACCCCTCAGAAAGTGTCCAGGTGAGCACATCCTTTCTCTTTCCTCCTCACATTCCCCATATCCCCCAAATCCTTTCCTATGTGTCCTTCTGCTGGAGAGAGGCTAACATGTGGAACCCTGTGTTTCCATGGATCATTTGTGGCTTGTCATTTCACAGCTTGGTTCTGCACTGACTTGTGCTTCACCACGCTCGTTTCTCCCCCGCCTCCGGGAATCCCCATCCCTCCCTGTGGCTTCTCTCTCACCGTTTCTAATCCCACTGGTCTGACCCTGCGGTGTCTCCTTAGGCTCGGCTCAGCTTCGTGCCCCGAGGTCATGAGTCATTCTGGAGATGGCGGTTTGCATGTGAAAGGAGCTGTGTGTAATTTCGGATTTCGTAGAAGAGAGTCATCTCCCTTTTACCTCCTCACCAATTTCCTGCATCGTGCCTCGGCGTGCAGCCTTCAGAGTTTTCCTTTCCCCATCCCATGCTGGAGTCACACAGGTAAGAGTGTCATCCCTTGCAGGTGGATCATTCACGGTTTAATCACTCCTGTCCTCTGCACCCCTCCCTCCTCCTGTTCCTAGTTTGTGGAAAACGGGGAAATTCCTTCTATTCTCGCTATTTCAGAGGAGAGGAGTGAAACTGAGAGGGAAACCCAGAACAAGTTTCTGTCAGGCTTGTTAACCACTGCTTCACTGCAGGCAAAGACAATCACCTTAGCAGGTGGCTTACGATTTTCTGTTTGCAATACCACAGAAGTGTGGGTTTGAATCATCATCATTTTCCTTCTCCTCTCTTCCTATTCATCTGAAAGCTTTTCTGACACTTCCACAGGTCTTTGTGTCCCACACCTCTGCTCATTCACAGTTAAATCAGAACTTGCAAATGCATCAAAAATGACAGTGTTTTGGGGGTTACAGAGTTCCAAGGATCTGTGTTATCCAAAAGGTATATCTGGCTATGGGGTTTGACACTTAGGGTAATAATCAGTGGGTTTAGCTGACCTTTAAAGCACTATAAAATGTACCTTCTCAGTCACTCTTCCGCATACCAGAGAGTAGCTGTATCAGGGAAAAAAAATGTGTAGCAAGTTCATTGCATCATTTCAGAAATCCTAAAGTTTCATGCATAGTCAAGTCCCACAGAGAACATCCCCTGAACGTTCTTTCCTGGCAGATAAACATTGCAAAAGCACGCTGCGATTACCTTAAGGGAACACGAAGTTCTCGGAGGGCTCAGCCTCTCTTGAGCAAGAGGTTGGGGGTCCTTACACGACTCCAAAGTGTTGCTCTTCCCTATCAGGTTCCTTATTTCAACATCCAGCTCTTTACTTTCACACCTGCTGAGGAATAAAAAGCAATATTAAACTTTACACCAGAACTTGAGGCTTTCTTCTGAATGTGAGAACGCAGAGCTGGTCCTGCACCAGGCTCCAGCTCCCTTCCTTCCTGGTAACCCAAGCAGAGAGGTCCAGGGCAGTGACACACAATCTCCAAGTGCTTTGTGGCAGAAATTAATTTAAAATACTTACAGAAGAAGCCTTTATGAATTTTACCACTTTTGACCTCCAAAATGCAAATTGACCCTTTTGGGGATTATATGAAGACTGCCATATGCCCTCGACCTCACCCAGTCAGAGTTTCAAGAGTTTTAAATTCAGCTTCAGCAAAAATGCAATCAGAATAGTTGAATGTTTAGAACTGCAAAACTAGGTGCTCAGCTCACAAAGTCTTTTGATGGCATGTTTTGTTTTCTCTACCACTTCGTAGCAGACACCTGACATGCATTTTCAAATTTTTTTTTTCCCTTAAAAGGTTCCTTTTAAAAACATTCACATCTTGTAAAAAAATTGGTCTGTTGAGAACATTTAAAATTCTATTTTTTTGGTGGGAAAATTCTTTTCTTTCCGTCTCTCTGCTAAGGACATACAGGACTTAGGTGCACACAAGGGCTTGTTCCAAATTCACAGAACAAACTTGCAGCTAGGGCTGATTCACTTGATACACTGTAGTGGTGGAATGTGATTTCTAGATAATTAACTGAGATAATTAACATGAGCCCCTAAATCTCCTAGATCAACTCAAGTTATCAAGAAAGATTAATCTCTTTTGCAAGCTTAGACTTCATTGCCTAATCAACTTAAACCAATTCTAAATATAATTAACGCGTGACCAGAAAGCAAACTGCAAGGCTCAAAAAAAATCACCAACCTGTTACAGCAAGATTACTTCTTGATTTCAACAGAAAATACAGAATTCTTTATTTGAACCACCAGAAAAACTGAAAGCTGTAGGAGTTCGTCAGTTATACTTCCTGAAGTTTAGACAGGCAATCCTCAAGGATTGAACCGCAGGTTCTGAGGAAACTCTTGAAGTGAAATTGATAAAATTACCCAATAAACAAACCCATCTATCTTAATCATAAGAGTAAATAAGTGTGGTGAATTTCATGCTGATAGCATAGAATGATTCATTTAATGCTCCATATTTAAAACACAGAGACTGTAGCAGAAATGTGTTTTCACTAAGCATGGATACAAAATCATTTCCAAGAGGAAATAAAATACCAAGAGTAGCAAATAAGGGCTAGTAAAATTCTAGAGTTTTTTTTTTTTTTTTTCACTTGCTGCTGGTAGTTAGACAAGCTGTACTTTCATGGCCCTGAGGATTAAAAGCAAGACCTTGCCAAGGCACATTTTCATGAACTCCACGGCGGTGCAGGAGGCTGCAGCTGCTCTGAGGGCTGGTGGCAGGTTCCAAAGGCTCAGCTGTGTGTGGGTGGCAGGTGAGCCCCAGCAGCAGCACGGGCACCGCGTGGCAGCTCAAGGAGAAAACTGCAGGAGGAAAGCAACGAACCTTGCGAAAGAAATCCAGCCCTTCTCTGTCTGGCTAAATGTTGCAAAATCCTGGATAAGCCACGGCAAGGGGCATTTTTTCTAAGCAATTCTGTGCTGAGGTTCCCAGACCTCAGGCAGCAGCCAGAGCAGGCACTCTGCACTCTCAAGTGCACTTCGCTGGAAAACAGCACTTTCAGCCCATTTGGACTCCAGCTCCTGATGCTGTCTGAGACAGTTTTGTGCAACAGAGGTGCACATGCCCTGGGCAGAGCCCTCGCTGCTTCTGAGGCTGCTCAGAAGAACTGAAAAGCCACAGCACGGAAGCAGCCACTCGCTGCTGCAATTTACCACCCCCAGCTGCCAGCACAACCTACTCCCCCAGCTCAGGCAGAGTAGCCAGTGCTTTTAAACTCTTTTAAGCCAAATGAAGCAGCGAAGGCCAAGAAAAAAATACTCAGAATAAAGGAGCAATGCCTGGGTGCAGCCCTGGGGACAGTAAAAGATGAGCACCAATCTGTCAGGAGTGCAGCAGCAAATGTTTAGGCAGGCTGCACTCAGCTCTGCTGCTGGTTCAGCCACTGCAAGAGGAGATGTGTGACCACAACCTCCTGAGGTCAGAGCATGAACCAAGCTGAGAAATACCCCAAAAACATGGGGGGTTGGCTTTTAATATATTTTTTTCAGCCAGGAACTGTTCATTCCTCTGCTCACCGCAGTTTGATGTCGTAGCTGTAAATTATATTCACCTCTGGCTGCTCCTACCCTCGTCTCTCCCTACATTCTTCTTTCTGGACTTACCCGGGCAAGAGCAGGACCCAGCTGTGCCTCGGTAAAAGAAAGAGAACTACAAAAGGCTCAGACCTCTACAAACCAATTTCTGCTCTGTGTTTGAAGACTATCATGAAAATCAGAAAGTTACATCATTTTTAGACTGAGAAACTATTAGTACATTTATCAGCATTTTATTATCAGCCACTTTGATAACCAGAAGGACATATTTACGGTGGCTAGGATATTAATCAGATCTGCTGTGTAGATCTGATTTAGAATCTGGACTTTCAGAGCACACAGACGCTCTGAGTGCTTGAATACATCACGGGACTCGTGATAGGAGCTACCCCAGACCAAGACAAGCTGACTACCAGAGCTTCCCCCAGAGAGCTCTAGAGGGCACGCAGCATTCAGATTCTGCACAGAACAGTTTTCAAACTGCTTTTGGTTTCCTGGAGTTCACAGGTACACCTCTGCACCACTAAAATTTTTCAGAAAATATTGAAAGCATTTTTCTGTGCTCATACAAGACAAAGTATATCCCCTCTACGTGCTAAAGCTTTCTAAAGGATACAAAGATAGAAAAACTACGTATAGCAAGCTGTGATTACTGCAGGAGGCAATAAAAGATAGGCATGTTATGTCTTCTTTGTATACTTTGAGTTAGTTGCAAAATTTCCTTTTTTGAAAAATTAAGGTATTTTACATGGAAGCAGAAGCTACAGATGTAACGAAGGAAAGTGGCCTCCCAGCACAAGTTTTAGCAGCTTGCAGGGAAAGAAGAGAGCCCAACCTTCCTCACAATTTCCATGTCATATCTGAAAAACCATGTCCTGCAAGAATAATAAATTAGGTGTGTTCCCTTTGGTTTTCAAGTTATCATATCCACGCAGAACTTCACTGTGCACTCCACTAAAGCTATTTTCATTTCTCCCACAAGTGTTCTACTTGCTGTCTTTAAAATTTTTCACTTCTTGCCTCATGGTACATCTTTGCACCACTTCAGTTTTTAAGCTCCACTGGCCTGTCTATTTATAATTTTTGATATTATTTATAATAGTATAATGCTCTAAGTAATAATGATTGTTTGTTTATAAATGGTTGCACACTTTTTACAGGAACTCCATTTTTAAGCAGAGAGCCAGAACACGATCAGCTCCATGCTTTGTGTTTGAGTAGCATAGATTGAGGGCTGAAAAATAGAATTTCCTGAAATAAGAAGGTAGAAGCTCCATAAGAGTCCCAGTTTTGCATCTCTTGGCTTTCCCTGTTTTTTACTGGAAACTGGCATTTTTCCTTACTCATAGCAATTACATGGCAACAATGGACATACCTACAAGATGTCCTGAGGCATTTATTGCACAATACTAATACCAAAGCCATATAATTCTATTTTAAATATTAATTTCAAGGCTGGTGTGCTGGGGTCATTCTCTTGTGGTGGTGAAAGCACAAATACACACCATAAACAATTGTGAAAAAAGGCTTTAAGCCAGGATTTACAGCCAGACGCCAACACCATGGAGTCATATTTTGATGGGAAATGAATTCCAGAGCTTAATGGTAAAACATGTGCTTCATCCCCTTGGGTGGGCATTTGGGATGTAGGATTCTTGCTTGGCTAAGCCTAGGAAGTAAATTCATGGAAAAAAATAAATGTCTGCATTTGAATTATGGAGAAAGAACTAGTCAGATAAACTAAAAATGTGCCAAATTTCAAGACAAATTGTTTCAGCTAATATTTCCCTTATTTATGATAATAGACTTCATGTCAGACAAAGGCCTCTAGAATAAGGGGGAGAATCAGATTGAATTACAGAATATTTAATCTAACTTGCTCTAGAAATAGACTTAAAATAGGAATAAAAATAGGGATATAATTTTTTAAAATGACAGTTTATCTGTAGAACAAGCCTATTCTCTAATGTTCCACATAATTTTGCAGAACTTTTGCTCTCCTTTAATTCAGTTTTGTAGAAGTCTTAGATTTTTTTTTCATGCAAATACATTGGGATTTTTATATTGAAATCTTCTCCAGTTAAGACTAAAAAATAGCAAAGAATTTCCAAGCAACACAGAAATAGGAAGAATAAAATTTTGCCGAGAAGACAAAAATACTTTTGTTATTGGAAAACAGTTTTGCAGCCCTGTAGGCTCTTAGAAGTTTAGCAGACTCTGAGCTGACAGAGAATAGTTAAAAAGTGGTGCAGCTCCCTAAGGACCAGTGGTGCTACTCCAATACTCAACACTCCACTCAAAGTTCAGGCTTGGGAATTTGAGCCAGAACTTTTGAAATTTAGCTCCACTCGTTCCACGTTCTACCTCACATGTACCACCATAAAAAATAGTTTATTGGGCATAAAACATACTGTGCTGGGACAAACACCAAAAGAACACCTGCCTTTGATGATTATGAGTAGATACTTAAAAAGAGAGTTTAGGGGGAAAAAAAAAGCAACACATTATTTCAAATTGTTTTTAGCTTAATATTTTAACCTGAGTTTCACCTCAAAAAATTTATCCAGTATTTAAAGAGAGTAGCTGGAAAGCCAACCAAGCATCAGCTGATATCTACCTGGCAGAACTGCTCTGTCTTCAGATTGAGATGTCCCACAGGTCAGTGTGGGATTAGGAATCATCTCACCCCAGTGCCAAGAAGAGAGCTCCATAAGGTGTATGATAGGGGTTAAAACATGCACTGTGACCATAGCAGAGAAACCACTTAAAACTTTCCCTCAAATCTGATGCAGCCAAAACATCTGCCTCTCACCCCATAAACGTCCCTACACTTCTGTTCCCTTTACGACAAAGGAATGGGCCTTTTAAGGCACATTTAATAGCCAGCAGCTGCTGGGCTGTCAAATGCCACATCTGGAGAAGCTATGTGCTGTTAATGTGAGCAGAAACAATTATTCCTTAATACTTTTGCTTAATTTTAAGAATTACACAAATGACAACAAAAGGGGAGCATGTTCTTCATGGAAACACATCTGGTTTCCTCTGAAAACAAGCCAAAAAAAAAAAAAACCCAAAAGTGGGGGCCCAGTGATTAAGTGAAGCAGCACCTATAATCCATCCCAGCTCAGTGAGGAGAAGGAAAGCTACTGATATCCAGGCACTCAGTGTCTCTCAGTGTTTGACTACTCCCCTCAGGAAATTTGCAACATGCAAGAAGACCATGGCTGTTGGTTTGCATTAAATGATGTTACCTATGTATGTTATTATACTTATGATGTTATTAACTTATGTTACTTATTCCCTCTATGCCTGGATATTCCTGTCCATTGGGAAGTTTCCATGCCTCACTCCTGTACTCTATACAGCTTGTACATCAGGAAAAGAGCATCATTCCCCTTTCACTTGGATCCTCCACTTAATTATACTACGCAGATATTGACTGTCTTCCTGATGGACAGCATTTGGGCTGCCTTCAAACCTCAGGAAAGCCAATTAAATTATTTCCACCAACTTTCTCAGGCGTCAAATGAGCCATGAGTGAGTTGCAGACAACTGTCTCCCTGGAGAGGCAGCAAGTGGGGCACTGTCACCCAGACTCAGCCCCAAGGCCTCACGTAGCTGCGTGTGGATCACCAGTGGAAAGGGAATTGATTTTTTGCCATGAAAATCAATCAACTGGAAAGCTTGGCCAAGCAGAGCCACCAAGAAGCATGTGCTGTCTGAGCAGATGAACTCCCCCACTGAAAGGCACACATGCAGAAAGCTGTGGGGAGGTGGCAGGAACGTGTTGAAAGAACTGAAAGCTAAAAGGACACGAAGGGAGGCAAATCTAGATTTTTTTCAAGTGCTCAGTCTTTTTCTGTGGAGATCAACGCCTAGAAAAGCTTGTGCCCCTTTCGGGGCATTTTGCTGGCCTCAGTACGTGCCTTTTTGGAAAGGTGTCCCTCCCACGGCCCGTTTCTGGAGTGGCTGCTTGGCCTGCAGATTCAGCTGGAGCCCCCCAAGTCTGTTCATGTCTTACATGTGCTCATTCCTCTGGAAAGCTGTGACTCTGATGCACTGCAATTGCACAGAGCTGACATTTTTAACTGGTACTTGACACCACCACCTCTTTTCAAATTAGGCATCACCACAAGCAGCCCATTCTGCCTCCTACTTCAGCCTGGGCCAGGATGGGGGTGCTTCACCAACACCCTGCTGAGCTGGGCTCACAGCTGGGCTGAGCCTTTGGAGGAAAACAAGCCCATGACCCATTTGAGTCCGTGCCTACCGCACAGAGCTGAGGTATTTGCAGTGATCTACCAACAGCACGAGCAGGACAGACAGATGAAAACCACTTGGAAATGCAGCCAGGAAATGTAACATACAATAGCTGACAGGGGACAACCAGCTCTTGAAGTCAGGTCAGCTCCTTGCCTGTGGTGGCTGCCAGGCAGCCTCAGCTGAAAGGCAGAGGACACTCACTGCATCATAGTCAATACTCTCAGTGTTATCAGTAGAACTAATACTACCTTGTGAAACTGCAGGTGCCCAAAAAATTTTTAACAAAGGAGTTTTACCATGTAACATGAACACAGTACCTTTCCATCTCAACACACTGATGGGGGCACAGCTCCGTGCAATCCTCTTCATCTTTCTTCTTCATTTTGAGCTCCTCGCAGTGAATCTATCAGGAACGGGGAAGGAAAAAAGGAGTTTTTAAGGGGAAGTAAAAACATCAACAATCTAAGAGGAAAAAGTTAAGTAACAAATTACAGTGAGAATAGATCACAGTGTCTTGTATTTCGATTTTATTCTTCATAAACTACAAATGGTTGACAAGCAAGCCAGGAATCTACTTCCTCCTTCCCAGCACCATCCTCTATTAAAGTCCACCACTGCGTCAGAGACAGTTCTGCAAGGGCAGGAGCAACAACAATCTCTGGCTGTGATGACAAAAATCTACCCAAGGAACAAAGCTGCCAGCAGTTGCAGGAACATTGGAAGGGTTGCAAAAAGGGCTTTTATTAATCATCCTAACAGAATCAATTCTTTTTCATACTCTAGAATTCAAGCGTGTCCTCACATTGTCCCAAAAATTCCTATGCTTCATGGAAGTGCCCAGTAAAACTACTACTCCAAAATTAAGAGAATTTGAGTAATGACTCTGATCTAAATCACTTGGAGAGAAGAGAAAAGGAGCCACATCTAAGTTATTGAGCATGAGCGTGTTGCTCAAGCACTCTACAAGCTTCTAACAAGCTTCCCTCTGGTCAGGCAAGTTACTCTCCAGCACTGCATTTCCAAAGAGAAGGGAGACAAACCAAGCTGCCAGAGAAAAGGGCTGCTACAGGGTAACAGTCAGCAGTCCACATTAAGATAATCCCTTGAAACTGGAGATTTTGAATTAGAACTCCAAACATGAAAAGAGCAAGCACCACCTCTCCATCTCAAGTGGAAGAAGACATTGTACAAAGAGTGAGCCAACATCACCTCATCCAGAGGAATCATTCTGCTCCTGTATTGCAGGCTGGTGACAGCCCTGGGTATGTTTCCTCACACACCTCTAGCTCATCAGAAAAGGAGCCCAGAAGCCTTATTCTTCTCTTTTGATCAAACAATATCATTATGGTAGTTGCTATAACTGAAAATTGACAGGTTTTATAAGACCTATCTTAAGGACAGCAAGGTGACCACCGAAATGAAGAGGGGAGCCATCCAGAGCTAAACCTGCTATTTATAAGCAAATCAGTTTTCAATTACAAGTCACTCTGTTTATTGGTAACATCAATTTAACGTGAAACCACAGCTGAACATTTTATAGAAACCATGCTGCTTCATCTATGTGCAGGGCAGAAATGTAAAATGAAAGGTTGCCAGCAGAAGATCTGAGGTGTTTGGCATCCCTCCCCCTTCTTAATTCCAATTCCTGCAGGAATTTCACACATTCTAAATGCATCTGGTAATCACTAATTACAAGGATCCTATTAAGAAAAAAAATGTCAATTCAGTTTCATGTGAAACTTGATTCCAGCTTGTCTGAGTTTTATGAGTGTCTGTTTAATCATAACACCATCACGTTCAAGTATGGAAAGCTGCATTTGATTGATTCCAACGGGAGCAGCAGACACTGGGGACTAGTGAGGACTAATCCTCATTTTGGAGTGCCTGAACTTGGCCTGCATGTGTCTGACTAAATGTAAAATTTGAAAAATATTGACCTGGAATGAACACTCCAATGCCACTGAAATAACGAAAAAATAAAGCAAAATGACTAAAAGGAAGCAGAATGAAAAAAACCCAAAACTGACCTAGAAAACCACAGAATTCAGACTGCTACTCCAGCTTTTAATTTGTCCCACTGAGCTTTGACATTTCACCAGTTTCAGATGTATTTGCCAAGCTGGGCACAGTATTGCAGCCCACATTAAAAGGACGCAGGTTAAATGGTACTGAAAATACGTCACCCATGTCGGTAAGAGTCATGTAAGAAGCAAGCAACATTCTGAAAAACTGGAAAGGAAAAAAACAGTGGTGAATGAACAAAAATATCTTTATTTAGTTATTTTGTTATTTCCTGGTTCTGCAGTGTGAGCCAGCTTTGGGGGCCCTGCTGGGGAGCTCTCTGGGGCTGCAGTGAGGACACTGGGTTTTCTGTGTCCCTGCTCCACTGAGGCAGGGAAACACAGAAAAAGCTGCTAAAAGCTGACAAGTCCCACATCCCTGTGTGGCCCAGCTGCACACCCAGGCAGCATAAACACACATTTCTCCAGAAGCCCTGCTGCTCACGCTGCTGGGGTGGGGGACGTTGTGCAGGTCTCCTGACTCTTAGTCATATGCAGATTTTGCAGCTAAAATCCAAATCTCCTGAGAACCTGAACGAAAGATGCGACCCAGTTGTTGTGCCCCATGCAAGTGGTTGTTATTAGGACAACCAGAAGTTTTTACAACCATAATATGCAGTGTAATGCTGTAGGTTTTTATTAGATCTGGCAGACTGAAGCCTAGATGGATAAAATTCAGCTACTTCAAAGAATTAAGGCTTTTTAAAACAGGGGGTTGTAATGGTCATGTAAAGGATTGCCCAGAATTACATAAATTTTCTGCCTTCTGTCAAGGCTTTTAAGAACAGGAACACCCTGAAGTAAAACAGAATCAGTCCTGCTCACAGATTTATGGGGTTTTGCAATAATTGGAAATGTTTGTTAAAAAGTGTGCAGAATTTCCTTGGTGCTCACCCACCAAATTTATCACGGCTCCAAGCCCTAAGTATTTCAGCGATACACCCAGAATAGGTCAAAAAGGCACTTTTTTGGCTGGAGTATTAATTTGCATTAAAAACAAGTTTCCCACATAGAAAAAACACATTTGGGGATGAAAAAAATTACATTGTTCAAGAAAGACAATGAGACTTACTAATTCTAATGAAATCTTAACTGTAAAATTGATTACAACCAGAGAGGCACTCATCACACTGGTGTTTCAAAATATTTTCCAAAGTGCTTTTCACAACCATCCTTATTGTAAATGTTAAATCCTGCACTGCTCTTGCCCCATTCTCTTTTTCTTTCCCCAAGTCCAGTTCTAGCTTAAGAGCATCTGATGTTTCCAAACCCTTGCTCATTTTATCCAAACTTGCTCAGTAATTCACTTTTATTTAATTTGTACCAAAGCAATATTTTGTAGGAATGCAATGTAAAATGAATGTCAGAGATGAGCCAGACTAAAAGTGCAGAAAAGGAGAAAGGAGATGTTTGGTTTTCCTGCCTAGATCAGCTCAATGGTTCCATTTTACAGATCACCACCATCGCCAGACATTGTCCCAGTAGAGAGAACCAAAAAGAAACAATATGCCAAATAAATTAAAGTACATGCTAACAAAATTCACGCAAGGAATAAACCCATTCATAAGTTACCTTTCCAGTAATACACATTTTTCTGTTGTGAAAGCAGCAGGGCCTGTCACAGCCAGGCTGAGTAAACTTACCTCATTTAAGCATTACCCACATTGCAAAATAGCTCCAAAACTAAGTGGAACAAACACCATCACCGGTGCTGTTGATAAACAAACCAGCAGGTTACACATTATTTGTGTGTGGCTGTCGTGTAGGAGGAGTGGGAGGGAGAAATGCATTATTACAGTAAATGTGATCAAAATGGAAGAACAACCAGAAAAATAAAAGAGCATTTGATGAAAGAGAGCCTAAGCAACATTCACTGAAACTAATCTGAAACAGGAATAAAGCCTTCAAGACTTTTTTGGCATGAAGAAATCAAACATAGAACATTTCTGCCATCTCCTCCTACCTAGATATTCCCAGGTTTGGTTCTCAGAGTAGCACCTGAACCAGCCATTACCCTGCATGTCTGTCTGCCCTTTGCTGAAAATGCAGCTTCATACACACAAACGCTGCCTAGAAAAAGCCACAAACACAGCAAGATCTGCCAATTGTCTCCTCCCCCTGTTATTTCCTGATAAAGTGCTGAGACTTCAATAGAAGACAGCTTCTAACCAAAATTTTAAATCCAAAGCTTGATTTTAGCCAAAAATAAAGAGTAGATAGTTTTCTCAGCTCTGTCTTGCCTAATTTAATTTGGACAAAATGAAACTGCTACCTGCCCTGTGTGATGCAGGAAGATTTAATGCTGAACACCTTAAGCTGATCTCAATATCAAATACAATTCTCCTTGATTAAGGTAAGAATAGATTTTGAGCAGCAATCCCTGCAAAGAACTTAAACCCCAAATGCCCTCCCCACAGAGCTGTGATATCCACAACTTGATAAGCAGTTTGGGCTATGCTCCCCCATACTGGGTTTGTGAAAATGCTCCTCTTGACACACACAAATTCATGTCAGTGGCTTTAAAGCAAAACACTGCTTTAAACAACAGGACCTTATTCAAAATCAATACAACACTTGTTTCTTGAATTGGAACTGAGACAAAACCAATTTGCAGGCATGTTTCTCCCTTTGGCAATCAGCAAATTTCTAAGCATCTTTGAACTGAAGATCTCGAGAAGATCTAAAAGTCAGAGATGACTCCCCAGTGAGTATAAAACCCTTCTTCAAGTTGAAATCAGTTGCACAAATGCCACCAAAAAGCCACCACAGTCGTGCTCAGCCTCGGGTGACACACATTTTACATTTTACACATTTGGCTCACCAGGTCAGCCCCTCCACACGGGCACCTGCAGAAGTGAGTTTAAAGCACACAGACTCATTTGAAAGGCCACAAAACACGAGCTGAGTGCCAAAAATATCATGACCACACTTCCAACATGCAAAAGAGTCACATAAGAAGTGACCAGAGGAAGTTGCAAATATCATCTCACCAAGCCATCAAAGTCACACACAGCCTACCTCAAAACACCCTCAGTACTTCTCCTGTTAAAAATGAGACTCCTCACTTTTAATACATTTAGAAGAAATCTTGTCTTCATGGCAAATGTTTAGTTCAGCTAAAGCCAAGTAGTGCACAGAGGTCTGGATACAAAGTCCATGATACTTTGAGCACACTTAATGTACACCATTTCTGTGGAAGAAAATTTTTAACAGAATGCAAATTAATTTTTTAAAAACTATAAAATATGTTGATAAAATAAAGCCCTCAACAATTAATATCTTTTCAATGCTATTTTCTCATTATCTCTAATTTTAATTTGCTCAACAAATTATTTGGAGGTGGGCAAGATGGGAAGGAAGTACTTACTTATTTGTTAAATGTCAACTGTAAATAATGCAGTAAAAAAAAGGCTTTTCATTATTATTCACTACCAAAGCACAGATAGGAAGCTTTCAGAAAGATAAAATACAGAAGTGAAAAGGAAAAATGCTGCAGGATAAAAGCAAGATTAGTAACTACGATATTCATTGATAGCACCCAAAATGTGGGACTTTTGCTGAACAATTTTTAATAGAAATGTCACTGCAGTGAAACTGATGTCCTGACAGGAAAGGATGAAACTTTCTCATACAATCCAAAGCAAGAGATAAAAGTTAGGAAGTATCAAATCCATGACTTTGGAATCAAATCTGTGCAGTATAAGGAGGTAGGATATAAAAAAGTAACAGAAAGGAGATTGCTCCAAGTACAGGAGCCACGTGTCTGTAAAAAAAGGCAGAGGCAGCCCTAGCCACAAAAAGCAATGCATCGAAAAGAAAGGAAGTTTAACAGCAAGAAGACAAGAAGAGATCATTTAGAAGAGGAATGCAGCTCTGTTCTATGTAAGATTCATGCCCTCCAAACACGCTTCAAAATCCCAGGACAAAAAAAACAACAAAGGAGAAAGAAGAGCCCACAGAAAGGTAGGAACAATCCAACCAGCCAGTAGCAAAAAATCACTGGCATTGCTTGGCTGGCAGGAATACCAGTCCCAAACAACTCAGAAGCATATGTTGCTTTCCACACATTCCAGCACTCCCACACTTCTTGATAGGTGGTGGTGCTGCTGCCAGAAATTTGGACTGTGCCAGCAGCACATCACGATGTCCTGAGGATCCAGAATCAAGCCAAGGGAAGATGAGAACCCTCGCTTCATTTTGGGAGGGAGGTAGAACAGTCTAGAGCTCCTACAGCTGCTGCAGCACAAACAGGAATGTGCCCTCTGACAGCAAACAACACGGGCCCTGGAAAAAGGAGGTTGTAATATTGCAGCTCCAAGTATTCCTTACTCAAGGTTAGGATGCATCAAAACTTCTGAGGTGTAGCTTTAGTGCCAATTTATGGCCACAAGGCAAGCAAAACATTACCTAGCCCATTCTCAAATGCTATGTGGATTATAGAAAATAATTTGTAGTAGATGTCCTAATGATAGAACTGCCTGAGGGAATCCTGTGCCTGCTCCAGGCAGAGTCAGTAGCTCAGGGAACATCCCAAACTCCACAGAACAGATGAAACTTGCCAAGTTCTCAGCAGAAACCTTATCCAAAAAGAGGGATTTTGGTCAAACCCAGTATAGATGTACTGAATCTTTGTACCACTAAATTTACTCCAAAATAACAGTTTAATATAGTCAGTAATATATATCCTTTACTATTGCTGTACTCTTCCATTGTCCAACTTTATTCAGGAAAAGTGAATAAAATAACATTCCTATAGTCATTCTATATAAACAGTAGGAAGAAATTACAAAGCCACTTAGGAAAAAATAAACCTTTAAAATATCAGGTTTTGGATTTGAGATCTTTTTGGTACATGAGAAGGGAAAAGAGGCACATGACTTCACTCTGAGGCTAGGAAGAGACCTACCAGTACAAATTTCCAATGAATGCAGATGTTACTCACCATATTTAGGGAAGGTGTCCGTCTCTGTACTGCCAGGTCAGGACATCCCAGTCTCAAATAAAGGCTCCCTGAATCAAACGAGAACTAAGTGGTTTGGAGGCAGAAGTGTATCTGTGTATATATATCTCAAGGTTTAACCTACACCCCAGGCTTAAGGGAAACCCCTTTCCTAAAGTCATTCTACCATTGAGTGCACATTCATCTCTCTCAAACACAGCCCACACAGACCTACTTGAAAGCACTGCTTGTAAGAGACCACAGAGGATTCCCTCTCGTTCTTCAGATTAGCATGGAACAGTGACACAACGCTTCGCCCACGCACCAGCAAGAGCTGCTCTCTGGGAGAAGTGGTGGTCTAGCATGATGGAAAAGCTGCATCAACTCAAACTGAACAGAACACAAATATCAATCTAGAAGCAGAATAATTTACTGTAAGGGGCAAATAGGTCAGGGAGCCGTTTCTAGGAATGTATTTTTAATTAGAACTTATTCTAAAGGTTTCTCTTACAGAATCAGTGCTCAGTTTGACCAGCTACAGTCTCCTCATCAGCAGTGACATTCAGCTCTGCCCCTGACCAGAAACACCACCCTATCATATCTGATTTTCATTCTGAGGAAGCGCACTTGTAGAGGTGAAGGCTGCAGAAATGTCTCCCCTTCACCGGACAAGAAGTGATGCAGCATTTTCAAGAATCTACTATTCATTCCAGGCTATAGCCCACTGCACACAGGAGTTGATTAATCAAGTTTCACAGATGATAAAAATTATCGTGCTGTCACCTAGAAGTGAAAGATTCACGATAGAGATGAGTGTTTTTCTGAGCTTACCTAAGTCTGATTGGTGTATCAGTTTCAGTTTTGATGACAACAAAACCTGTGCAGTTCTGCACCGAGGACTAAAAACCCTGCTGAGATTTTTAGGAGATTCCTGTTCTAACACTCGTGATCTAACTGCCCTGAGAGCATTCCCATCCTCCTAGCAGAAACATCTCAGCTGCTCAGGAGAGCAGGGTGGATCTTTTTCTGTCAAAGCACTTACTCAGCTCCTCACATGCATCCAGAGAGCAGTCATTTCCAAATTCACGTTCAATTCACTGCAGGTTTGTTCAAACAAAACTATTCTGGAGGCATTTGCAATTATAACAGAGGAAACAACAGTCCAGGATTAGGATCAGGATGCGGGAAACCAAGGTCCAATTATTTCCCCTGCCTTTCCCTGAAGGGAATTTAACTGTGTTTGTACCTCCTGGATCAATGTTTTAACTGCTGGAGATGCAGGGTGATTTCTCCAGTCTTTTGCAATAGTGTTCCCCTCCATATGAAGCATTTACTGTCACTTTCTCAGACAAAATATTAATGACTTCAGTTTGATGGTTCACACATTTACAAACAAGAGCTCAGATTGACTGGCTGCCTGCTTAAAATAAATTTTTAAAAAATGCAACAGCATCAACGTCCTCCACTTCTCAGAACAACATTCTATACACTCAGCTCTACATCAGTCATTTGATCTTACCCTGACCTCTTGTTTAATTTTACATAAGTATTTATAAAAAGCTGAACAGCCTCGACAGCGGATGTTTGAAACCCAGCAAAGGCTTAGTGGCAAAGTGCTAGGAGGTGAGTGATACATACTCAAATCCAAGCAGCAAAAGAAATCAAAGCCAAGAGGTAATCCTCCGAAGAAAAATGCTTTTCCCACTGGATGACTGAATAAGAAGGGAATAACATGAAATATTATTCAGCAATGCATTCACACAGAATACAGTGAATTTAGCCTTCTATGTTTTTGGCTTTCACTGCACTCAAACACAGCTTTCACCTTTGGACTGACCAACATGCTTAATTGCAATGGGACTGAAAATAGTTCAGGGCATGGTTGCCATTTTGTCATCATCTGCCACCTCAACAATGATGGGGTTAAATTAAAGCTTCACATGTGTGTAGCTCCTGGGTTTATTATCCATCACCTGTTCAACAGAATCACTGTGGTTTCTGCCAGGGACACCAGGAAGAGCCACTTTGCTCCTCATGCAGGACAAGGCAAAAACAGGACTGGTAAGGCCTTAAAGTCAGGTCCCTTCTTATGCCATCCCATGAGCTAAGAGAAGCCACTAAAGATAAGAATTGATTCTGAGAAGCATTCCCTGAAAAAAAATGCAAACCACAAATATTTTAACTGGAGTCCTTCTGAGCCTGGACATTTCCTGTTCTACTGGGCTTTCAAAGCACCAGTCATGCCCAAAGCAGGCTCAGGCAGGGATGTGATGCTCCATCTGTGCAGCAGAGGTTAACAGGGCACAGCATCCTTCCTGCTTCCAGAGAAGAGGAGATGAACACGTGGGCCCTTCCTTTCCTGTTAACAGCAGCTTCCCAGCCCTCCTGACTCAAACAACTAGAAGGTTTTCTTTTTTACCTCCTGTAAACATTGGTGATATGAAAGTATTGACATTTTCAGCACAACAAGGCAGGCACAACAAAGTGTTTGGTGGAGGCAGAGAAAAGCAGTCAATGGAAAATTTGAAGGGGGAACCCTTTCTTTTAGCCTCCAGTGGAAAACTGTGGGGGTACAGCAGAAATCACCTTTTTACCTGACTTTCCCACTGCCCCCAATCAGAAGAAGAAAACCCCTTTGGCTACACCACACAAAACTGAATAACAAAAACTTCATTGGTTCTTAGGCATACCCAAACCACTTATCTAGAAAAAGGCCAGGTTGGATGGCTGCCATTCAAATTATTTTATTGTCCCTGAAGAACTGCTTGTTTAGGGGCTTCCCATAGGGGAAAAATAAGGAAATGAGTTAGAGAAAATTTAATATAATGCAAAGACAACAGCTTAAAGTACCAGATCCTTGGTGACTTGTAAAGGGCTTAATTGACATGTAAGTATTATTCAGGAGAGAAAAGAGCACTACAAAGAAGAAAGAAGACTGGGGGGGGAAAAAGCAATTTCAGTAGTGCTCAAAACACTTTGGGACTCCAGTATTCTGGAGAGGCAACTTAAGACAGATTTGCTGCCTAGAAATGTTCTGAGATTTAGCAAGAAGCTGACACTTTGATACCACACTTAGGGCATTAGGAGACTGTTCTGCTGAAACAAGGCAGCCTGCTGTTCTCCACACAAGCCTTACTTACTCCCTGGCTGTCTGCAGCTGTCCTCCTCTCTCTCTGGTGCACAAATGAGAACTGCTCCCACGCACTCAGGGCTTTCTCAAGCTAAAATTCTCTCTTCTGCTTCACTCACAAGTAGGTTGGCTGGTCTTTTCTAGTTACCTATGTCTTGAACAGGTTCACATGCCCCAGATCAAGAAGTAGCAGTGAGACAGCCAGTCCCAGCTGTCAGGTTTTTGAAGTGAACTAAACACTTAAAAGCGAGGTTATCTCTTATCCACTCTTCATACACTATTAAAATATATTTTTGTGCTCACAGAAGTGGCTTTCTGAGGGAGGGAGATGCTGCTGCCCAGATCTACCCTAGTCAACTGCTTTGATTTTAGTTTGGACTAAAACAGCTTTTCCCTGACATATATTAAAAGTCAAGGCACTTCCCACCCATTTTGTTCCTGCTCACTGTGTGGCTTGACTGCTTAGCTGTGAACAGAAGACCACCCACAGCAAAATCCCTCTTCCTTACGGAAAAATTGGAAATGCCACAGCTCCTTTATGAGGTCTTACATGGTGATTCTATGAATTCTTTACCTTTACTCAAATATATGAAGCTGTTTCACTGGATTTTCCTGAAGATGCTCATGAAGTTGATATAACATCAAGTATGAAAACAGGCTTTACATCAGGCCAGCAGCAGTTTCCAGCAGGAACAAAGTTTGTGGGATCATAGGAACATCTCTTTTTCGTGTTTGTGGGAACATCTCTTCCATGATATTTGTCAATCCTACAAACTTTAAGCATACAGCATAGTGTCAGGAAGTTTTGACTATAAAACTTTTTTTCTTGGCAATAAGGCCAGCTTGAGCTGGTTTCCCACCCACTGGTCTCTACCACTACAATTTTTACTGAAGTATTGCAGTGTTTAAATTCTGGTCCAAATTGGAATTAAACCTAATTTTAAGCAGTGTCTAAATCCTCCAAGAAAGCATTTTATCTTTCTGCACCAACTTCTGAGAGATTTCTTCCCTATCCATACACACTTTCACCTGCTTGCCAATTACCAAGAGAGAAAAGTCTGCCCTGGAGCCATACTAAATTTACTACTCTCTACATCAATGAAATCTTAAAGCAACGTTTAGTGGTTTGACAGAAAAGTGACCTTTACTACATGGAGACATGGTATTTTTGCAGGAAGCAAAGCATTTTCACCCAGATTCAGGGACTGCCAAAACCTGCAAGTTGCAGACACTTCTTTGCCTTTTGCTATTTCTTGGCTGAGCTGCAAAAATAAAATCAGACACAGATCCCAGAGGACTCAGAATTTTCTCAACAACTCGATCTACCACAAAACTAAGTTTTTCTGGTCTCTGATTTTTATCTCAGCAGCAAAGAGTGCAATGAGCTCCTATGTTCACCCAGAACAGTGGATACCTCCACAGACAGGGCTGAGAACGGAATAACGTGATAGACAACAACATGAATCTGGCTTAAAAGTGAAAGGAAAAATGAAGCCAAGTAAGAAAAGGAAGAAAGGAAATAACTCTGATGTACCAAGTGAGAGATGGTGTTTGCCCTCAGTACAGGTGGCTGAATAGAGGAAGATGCTTCCACCTGGGTTTGCAGCTGACCAAGGGCAAAGAGAAGTGAGGCTATCTCAGAGGAGGTATCCCGGCTGTTGGTGGACAGGAGAAAAGGTACCTTGGAGGAGAGGAAGGTGGGGAGATGGGACATCTACATTTCAGATGAGAATTGTACGCTTTCCCAGCTTCTCTGGAGGATCTGATGACCTTTCCACAAGCCTCAGCATTCACCATAGCACTGAAGCAGAAGTTGTCTCTGCCCCACCTTCCCCGTGAAGCATACGAATCTAATTTTCCCTTTTTGTGAAATCAAGAGTTATACCTGCTTACAACTCTGCAATATTGTTCTCCAAGTGTGTGGTAAAGCTAATAACCACACAAGAGAGAACTCTCTGGCTGTTAGAAGCCAGATCCAAATATTCCTAAGGCAGCTCTCCATCACATAAGCCTGTAGACACACACAAACACACAAATCTATAAAGGCAAATATTCCTATATATCCTACATCAAACTGCCTTAGAGCTGTTTCCTGTTACCAAACAAAAGGACTATAAAAATGAAGGAACTCCTGATCTTAGGCTGCTATTTCCACCTCATATGACCTTAATTTTATGGAAACTGTACCCTTGTGTTATTTAGATTTTACTCATAAAACACAGACAGAGGCAGTGCACAGGCTTTGGGGAACAATCAAGAAAAATGTAAAACTTCTTTGAACAGCAAAGAAAAAAGTTGTTAAAATGATTAATTTTTATAAATGATGTAAGGAAAAGCCATTTGCTGGAGTGGAGATAGGGTGTTTTTTTTCCTTTCTATTTTCCTTTAAGAAGAAAAAAAAAAGAAAAAAAAACAAGTTCTTGGAGCACTGAAATGTTGTAGCAAACAAAATTCTACTTCCCTTATGTACTTCCCCAGCAATTATAACCTAGAAAAAGCACTGAGGATTGTTTTATAATGTAGGGATATTTATCCACCTATTACTCATGACCTTACTCTAAGCTTCTGCAGTTCTCTGTGCATCCTCTTTTGAAGGAAGCCTTAAACCACAGCAGAGTGTCTTGTGAGTCTGATAGATTACTACTTGCAAGTCTTCTAAATGTTTGCAAGCATTCAAGGTTAGTTCAATCTAAACTCCTAAAAAAGCATATTCAGCCTTTGGTCCTGTTACCTAAGAGGACTGCAGCCAAGCCAATCAGGCATTATAGGGCATTGCTATGGGATTCTGAGTCTTCAGCATTAAGCACCTTCGGAGAGATGCAAACCCAAAAGCATTTTGGGGTTTGAGGGATGGAGCTGTGTCCTCCCATTCAGCACAGGCACTCCTGTCAGGAAGTTAGGAATGGTCTGTCTCCCAGTCCGGTTCCGAGCAAGGCCCTTTCCAAGCATTCTTCCTAAGGAAATCCCCCCACCTTCAGCTCAGAGTGTTTTTTTTTAACTGCTCTCTTTCTTACAGCATTAGTCAAAGACTATGGGAAATTGTACATCTTTGTGGCTTTTATTAACTTATTTCCTTTCCAGCAATATGCTGTAAAACCAGTAGTGAGACTCTCTTTAAACTCGAGTGTTACTGTGGCACTATCAGCAGCCTCATGGTCCTTTTCAATGCTCAATAACCACAGCCTTCCATATCTTAATACTGAACACATCGATACGAAATGCCTTTAAATGCCTTTTGTAATTCAGGGGGTTGTTTTGCTGTAGCCTGTACAAGTTCTCAGGTGAATTCTGAAAATAAGGAAGGAAATCCAGAGCTGAAAGAGGGTACAAAGTCAGCATTCAGAGGATAGACCTGGATTACCTGCGCTCCTGACAGGACCAAAGCCTACCTCAAATTACAATCTCCATCTCCTGTATGCACACACAGGGATTTGGAAACTGGTCAAAACTCCAGCATGACAGAGTTCTGCAGCAGTTACTTCAGATGAAAGAAAGTGATAGACTATGGTTTCAGAACATTGCAGCTTAAAGCAGCAGGGCTAAACCAACAGTAACACAGAGATGAGGACAGCCAGATTTACAATGAAGGAAGAAAACTGAAAGCAATCTTCCACGTCTAAAAGAACCATTCCTAAAGCAATTCAATTTTGAATCCCTAATGAACATACACAGACACACAAAAAAGCCCAAACCAAACTATGCTTCTTGGTGAATGGATTTTAATATCCTTTGCTAGAAACACACAAACTATTATGGTTTGGGGGTTGTTTTTTGCTTCTTTATGCTCAGCTTCAGAGATACAGAACTGCTTTTCAGCTAGAGATTGGTTTTGCTCTACTAGACTCCTAAGCTGCTTACTTGTTACTGGAATTGCCATTAGGCCCCTAGTAAACAAATTAGCAACAACACTGCTTGTTCACCCTCCAACTCCCCCAGACCTTTCTCTGCTTTCAACTGCAACCTACGCAATGGAACAGGACTCTATTTTAGCAATAATACAATTTCATAGTTGGAATCCCCTTCAGTTTGAAGCAAACAGCAGCAGTGACTCATCACAAGGCATTTTTTTAAAAAAAGGGGATTTCCTACTGAAGTAAAGCACCAATGAACATCACAGGAGGCAAAAATCATCAAAGATCACAGTAAAGAGGGAGACCAAGGATTCCTCAGGGAGGCAATACAACTACAGAAAAAAATGGCTTTTATTTCAGCTGGAGACTCACAATCCAAACTGGATTTGTTATTCTACAACTGAAATGAGACACACACTAGAGCATGAGGCTTCACTCTGAAACCCAGCCGAGCCAACACAGAGCTGCTTTCAGCAGCCAGCAGCGGTTTTGGAGCTTTTGATTCATTCTGGATTCTGGCAGGGACAGAGCCTTCATACACATCATCTTCAGTATGGTACCTGACAGAGAACTAGGCTTGGTTTAACTGCTGAACCAGGCAGTAGAGGGAAATGCTATCATTCCCCAATACCTGGGCTCCCTCCATGAGTCACAGCCACGCACTCCGCTGCTTTCAGTAAGTATGAAGGTCACTTTCAAGTTACTGTTTCTAGTAAAGATAAACTCCCCTGTACAGTGAAGGCAGGAGAGTGGTTGCAAACTATGTGGGCTGTTTCCTGCGTAGGCTGTTCATAGGAAGGGGGTGCCTCCTGCCTTGAATACAGATGCCAGCAATCAGGATTTTTAGTACCCGGGTGTTTGCCCAGTGGGTGAGGCTTTCAGAGCACTGGCACACCAAGAAGTTTGCAGTGGCATCACGTTTTAGGGGAAAGATTAGCAGGCAGAGCCTGAACCCAGGGTTGTTCTGCCGCTGGACCACAGTGCTACCTCACCAAGTCACAACTTCTGTCTGCCAGCAGAGAACGAAAACTGCCCAGCTTCATGGCCCTCCTGCACTCAGCCCCCCAACAAGAACTGCTTTAGGCATCAGCTTTGTACTAAGTTTGGCTACAAAAGTTCTAATTCTTCACTACAGAGTGATGGAAACTGGAGGCAACACCAGCAGGCCAATCTGTCCTCTGCCTCTGCCCTCTACCTGTGCTATCTGTAGGCAAACAAAACACCACAAAACTGAGCAACAATTCAAATATCTCACTTTCAAATGCCAGGCATGGAAAACAAGAAGTAAGCAGGCAGTATCAACATACACAAATTAAAAGGAAAGCAATATAAAGGGTATTTATATTTATAATATAAAATANTTGTAAAGCTGATACTCTTGCCCAGCAGAGTTTTGTGGAAGGTCTCTGAATAGAAGAGGTCCTCTGGACAGACTCATAGATTCAGGTGTAAGAGACCCCTTTTTACCTTTCTCAGGCTCAGCTGGCCCAGTGCTTCCATCTAGGGAAAAGTCATGGAAACAAAGAACACTCTCAATGGAAACAAGGGCATCAATTAAAGGACTAATCACACAATTCCACAGAATCCTGCAGTGGCTAAGGGAGGGGTAGAAAGCCAGAGGCACCAGGCATGCAAGGGAAGGAAAGGCTGAGTGTTTAGACAAAAAAAAAAAAAATCAGTCCAGCTGGGCTGTGTTGGAAGACAAAAGACAGCATTTTCTAGACGTCTCCAATTCCTCCTTCTCAGTCAGTCAAGGATCAAGCTAAATTTCCATTCATTATACTTATGCACAGGCAGAAGAAATATTCTTCTGAGCAAGTAAGAAACAGTAAATCTTTTTCAACTCTCTTTTCAGTCCTCTTTCCCAAATTCTCTTCATGTAGCAATTTATCTTGCTACATCTCCCGTCACCCCCGCTATAATCTCCACACCCATTTATGCCCAGCAATAAAACCTCAAATTTTTATTTGGTTCAAATTATTTCAATTTGGTTCAAATTCTTATAAAAAAATGGTCTGTCTCAAAAAAAACCTGCTCTGTTCCCCCAGGGTTAGCTGGGATTCATCTTCTGACCAGCGCAAGGAATTCTGAAATGCCAGATGGGTGAATCTGCAACCAGAACAGAACTTTAAGAACATAAAAGAGATCCATTTTTTTACATTCTCTACAGGAGACTTTGGCTACCCCCAGACTTGGTAATTTCCACAAAATGAGAGCAAGCAACAGGAAACAAATCTTTCAACACATCTAGCCAAAACAGTTATCCAGTATCACTCAATAGGAAAAAACATCTTACCAGTAGGTGAAAATCACCAGAAGGTTGTAAAAATGAATTACTGGATAATGAAATATCAATTAAAGTTCTCTAAATACCCTTTTTTGAACAGAATTTTTTTAATTGTTTGGCATATTGTTCCTGGCCAGTTTTTCCTCAGAAAATCAAACCTTTACTAGGCAAGACAACGAGCTGGTTGTCCTGCCTGGTAAAGTACAGCTTAATCATGGCAGCTGCAACTGATTTGCAACACTCCCATGTCTCATTGTTTCACTCTAAAGTGAATCCGAATATGTTTATTTCTACAAGTTAAAATTTATTTCTAGATAATATTATCCACAATGGTTTAACACCTCAATGGACTAAGGAAGGACAACTTCAATATGAGCAAGTTTATCTGTATAGTTTATTTTTAATTATAGGTGAGTTCAGAGGTTTAAGTGTATCCCACTATTTGGGCAGCTTTTTGCACAACAAACCTTGCAGTTTATTCCTTCCCCAAAAAAGTTGTAGGTGATTCTGTGAAGCATCCCACAAGGTGTCACTAGAGATTCATCAGCCAAAATTCTCCTCGAATGCCCTTCCCTATCCTTGCTCCCCTTCCTTGGAAACATGTTAGGCAGCTTTGGAACAGGATCAGAAAGAGTTAATGCCTGAGCAGGGTATTAAAAAGGGTATTTAGAGAACTTTAATTGATATTTCATTATCCAGTAACCGAGCAGGAGCATCCTGGTGCAGCGGGGCCTTTCAGCTGTAAGCAGCAAGGCAATTATTTGAACAGTAAATGAACTGAGTACACACAGATCAATGGAAAATGCAACTTCAGGCATCAACTTTTAATGAACTACCTCAAAAAACTCACCCTAATACAGAAAAAGAAATAAAATAAATCGTCAGCTCTGCCTCAGTTCCACACTAATGTTAGAAAAGATGGTTTGTCTCATTTTGTTTTGATCATTCACAGTTCCATGCCCATCTTTCACACCTAACCCTGAAGACTACACAGATGGCTTGCAAAAATCTGCTATCAGATATAATGATGTACTTGCTCTTCATTTACAGTTATCATTAAGGCCCTTTCTATTCAACACAGCATGAATTCAAAACTAATGTGCTGGATTTAAAAAGTATATACCCCCTATATTCCCTCTTCCACCACCCCCTTGTATTTCCCTTTCTTGAAAAAAAAAAAAACTCCAGATCTCACTTGAGAGAAGGGTTGCTTAACATTTGAAAACCATCTCTGACACAGCTCTCAGGCAGAAATTACAATCCAGTATTTAATTTTCCATAATCTCTAAAAGATCAGTAGGATTTGGAGCCTCAGAAGATGGCATAATTACTCACAGGTGAACAGAGGCACAGCTGACCCAGCACTCACCTCCTCCAAGGTGCCCCAAGTACACCAGGTGTAAGGACTTACCTTGCCTATTACCTGGCAGACACACAGCTGCAGCACATCTTCCAGGAACAAAGTTCCTGGAGCACTTGGGATCTCCAAAATATATTTAAAAAACCAGGAAGGAATAAGACGGCTACTCCGTAAGTTTACATGGGAGAGGAAAATACCACATGCTGAGAAAACTAACATGAATATGTTCCAAAAAAAAAAAAAAAATTAAAAAAAAAAAAAAAAAAAAAAAAAAAAAAAAAAAAGAAAAAGGATAAGCCAGTGTTTGCCTTGTTTTTCACAAGGTTATCAAATATTTCCATTCAAGAGAGCTGATTACTGTAAATTCAGGAAGATCCTTTGCCTGTTCAGGTTACTTTGCAAACAAATCACTTTTGTGGCTATGTCCTTCTCTGCTCCTCCCTCCTCATCAGTAAAGTGGGTTTATTCTACTTCAGAGTTTATGAACACACATCAATACATCACTGAAAAATATTATCATTCCATTAGCAAATTATGAAAAGGCTTTCCACTTTTTTTCATGGCTTGTGTTACCTTGGATGGCCAGGAGTCCTATCCTCCATTTACATTCTTAAGAAGTGCAAATAATAATATCCTCATTTGTTCTAGTATTTGTGGAGCCTTAAATCACTACAGCAAGACCTGCATTTTACAGCTGATCTTGACAGGCTGCTAAATTTGTTTTCCCACACAAGGGTATTTTTTGCTTTTTTAAAACTTTGCTGTTAAAGTTCTTCCACTCCCTTTGAGGATTTAGAGGGTTTTTTTTTAGCGTGCATAAAATGTTTAAATGAGCATTTGTGAAGACTGTAACAAAAACAAATCACTTTTTGAGACCCTTTATATTTTTAAGTTCACCATTTAGGAACCGGGATTTCTCCTGATTGCTAATAAATAACATTTTTTTTCTCCCCTTTCCATTTCCCCTTTGGCTTCCCTCCACTATATCCCCAGATTTGGGAAGGGGGATGCCAACAGCTACATGTTTTTTAGTACACTCAGGGGAATCTGGAAATGACTTGTCTGAAGGATTTCAGAGAGCCTTGATCTCTATTATTTTTTTGTAGATCCATTCACTAATTTGTATTTCAAATGCTCAGCTTCAAAAACAAGAGAGACCTAAGAGTGGTATTTATTTGTTTTGGCAAACAAGTTTGCAAAGCAAAAGGGACGACTTGTAGCTGAAAATTTAAATATCTGAGATACAATAAAACCAATTTTGACTGGGTTGTTTATATCATTGGTCCTTATCCATTCATGAGCTCCAGCTGCTTTTCAAAGCACTATTTCACAAAGGAAAAAAAAATTCAACACCTCTCTCCATGTTTCTCTCTAATCCTAGGGAAAGAAGAACTCTATCAAACCCTTACCAAGTCCTGCCATGAAATACATGCTTCCAAACGCTTGCAGGATAACAATTCCCTAGGGAGGGACTGGAAGAGCTCAGCTTTTCCTGTGCAGCGACAGTGCCATCTACAGCCCGAGCGAGGCCACAACCACCCCACCGAGCTGCTGGAGCCACAGAGAGCTCTCAGATGTGCTTTTCCCACGCATCTGCTCCTCCAAAATTCAAGTCTGCCTGAGGATGGAACTTTAATATGATATTTAATACTGGTATTTAGTAGGATATATTTTATAATTTCTAGCTGTTTGTTCTCAGGCTGCATGGTTTTTAAGATTCTTCAGTTATGGACTGAACTCACATTAATAGCTAAATTGGGTGTTTAGCAGATGTTTCTATGGAAACCATGTGTTAGAGGCAAGAAGCAGAAGAACATTACATTTCTGTTGTCACACACACACAAAAAAGACACTGCACAGAGTTGTCAGACTACCAGAAGAAAGTTACTGGACCTTTTTATAAGCCATAGTTTAGCTGTCATCTGTACAATAAAGACTGACATCTATACTTGTTATTTAAAGCAAAAAAAACCCCAACTCTCCCAGTGCAGCTGGCACGTTACTGAGAAGCTCCACTTCCTAGGAATTAGAAATTTGTAAAGTCAAAGAAAGAAATATTAAAATGGAAATATGTCAATAAGCAGGATGAGAAATAAAATGTCAATATATAAAGTCAATTCAGAAACAAAATATACACATGCAAGCCTAATGTAACCAGTAGAGTGGGCAAGGTCTTTCCAAGGGTGCCTGAAATAAGGACTGGAAATGCAGTTTGTTATCTGATAATCAGACTTGATGGAATAAAAATTCCAAACAACAGGGCTGCTTCACTTTGGTCTCAAAATTCATTACCTGGTTATTCTAACCTGTATAGAAGAGATAAGGTCACAAGGACTTGCTTCAGGGAAAGCAAAAGGGAAAAAAAAAAAAAGAAAGAGTGAAAAAGTAAAACAAACCAATGAGGTAAATAAAAAAAAGGAGCAAGGCAAGTGGCAGAAGTCAAAGCACAGCTTCCTGCTAAACCAAGTTGAGTTGTTGGGAAAAGAGGGATCTTAAGCAAAAACAGCTGCAGAGTTCAGTGACACCATGAAAGCAGCAGGTTCCCAGGGATGCTAACAAGCAGAGCAGAGTAGCCCTGATACAAATTGAGAATTACAATTCAGCCTCTTCCCACACACTCCAGTCAGCAGCTTTCTCACCCTGCACAGCAGAATCTGGACCCTAGGGAAAGACACCTTAAAAAGTAATTAAGAAGAAATTTTTTTTAAATCCCAAACATGCTGACCTTTTTCTTTTACAAGTAGAAAGATTAATTAGGAAAAAGATCTTTTTTCCTCTCCACTGTGATGGATCTGTAAGTCAGTGCACTTCTGCTTTATTAAGTCAGTGAAGAATTTATTAGTCAACACTGGAAGATACAGTTCAACCCTGACTAATTTTTGCTTGAGCAAACTGTTGAGGCAGAAAATGAAATTGCACCTGTGATACCACAGGAGAACTATCCCTGAACCTGCAGCAGTTCTATGTCCATACATTAGAATATTTATCAAGGTGGCATAAATGCAAATAGCAAGGATACCTATTTCAGGTGGGAAAATGAAATGAATTTACAAATCAGATCCCAGAGCACCGAAAAAGCCTGAAAGCTTTCTCATGAACTTCCAAGATGTAACAAGAGATTTATGGAGACTGTGCTATAAATTTTAAATCAATTAATTAAGGCTTTGCTCAGGAGCATGGGGAAAGATGGCCTAAGACCATACAACTTAATAAAGCATAGAAAAGATTAGAGATAGAGAAAAAAAGGACCATGTCCAAGGGAACAGTAAATTCACCTGAGGAGAGTGAATCCTGAGAAACCCCGGTGAAATTAATTTAGAAAAAAATAGTGATGGCATTGGAAAGAGCAAATAAAAACTAGAAGGCTGTAAAGAGATTTCAACAGAAACTTAAAAAAAATAGCACTTCTTAGAGGGAAATGTAATGTAAAAAAGCTTTTCAATGCAAGCACATTATGTCATTTTAGGACAAAGACCCTATCATAAACTGAACATATTCCACAATATGTGTGGGGAAAAGGTGTTATGATTATTTCTCCAAATAATAAGAAATAAGCAGAAGTTTCTGCTTTGTGGAGGGAAAAAAAAAAAAAAAAAGGAAAATGCAAGGAAATAAGAGCTTTTCTTAGAAAGCTTTGTAGTACTCCACAGGAGGCTGAGAAACAAAAATCAACCTTTTTCAGGCAGCAAGACATCTTTTCAAGTCTTGGTTGGCATTTTAAGCACCCTACAGGGCAGAGATGCAATTTGTAGAAGCTTGTTTGTCTCTCTACTAGATTTCTTCTTTTATGAATGCATTAAGTACATACAAATACCCTTAAACCTTCTCAAAAACAACCCTGGCTTGTAGGACAGCACTTTTGTAGCAAAACAAACATTGTGCGAGCCTAACTTGTAGGACTGTGAGTCTGTATTTTTTCGAATGAAAGGAACCAGGTTTTACTGCTTTTGAATGAGCAGGTTTTATTGTACTGACGTGGATGAGAAGCTGGGGGGAGATTAAGTTCTCGTAATAAATCAGCATGTGACCCTTCATCTCAAACCACACCAGAGTGTTTAAAATAACTTCATAATCCATCAGCTTCACTGGAGCTTCAACAGAGGAAGCTAATGATGGCTTGAATGTCCAGCAGTAGTCCTGGAAGCCAGTTTTGAGGGGTGAAGCAGGACTTGGGAGTATAGACAGAAATACAGATTGTTATGTCAGTGTTTCTGAAGGGATATACACAATCTAACCTCTTTAGTGTGCATTAAATCCACATTTTCCTGTCTCCTCCTCAGGCTGGCAAAAATCCTGGTCCCTTCCACCGCTCCCACCTCGAGAGGCACCAAAAGGGCAGCTTCCACTCTTCCCAGCCTTTTGCCCTGTGCACTGAGATGCTGTTCTGTTCACAGAACTGCTCTCTGAATACAGTTCCTAAACTCTCCCAACTTCTAACACTCAGATCAACTCTAATCGATATAAAAATATAGCTTGCCATGATTATCTTCCTCTCCCATCTCTCCAAGTCAAGAGCTCTACCAAATCATTTCCTCTACTTATTCCTTCTTTTTTTTTTGTTTTTCCCCTGGGCAATAATAATCTAGGTCTCCTTTGCAATATATTTCTCTGATCTCTCAGGTGCCCCTTTCCCTCTGCTGGATCACTTGTTCCAATGGCTTCTGCCATGCTCAAAGACTCTGCCAGCAGCACATGCAACCACTGCACATGAGCTAATCCTGTCATCAGCACACAGACACGGCTAACACATCTCCAGGCTGAGAATTTATGTACTTACTCCCTGGATGCAGGCACATCACACATCTCTGCTGCTTTGGCAGTCGTTGGCAATTAGTTATTCCTTGGAACAGGCTGATATTGGATATTTTTTAATTGCTCCTGTTACAGTTACTGAGAGGGTTCACTCCCTTCTACTCACTGTTTTCCTTGTTAATACTCTGGGGTATCAGTTGAACAAGCTGACACATCTGACACTTTTTCCTCATCCATTCAATTTCCAGAGTCTCTGTTCAGTTGAATGTGTCCTTTCAGGCGCCTGTCTTCATCAGCCTGTCAGTCCCTGGCATCATCTCACTGCAACTTAAAGGCTTAGTCCCTTGCCACTGAGAATAAAAGAAGTTTCTCTTTAATTTTATCAAAAAAACTACAAGTAATTCATAACTAAGATAACAAAAAACTTGAACAAACATTTTCCTCAAAGAACATGACAGCTTTGATAAATATTCTCAGTTTAGGAAAGTGAGAGTGGTTATTTTTTCCGTTCTCTGATAAATTCATTAGCCCAAAAGATTTTTGTGATCAGATGAACCACGCAATTCTGTTACTGGAAGATGGAAATAAGCACAGGCAGGCTGAGGGACAGCAGGGCTGTTCCTGTTTGCAGCACTCAGTTACAGCCACACACAGGGTCGAAGCCACTGCAAGGGACAGGCTAACCAGCCTGGACTCAAAACTGACACACTTCAACAGCACAACTGGTTTTGTTGGCTAAATCAAAGCTGAAGCTCTGACAGATTTAAAAAACAATGGGCAAAATCCTGGTGGTGCTTACACCAATAATGGATCTTTTATTCCCTGCAGCCAGGACAAGATTACCTGGCTTCAAGACAACTACTCTGTCAAAAATGCACAAATAATATCATTACCATTAAGAACAGTATGGGAACTATCTTTTGTATTTTGGTTTATATTTCATCTAACCATAGCCCCATATATCTGTGCTGAAACATTTATCACTTCTCTTCTACCAAGAGATTGGACTTTTCTTCCTCTTTCTCACCTTATTCTCTAAAGTCCTTTAAATCACAGCTCTCAGGATTACAGGAGCAGCTGGCACCTGTAACAGGACTGGAATTCCATCACTAAAGAGGCACACATAAGCTCACATGAATCTTTAAACAGAGAGACTCAAAGTGAAGTCTACAGCAGATATCCCCTAGTGCAAAACAGCACCAACAAAGCCATAAAGGAACTTTAATGAAAATAAAATTAATACTACAACAGTTATTCATTGACACAAGCTTTTATGAGACAACAGAAGAAGCAGGGAAGACAAAACAAAAACATAAGATACTTGGAAGTTCTGGTTAAATGTTTGTTAAAATCTGTCACTGAAATTAGCAGTGCAAATAAATAAATAGCTTAAAATAACTTAGTTTTCAGTCACAGATTCTATCCAAACACAGAGTTCTTACCATCAGGCAGTTAAACTTTACATCTGCTGAGGAAAACTATGATAACAACCCATTAAGGTCTTAATTCCCGGCCCTCAGGACAAGTCAGGGGCTTTCTGTCATTGCACAGGAGGGTATCATATAGAATATAAAAAATACACATGTAAAAGCGTGTCACAAACCCATTGCAATCTGTAGACATTAGAGAAGGATCAGATTACATCCAAATTATACAAGGATATTTTACCCTAATTTTTCATTTACAATGAAGTGTAAAGTAGCAATGTAAAAGAACCTTAAATTGACTGCCAAGGCAGCACCAAGGTCCCGTAGGTGAGGCAAGGGGCAACAGAAGAGAGCACTGACTTTTTACAGGCTGTTAAAGGATCCAATCTAACCTCAGCTGAAGTGGCACATTCTGTATTTCAAGGCCTCATTCAAGGGATCAGATCCCAGTGTACCAGTTTAGATCACACTTCTCCCCCAGTCCCACACTTGCAAACATACCTTTGCAATTTTGCAGTTTGGCCCACTGAGAGCAAAAACATTTAGAATTTATATGGATATCAACCCCACAATTTACTGTGAAGCCTAAAATAATAAAGCAGTGGCCCCGTTCTCAGACAGCAATTCATCCCCTTTGAAGATGATGGACAGACAGAAAAATACAAGCATGTCCTTAGAGAAGTGTCTGGTCAAAAGACCATGATATTCCATTGAAAGTCTTCTATGAAGTCCCAACAGGCTTTGGATCAGGCCCCTATAACCCTCCAGAAAATGGCAACACCACCCTTTCAACCTGAGAGTCACACGTCCAAGCTTGACTGGAAGATCAATTCAGTGTTTACTCTACAGACCACAACTCCTGCATCTGCACTCTCTTGTACAACACTTTTTCACCTTCTCCATTTTCCAGCAGAACAACGCAGTTTGCAGGGCAGTACGATGGCATTTAAATTTGTACCCAAGAATAAACCTGTAAAAAACAGCACAGTAATTATGCATGCATTGTTAATTACTAATATGCTTCCTGTTAACAAAATCTGAACATGCATGTGGTGTTTAAATCTTAAATCTCTTCAGAGTCATGTTCTGGATAACTCTTTCATATTCCCTTTCTTTTTTCTAAAATAGAATTGCATCTCAGTCTCCACCTTTCCTGAACTCAGATCTGAAGCTGCTCTCTCCTCAAAGCTGTAGAAAGTAGATCTTACAACATCAGCCCCACGTCAGACTTCCAAGTTGTCCCAAAAAGGTGCACATTCTCTCCATAGTTCCTGTCTTCTGGCATTCAGCTGTGTACAGTCCAGACACACAATAAATGGAGCAAGCAGCAGTTGGTTTGTTTACCTAAAGCAGAGGGCAAACAAGCCCTAAATTAGGTCAGGAAGAAATTTTTTCTCCTGGAAATCACACAGTAATTTTCTTTTCCAAAGTTTTACTCCTCATCATTATAAAAGAAATATTACATTTTCTCAGCCACTATCCCAACATTATTAGAGTCCACACATCATTTTCCCTCCTCATTTCAGCATGCAAAGTAGCAAACTCTATTAAATGGCTTATTGAAATCATCATAAAGAGAATGACTTCTCCATTCCCAAACCCCTTGTGATGCTACTGTCCATTTCCTACTGCAGAGTGCACAGTAAGCTCAGAGCTGAACAGGACCAGGTGCCTTTTCAAATTCCTTTTGGAAGCTGGCTGATCACAGAACTTGACCTCGATGTTGCCATCACTGAATGCCTCCCTCCTGCCTTCATTCGAATCCATGGGATCTCTCTGAGATGCACTTGGCTTTTGCCTCCTCATGGTAATTCCTGAGTTCCCAAGCTGCCTGCTTGGGGATGTGTTGTCTTTCACAATGCAGAAGCAAAGGGCAGACAGAAAATTTTTCTTGAAGTTCTCATTCATGAAAGCATACACAATAGGGTTGCAAATAGAATTGAAGAATCCTATGATCTGGACAATTGCAAAGATCATTTTGATTGTCACATCATCATACTCCTTCTCAAAATTACCTGAAGAGAAGAGAGATATGCTGTAAGCACAGAATGTCATAAATGCTTACTACTTAGCCTGTTTGTATCCAGTTTGGCATGACATGTTTTTTGTTTAAAATCAACAAAAACCCATGCTGGAAGTTCTTAACATTAGCAATTGAGTTTCATCAACAAGATAAAATCAAGACCTATCACACAGTCCTGCTTCGTATGTAGGTAGTAACAGAAACAAAAGAAAGAAAATTTATGAGCCAAAAAAGCTGAGTGGCTGAACTATTGATTTATCTGCTACAATCTTATTTGTGATAGGAGACAAAGAAACAGCTCCTGCCTTTTGCAAGTAGAGTAAAACTACTGAAAATTTCCTCTTGTTTCTGCAGATAGGCTGCTGCAGTATCCATGGAAGAACTGGGAGATGAACAGTGCAAGACCCCAGAGTATAAGGCAAATAGCAAAAAAAGCCATCACAACAAGCACTGAGGGCATTTCCAAGCCAGTTTTCAGCAAAGAGCACTGAAAAACTCCAGCTGGATTCATTGGATATCATCACTGTCATGTCCAGTATTTGTATTTCCAATATGCCTACCTCAATAAAAGGGATAAATATTCCATTGTAAGTTTAACTCAAAAGAGTTAAGTTATATTCAATATAATTAAAAACTTCAAGCTGTTTTATGCTCAGAAATAACTTTTACCTTCCAGCCAAATCCTTTTAACCTTTCAGCAGATGAGGGCAGCATAACAGACATGGTAAGAAGAAGAATCTACACAGAGATGCTCACCCCTCTAATACTCCTGTTTTTCCTTAAGGCTTGTTTATGAGCAGAACATCAACTTTTGCTATCAGAAGGTATTCTAGAGCTGAATGCTGTAGCATCATTAGCTTTTCACAATATGAAGTTCCATTACAAAAAAAACCCCCAAAACCCCAACTTTATTCTGTGAGATATGGCAGGTACTCACTGTACTCCATCATCATGTGAATCACATGGAAAGGGGCCCAACAGACTGCAAAGAGAAACACCACTGTCACCATCATAACAATTGCTCGCTTCTTCTTCCTGAAATTGCACCAAGAATTCCACACTGAATCACTGGGAACTGGCTGGCAGTTACATCTCTCTCTTCAAGTTAGATCTGTGACTGTGTTCTGATGGCTGCAGATTCAAATAAAACCCTCAAGGAAAGCTCAGAAGCACACAATCCCCTTGGAAAGAAAAAAATGCATCATCATATAAATCTAGCACTTTATTTCTCTATTTTGGGACAGCAGAGCACTATGCAGCATGACATTATCATGTCTTGCAAAGCATTTTCAACTCTATTCAGGAAGAATAAAAAAGTCAGGAAAAAAGCTTTCTAGAAGTCAAAGTTCCAAGTGCATTTTGCTTACAAACCTTGATATTTTAGACATTTCACTCCCATGAATGGTTTGAAGAACTGAAGCGTCTCCCACTCGTTTCTTAATCCAGAGTTCATAGCCAATTTTAGTGTACAAAAAAAGCATCAGCATCAGTGGAAGAAGGAAGAGTATAACAAGAATAAAAGTTGTATAGATCTTCTGATAAATGGGACTGGCCCATTCTTCCAAGCAACAAACATGCACTTTTTCATATAGAAAGTCATATTTAACCTGTAATAAATGCAAAGAAGATGAGTCACTAAGGTGTTTAGCCCAAGTGCAAAACCCAAGCACATTCAGATATTCCTTGCTCTCAATGGAACAACAAAAATTGAACAGATTTTTCAGAGTGACAAAATTCTTTCAAGCACTTTTCCACATCAAATACTGGGTTTGATCCAAATTGACAAAGAGAGGCTGGGAGATGCTCTGATTTGCACTTCAAAGGAGACCTTGGCTACATATTTTGCAAGTAAAGATGGATGTATAGAAACTTCACATGTTAGCCACTTTAAAAAACAAGAAAATTATTAACATTCAGACTCACAAGCAGCAGATTCTGCCAAGCCTCCTGCCTAACCTCCAAACGTGTGTGCTAATTCATCAACTATAATGGGCAGCTAATTGATCTTAAACTAAGCACAGTTCTTCCAGATTTTGGGGAGCACTGTGTCATCCTGAAACAGCAATTTAAGCCCTCTGTTCCTGTGTGCCAGTGCAAAAGAAAGCCACAGTGGAAGTCACAGATGTAATTACTGTTCTTTGATATAATAAGGGAGAGTAGGCATGACTAGTCCCTGCTCATATTCCCTCTTCCACAGCGCATGCAAGTTCTAATCCTTAGCCTTCCCCAGGCTGGCACACAGAACCAAAGCTCCACCTCCCTTATCCCCCTCTAATTTCACAGGAGTTGATTCAATTTCACCTAAAGGTACAGGAAGATCCAGCAAGGACTGAGTTTAATAAGCAAATCCCCATTTGACCTAACCTACCTCAAGCCGTTGCACGTACCACATGGGCGAGCCAACAATAAGAGCCAGCAACCAGACTATGCCTGTAAACAAATACATTTTTTCATACTTTGTCCAACAAGCAGGATTTGGTATGTACAGTTTAACAGCTTTGAAAAGTCAGGCAAGGTAGAAAACTGTAGCAAAGAACGAAGTTTTCTATGAGGTATTCATCAGTCAACACTCACATCAGTAACAGCATGCTCTTTTGACATCAGCTTTCTATCTCTCAAACTACCTGCATTTATTGATATTCCACAGGAAAAGCACTTAATCTGCATAAGGAGCACTAAATAAACCTCTTTGTGTAACAATGGAAGGATCATTTCCCTGCGACATTTCTTAAGCAGCGCTTGTACATTTTGAACTTTCTTGGAAAAAAAAAAAAAAGACTGCTAAAGGCTTATGTTTGTTAAGTACATTTTTAACTTCAGATGCTAAGTCCCATGTGAGAGTTTTGGCTAGTGAATACTTTACTTGTAGGCACTATCCTTGAGCTATTTTATAAAGGTCAATTAACTCTGCCTCTGAATCACTGGTCGTATCAGAGGCTTCTGTTCTGCCATGCCATCCACACTGAAGATCATTTCCCACACCCAATTACTGCAGATGCTTAAAATCTTACCAAGCATTGTGAAAGCTCTTTTATTGGTGTACTGCCACTTCATTTTTAGTGGATGCACAATTCCCTGGTGTCTTTCCACAGCAATGCAGGTCATTGTAAGAATCTCAGTTACAATAGCAGTGGACTGAACAAACGGCACCATCTTGCAAGCGAAGGCACCTACAATGATCAGAAAGTAAGGCATGTAACAGCTATTAACACTAGACTCCATTACTAAAAATAACAGACCAAGACTGTGAGATTTATTGTAACATCTAAAGTGCTAAGTCACCTATGTAAGCCATTTGTCAATGCAGCTCTCCATAGCCATTCTTTATTGTACCCATCTGCAAAGCCAAGATTTCTAAGGACATATTCACTTGCTCTGTTACCAGGCTGACACGTACTCCTATTTCACTTTTGACCAAGTCTTCCATCATCTGTTTTCAAACATATTACGTTACAGAGCCATTTATTATTTTTTCATTTTGGCAGATGACTCTCCAGTTTATGAAGGTCTGAGTGTTACCTGATTAAAAGTTTGCCTTTTCCACCGTTGCAAACACATTCCTTAAGCTCGTTTACATATCACTCTATCTGTACACTTCAGCATTTAATGCATCATCCTGTCAAGTGAGCTATATAGAGGAGGAGGCATAAGAGCAAAAATCAAACTCATCATCCTTCTGTTCTCCAAGTCTCCCTCTCTGCTGATTACCCAATTATGTTAGTGCCACCGTGCAAAACAAATGCAATTTCCTGCCTGCATTTTCTAAGTTGTACAGATTCCTGTTGTGTTTATGCAACTTCAACTTCTACTGCTGTCACAGCTTTCCAGAGTGTATATTCAATTCTTAACATATCAGTCATTCTCTGTTACCCATTCTCAAGTCCTAGCCATCTTAGAAAGTCATATAAATTATTCTGTAAGAAATCTTACTTTAATGTCCTTCCCAATCTACTTTTCATTTACCCATTTTCTGACTCTGAGATAATTTTCTCTGTCCATATTTCCACAGTTCCCTTACACTCTTACAGTTCAGTATCAGCTATTCATTCCAGCAACAGTCAGGGTTATTTTCCCTACTAGACCATTATTTATACCTTACTCAGATATAATCCATAAACTCCAAACAGCCTCAGAAGTATCTGATCCGATTTTCAGTCAAGCTTTAAGATGTTACAGACACCTTAAGCAGTAACAGCACAGAAAACAGACAGAAAACAAACAGAAAACTCTGAAAACTTAATCCTACCTTCCATGAAGGGAATAAGGAACAGGGAAACTTCTGCTTGATAGGCCAGACTAAAAGCCACTCTAGCTTACAAGAAGGAACTGGTTTGCTACTGGTTTTACCAGTTCTAGTTGCTCAAAAATCCTTTTTTCTGTGGCTCCAAAAAGGGAAGGAGAGGACAAACAGCAATGGGTGGAAATCAAGCACCTTTCAAGCACATATGCAATACCAGCAACATGATGGATGTGCACACAGATCTGGCTTAAACCAGAATAAAAACACACCATGCAGCCCACTTTCAAGTTCCTTGAATGAAATCTTAGCATGGCCAGTAGGAACTGCATTGCTGAGGATGCACTGGGCTGCATGTCTGTTTTTCACCGGGATGCATTTTTCCAGAGCATCAGGAAGAGCAAGACGAGACACCTTCACATCTTGAATCAAATACAATTTATAAAATAAAATTCCCCCTGCTTCTTCTTTGGTATCAGTAATGGCTTAGGAAACACCTCATGAAACAGAGTCAATATTTTCCTAACTCAGCATCTCATCAGTTTCTCACTACACCCAGTACAGAACGTGCTGCACATACAGCACCAGACCCACTCTGTCAAATTCACATCCTTCACCCAGTGGGCTTAAACTTCTGTTGCGAGACAAAACCCAAGGCAAGCTCAAATCCTACCTACTCTGCACACAGCAAATGGTCAATGTGACCAAAGAGTCGGTTTCAAATTTTTGCCTCACTTAGTTAGAAGGGACTCCTGCTACAAAAAACAAACAGAAGAGCCAAAATTGTTGATGAAATGTTTAAGCTCCTTTTCACTAAGGAAATAAGTTCAAGTCTAAGTGCTGAAGCTGGGGGAAAACCAAAAACAAGAAAACAAACACAAAGCTATAAAAACAACTCAAACTTTCACCACAGGCTATTTGTTACAGTTTGAGAAAGGCCAGACTTAAATCCACTTGAATTATATCTGCCTTACAGGGATTTCCCTGTAATGCAGTACTCTCCACTGAATCCCAGCATCCCAGGGTAATCTTAGGAAGCAAAATAGTATCACTATTACTCAAGTAACAAAATGAGACGAACTTTCACCATCAAGTCTAGTGGAATTTCCAGCAGGTGCCCAACTATTCAAAGAACAAAGGGAACACCCCAAATTGGGAGAGAACTCCCAAATTCCCAGATGCCCATTGTATTTTTTACAGACGTCTTCTCATTTTCTTCTTAGTGACCACACTGTCAAAGAGCACAGACCACCACTCACTATGTCTTGAGCTGAACTCCCAGGAGAAAAGGCTGCAAAAAACCCCTAACTCATCTTTTTAAAGACAAACACACACAAAGCAAGCACTTAAGCTATACAGAAGTAGCTAAAAGCAAAAGTGTACATAATGACTGCAGTTGGAGCCTACTGAGCTGGACAAGTAGCACTTCCAAAAATGGGAAGCAAAAGGATATTTTCCATTAGACACAGTTGGCTGGAATAGAAACACCTGCTCTGAAGCACACAGCTTTGGGGACTTGGAGGGCACAGCAAAACAGCCACAAAGTTTTTTTTGTAAACAAGAAACACCATGATATTTTCAAATGAATAGTAGGTAAAAGCTACTCAAAAAGCATCTATGTACCATAAGTAAAAACAAAACACAACTTCAGCTTCCCTGAAGCTTCTGATGCCACCATGCAGAGAGTCTCTGAGTATCACTGTTATTAACAGTATAATATCCCTTCAGGGCTCTTGTGCTTGCCCCGAATTGTCACTCACTACACAAATGCTTCTGATTTCTGAAATCACAAGACCCTCAAATGCCTTGAGGTTCAAACCTCCTTCAAGGATAAGAGACTGTTGAGCAAGGAAGTCGAACCTCCTTCACAGAAGTATTTAAAACAGATTTGCTTTGGGGGAAAAGGGAAAGAAATAAACTGTTTAGAATGTCAGGGCCAACTGAAGAGCCATCAACTTCAATGGAATTCTGACATCAAGACTCCTGAGATCCATCCACCATCCTTTCTGTGTTTGAATGAGATTTAATACTAAGATACCAGGAGTCCTTGTACTTGGCAGAGTAGTCAATGTTCTTCACATCAAGCCTCTTTTTAGTTTCCAAACCCATTGTTTTATTTGTAAATATCCAGCAGCCATTCCCAACTGCTTAGATAATTACTAGAGACTTTCTCCAGATCTTTCAATACTTTAAATCAAATAACTTATGTTTTCAAAAGACAAACATTAACAGGCCTTTGCACATGGAAAATGAAATCTACTGTTAAATAAGGTAATTATTTCAGAATAATGCATGAACATGTCACTTAATATTTAATCCATTTGTGTAGAACATGCTTCACCTGGAGCAAGAAGAAATTGATAAAACCCCATTCTCAAGTGTCTGTTGGTTGAAAGTCTCTTATGGAGAAACTCAGAAAAAAGTGTCAAATTTTACTCTAAGGAAGACATGGTAAGTTTTGAGGAAAAAAATTAATTACGCTACTACATCATAGTAAATACCGTGAAATTAAAATAAGACTGAGATAGGCAAAAAACCAGCTGTGTGAAACACACACATTAAAACTGTTTCAAGTTAATTCTCACATTTGTGTTCAAACTTAACACAGAGTAACAGAAGATTTTAAAGGAATATACTACCTTAAATCTTTGTTATAATCCAGCTGGTAAAAATGTGGCTGTTTGGAACATGGTTTGGAGATTATATGACTAACAAACAAAAAGAACAAAAGTCCACTTCAGTGAGGTTCAGTCAAGGTTTTTGAAATCTCACTCCATAAGTTTTCCCAGTGCTGGGTTAAAGGCTAAAGTGCTGTGATGACCTCAAAATCACTGTAACTGTGTTAATTTCTGCATTGGTGGCAGTACAGAAAAGCGTTGACTCTTCTGAATACTTTAAATAATGATAACACTTCAATTAATATCTTAAGTATGTATCAAAATGTTTAAATTCCCACACTGTTAGGCTTTCAGAGAACACTTCCAACAGACGGTTAGTCAAGACAGCACTCCAGCATCTAATACTGACCACTTTCAACTGGGAAAGAAAATCATTTGTAGCAGAACACTGGAAATGAAAATAACTAATTACTTATCTTTTTCAAGGGGCTAAAAGTACTCCTTATGCACTTCTTGCTAAAAACTGCATAGCTTATTCAAGCACTGAATAGTTTTCCCAATAATAACACATTCAGACACTGCAAATATAAATGGCATTCCCATAAACATTTTATGCCTTCATTATCGGACATTGTGCCTGGAACTGTGATTTAGTCATTTCAAATATCACTTCTTTTATCAGGGTTACAAAAGTAAAAGCCTGAAATCATTCTCTGATAAAAGTTAAATTGCTCCTTCCTCTGGTAAAATGTGGTTGATCATGCCCTTGCACTAGAATTTCTGTCACAGCTTGTAATGAGCTCTCTCCACCTCACCTGAAGCAAGCAAGTTGATTTTTCTTACATTTTGTAACTTCAGGCAGCACACATCAGTCATCATCACACAGATTATATCCCTAAGGGTGCTGGATACCTGGGCAATGCATTGTTTTCCATCAGTTCTTGGTAGAGATGCAAGATTTAGTTCTCATCCCTCAGCGAGGAATGTTTATGTGTTCTCACACAGGGAAGTTCTAAGGTAACACACTGCTGGACACACGACATTTGGTAAGTAACAGAAAGCACATTAAAGACTCTGCTGGGTAGAAGGTGTCAGTTTTTCACCAAGCCTTCAGAGAAGAGGAAGCTGTCACATCAAGAGGCACCAGATGTGACAGCAACATACAGAAGACCCACCCCTCTCCTGAGGGGCAGCTGGAGGACAGACAAGATACAGGAGGGCAGCCCAGTATTCAGGAGTGTCTCAGATGACTCACTGCTCTCAAAGTGACAGGCAAAGTCACCCTCTGACACCTGTCTTGAGAATACACATCCCAACTAATAAGATACAAAATTCACAAGAATGTAGGATGGTGCTGGCTGTATTGTAAGCACAAGTTACGCCCTTATCTTTCCCCAGGACTGTTATATTAGACAACATTAAATTAATTCTCCCGTCAGCCCAGGCAGCTCTGTAAAGACAACACTCAGCTAACCAAGCAGTGTCAGGAAACAAAGCAACCGTTGTAATATTTGACCCAGAGACAAAAGCCCAAATTTATCTTTAATAGTGCTGTCATCAGTACGACAGGAACACTACTGCTGCCTCCCACCTATGACTATATGAGATTAAGTCCTCAACTGCTTCAGCTTGCACCAAGACACACTACTGCTGTATGCATCCATTTACTCCCAAATGAGCTCCCATTTCATCCTTCTTATCAATAAATACGATCCCAGAGATGACTTATGACAAAGCCACAATCTTCATTTTCTTCTGCATTACAGAGAGATGAGTATGCTGGATTTTCATTCAAAGCTCCCCATGAAATTACAGCCATTTCAGCTGTGAAGTTTAAATTGGGAAATTAAATCATATACTGTCACTATTACACTCACACAGCTGTACAGATTCTTAAAGACACCAGAGAATCAAAAGCATGACCGGTTCAAATCTATTTTTAGTCAGTATGGTGCTGCTTCCAGTTGTTATCCATAAGGAGTTAAAGGGTCTGTGTTAATGCTGCTTGATCATCAGGCAAAGGGAGGCACACTGAGACTTTTAACTGCAAGTAAAGTTAAGAGTGTGAAAGTGTGAAATGTTGTGTGAAAATACTATGGAAAAAGTCACAGCTTCAGCTACTCTGAAACTGTGGCTGTTCTTTTGTTTGCATTACAGCGTTTGCAGTTCTTTCCTCCCCTCTCCCATTCTGCTGTGGGTTTCAGAAGGGGAAGAAACACAAACACACATATACAAGCATGGAAATAAAGAACCAGTTCTAAATTAAAGACGAGTACAAAACATACACATCTCAGTTCACATCGCCTACTACAGATGCTTGTTTTAGTGATGCAAGTAAATCAAGATATAAAGTGACTCAAGGCTCAGAATCCCCAATCCATTTCCAGCATCAAGTGTCTCAGGACGCACCACTTTGTCCACTAAGGATACAGCACAAGTCAAATCACCTATTTCATAACAGAGTTGGATCTTGCGCTACTCAGTGATGCTGCATCACAGTGGATGAAAATAAGATTTTTTCAGACTCCAAAACGAAAGGCAAAAGGCATATTAAACCAGTTAAGCCAGCAAGGAAAAGACTCCTCCAGGACTGGCAGGCTCTGATTTGCAGTACAGCTGTAATCACCACTGACGCTTCACCATGTAAGCATCAGGAATCAGACACCCTTGGGATACCATCAGTTCCTGTGTTTGTTTTCCTCAATGTTACTTCACATCCCTCATCCCCCAGAGTAAAGGCTTAACACCCATCCATGATATCACTTACTATGTCCTCCCAACACTGTTGTCAGTTCAAGGTAATGATTTCACCAGATCAAAAAAGACCTACGGATCCACTGGTATTGAAAATGCTCTAGCACAGCAAAGAGAGCAGGCAAAAAATATAGCAATCCCCAGAGAACAGTGTACTTTAGCTGCCCAAATACTGATTATCTGAAGAGATTTGTCGTAACTATGCTAGACCTTTTACATTCACTACTTCTAGATTTTTGTCAGGCACCCTCAGTAACAGTGTCAATAAAGACATACATATTTTCCCCATACTGTTCCACGTGCCCATGCCCTATCTCCTGTAATTCACTCCACACGGAGGCTTCAGTTGATTCTGATCAGATGTTTGGTCAAGCTGACAGATCAGAGCCTTCCTTAGGAGACAGAACAATCACAAAGGTTATCTTCCCCAAAACAGCTCATAAGAAAATAGCACAGGTGTCCTTAATATCAGTAGTCCCAGGAGCACTGGATTCATCATTTCTCACTTAAGTTTCTGTAATAAAGCCCATTTGTCCCATGTGCTCCAAGTCTCCTCTGACCTGTCAATTCCCACCCAGCATTCTAGTCTGTGGGAAGTTCTGGAATTAAATCTCCATGTTCTGACAACTTTCAATGTTGTCTCTGAACAACAGAAACACAGTAAGCCTTGGAAATTGAAACATCAATGTGTCACTTGATCAACATCTTTCCTGATCATTCTGAAATATTCTGAAAAATATTTCAATTTGTGGTTGTACAAGATGTTGTCTGCTACTTGCTGCAAAACCACCCCTTTTATTTTTCCACTTATAAGTGTCAAACACTGTTTAAAGGAAAAAAGAAAACAGGAAAATAAATACTATATACAATTCTACTGCACCTTTCTCTGCTTGCTCTTTACTACTTTGGAACTGGGATGCATAAAACAGGAAAAAAAATTCCTTCTTTCTAGGCATCAAGGAAGCTTTGTCAAAAGGTTCTTCACATCAACAGGAATACAACATAGCTCTCAAGAAAAGAAGAATAAAAAGAAAATTAAAAGGATGCATTATTTCAGCATAAATTCTACACATTCTCCCAGTCACCTGTTCCTTCAAGGACGTTCTTTTTCCTCACAAAAGGTTAAGGAGGACTGTCGGACTGTCTCTGAGCTGAGAGCTGTCAGAGGAACTTAAGCTGTATAAAGACTGATACCTCACTTGCCAGACAGATTTCATTACTTAGTGAGAAGAAAACACAAA
>VXBC01010740.1:297058-402135 GCA_013399945.1 Ploceus nigricollis
AGGGGGCCAGAAGAAAAAGGGGGAAAAAAAAAAAAAAAAAAAAAAAAAAAAAGAATAATAATGATAGTTAAGGTCTAACAGAGGGACCACATTGAAAATATGCATTGATTTCTCTTCCAGCCTAATTTAAATTGCACAGTACAGCTTTCTCACTATCACAGGTAATATCCCCTTTGTACGATATTACATTGAATAGCAACAATTTGCTTTAATCAGTCACATAAGAAATTACCAAAAAGTACCCAGAGAAGGCAATAACAATATGAAAGCCTGTTCTGGCAACACTTCCCACCCTCACAGAAATAGATAGTTTCATAAGGAAACCACATCACCAAGTAGAATGCTGCAAAATTATATTTTGTATAGAATGGATGCTCCATGGCCTGGGTACATAATTTTACCTGTACAAGGGAACCTCTAGAAAAGAATGAAGCAAAGTCTAGCAAAAGCTGTTTTTTAAATAGAGTTTCTGGCTTGCCAAGGAAAATTGGAGAAGGAAGATTTCACCACCAGTTCATTTTCAGCAAAATAAATATGCTCAACAAGACCAAAGCTATTTTGTGTCATCTTTGAAGAAAAAGAAGTTCTGTTAAGTGGAAATCAATGGAGAGAAGTTCCAATGCCTGCACTAACCTGTGCTGCTTCAGTCCTCCAAGTGCTGACAACCCTCTCTTAAGGTGTAGGTCCATGGCGAAGACTTTATTATCGCACGGTGAGACGAGGTGTCACTTTTCTTGGGTGCAGCATTGCCGTGCATTTTCCACTTGAGACCAATGCCATCAGACTCCCTCTCTGACAGGCTTTCTAAGCCTTGTTCTGGAAGGAAAACGCTCATTAGACTGAATTAGATACTGATAGCTTCTTTCACATTCCTTTAGGCCTGCCTTGTTGGTTGGAAAACTTGGTCTTTTATTCCCATCATGATCCTGCTGAGCTTATGCTCTGTATCACACAGACGGACTTCTTTTGAGACCAGTTTTCCCAGCACCTTCCCTTGAACTAGCCATTAACTACACCAGGTACAGCCTGAAGCCACCTTTATGTCCTCTGTTCACACATCCTTTCCTGTACCTCTTTTTCCTTTCCCTCCTCCCCCTCCACTTTGTGCTGGTAACAAACCTCATTTAGGAGCTCTTCTATTAACAAACAAGCCAGATGTGTTTCGGCAGATTTCATTCCTGTTATTGATAAAGGGCCAAACCTGGAGGCCAGTCTGTCATCCTGGACTGCAGTGTTGTGTTGTTCATTGTAAAAAGCATCCAAGTGTATCAGGAACAAATAAATGGGAATAAGCTCTCACCTAAATAGTGCAGATATAGCCTGAGTTTATGGTTAGGATGGACATTTGTTTTTTCATATACCCTTGTTTTATTACTATGATTGCTCACTACAAGTAATGAAACAACATTAAAAATGAACAACATCTGAATGCTAATTCCACAGAATATAAACAAATTTTGAAGCTGTAGGCAATGGAAGGGTGCCATTGCATCTAGTGCAGATTTAGCTAGATTTTTTGCAGGCAAAGAAAGGCACAATGCAGATCATTTTACAGATAATTTTTCTTGATAATACTTACATATATGGAGAAGATAAGTGTAGGATTTACAGAAACTGTAATTTTCTTTGAGCATTATCCATCCTCTTAGCTGAAACAGTAAGAGCAGAGACATCATACAGGTTGTAGGGCAAATCACTAGTAACTGTATTTCCCCGCTCCTTGACTTGAACTAAATTGTATTTGGAGTTAAAAGGGTTGAGTTACAGAAGGTGACCTCATCTCAAACCTATTGAAATTACTGAAATGACTTCTCTGCTTCCCTGGCCTACAAATAATTGGCAGGTAGTGCAAAGTGTTTACTCTTTGGGGCAGCACCTCATGTTTTGCCTTACCCTGCCCCCACTGCTCCAGCTTTTGCTGCTTCCTGCAGCCACCGAGCAGAGCTGTGTGGGGCTGCCCTGACTCTCCCTACACGGTGAAATCACCAGCCATGTAAAAATATTTTATCTAGAGCTGGAAAGAGAGGCTGTGCAAGTCTTCTTAACCAAAAAGGTATAAAACTGCTTTGTCAAACAAAGGGGTTCTTTTTCCTTAATTGACATTCTTAATTCAAAGATTCTAGCAACTTTGCTGCTGCCTTGCTCACCAAAATATGAGAAATATGTACATACACACATACTTTTGTCCTGCGTGACTGCTTTCAGATTTTAATGATGATTTTTCCAAATTCATATCAGCAACCAAATCCACTTCTGGTACCCTGAAGTCTATGGAGTTCTGATATTTGCATCAACAGGACACGGGTCATGCCCTTACATAATCTCTGCAATAACAAATTAATCTCTGCTCTAAATTTTTAGTAGCCTGTACATGATAATAATAAATTACAAGGCACGGGTCTGTTCCTTTGACAATTATTTATTAAACTGATGCATTTATAAATATAAAACAGGGTTTGAAAAAGCCCAAAATCTTCTAGTAAATAATTGATTATATGGAAACAATGCATTTCTCATTATTCTTAACTGAAAAAAAAAATTAGGCCTCCTACTAATTAAGTGGCTAGAAAAATTTTACTTCTGTATCTAGAATCCCAGTGGTAAAAACTTGCAACTTGAACACAGATGAAATCTTGGGTAATTCTCCTTTGGCTTCAGAAGGATTGGATATTCTTTGGTCACAAGCTGACAGGCTGATAAGCACAGAAAGGTGTGAAATGTGTCTTGTACCAGATTGCACTCTTGTCAAAACCACTCACTGCTTCATGCCACCATGTGCTAATTTGTTTTTTGCTTATGTGATTTATCTGCATGACACTTCCTTCTCATTCAAAAGAGACCATGGATTTTCTGCAGACTGAGAAATCCTGTTAGTGAAGAACCTTTTCTCTTACAGAGAGAAAAGAAGCTGTACTTTCACTGTTTCCCTTCTAACAGCACGCAAAGACATCCACGTCTGGCAGCTGTGAAAAAATGGGTGACAACAAACAATGCGCCTTCACACTTTTGCATAAGTTTTGACAACTGAGCATGAAGTTTGTAGAAACTGTGAACAGCAGACATTTGGAACTCTGACAAAGCACATACTTACTGAATAATCCTAAACCAGAAATTTTAAAACACATTTTTGCCCCTTCCAAATCTCTACTCGTGCTGTCTAGTTCAGGCAAAAGAGATGGTAAAACTAACAAAGAATCCCTTTTCTTCTCCTCTTTCCTTCCCTTGACATGTCAAAATACTTTGGAAGAGACAATTCAGATCCGTGGTACCAATTTCTAAACAGCCTCTGCAACTAATGATTAGTAAACCTTCCTGGCCTTGGATCCTTTGGTAGATACCTTGGGATTGGACTCCCCTCTACCACATCTTTTAGGATGACTCTTTAAAGCAAAGGAACAGCTTACCATCATCATAAGGTAATTTTAGATTAAGTCAGAAACAGAGTGGCTCTTAAAATTGCCAAAGCAGCCTCTGAAACATAAATTTAGACAAAGCATTTGCTGTTGTTGAGCATATATGTTTGGAGAGAGCACTGAGGCTAAAACTTCAACTTTAGATTTATATGCTTTTATACACTTGGCCAAACTGTAAATTATCTCAGAAAAGGGAAAACTCGACACTAATTGGACTAAATCTTACTTAGTATCTAAGGATACAGCTCCAAGTTGGTCTTATCCGTGTATACTTAATTTGGACTATTATCTCATCTTCATGCATGGTTTACTTTCCATCACTTGTGGAGACAGGCAGCTTCCACAAAACAGTATTTATGAGGAGAAGCATCAATCCCTAAAGCAGAGTAGCACACAGTTGCAAAGTATGTTGGAGTGGCTGAACAGAAAATAAATTTTGTTAACTTCAGCACATCGGCTTAACTCCAAATGTTTTGTCTCCCACTGTGTGGCCGTGCTGATAAACACTGCTGGTGCTAATCTTTCTTCTTGTGAAGCCTCGTGTCTCTGCACCTCTAGATTTAGGGATCCCCACTGAGCTTTATTACCCAGCCTCTTCTATCAGTGATATTAATGCACAGTGTGTGCATGGCGGGGTGGAGGACACAAACCTTACAGCCCCATAGAGCTTGCTGGTCATACTCGATACAGCAATTAAACAACAAAGAACTGCATGCATGAACTGGTGTTTGTTAAAGCCTGGGAAGCCCAGCCTCACCAGGCTGCAGGTGCTCCAACAATTCCCTGTGGGAGCCTGCCACTGTGACACCTGTGAAGAATTAAAACAGAGACTAACTTGGTGTCTTAGAGAAAAAGTAGCCACCCAGTCCAGTGCAGGCTCTTACTCACCCAAACCAAGACTTTGTTGCTCAGGCTGTTCTGACATTATTTGATTTACAGTTTCTACCCCGAATTGTATAGCTGGCATGGACATTGGTTCATTGGCCTTTTAAAATCACCTTGAGAAATTGTTCCCTTCCCTCAAAAGAAGCACATTTCTCATAGTTCCTGGTGCATGTGACACTTACCTCCACTTATTTTACCCCACCTTCTGACAACTTTCTCTTGGGCTTGTTCCTTGGGTTTTCTTCCTACTGCAAATGAATACTTTTTTTAACAGAGTCTGTGCTGGACTGGTATTTATTCTTTTAGACACTTTGACTCCTCCTGCCATTTGTCATCCCAACAATGTTTAGTGAACTTGTGGAATCAAAAATAAGCTGCAGCAAGCACAATGCTCAAAGGAAATAATTTAATGTACTTTTTTGATTTTCCTTCCTTTTCTCCCCTATTCCCTTTCTTCATGCAAGTCAAGTCAAACAAGACAATGGTCAATATTTTTACAACTTTAAAAAAATGACATATGTTATATAAAATATTTAACTTGTGAGGGTTTGGGGTTTTTTTGAAAAGTGAGTTTAATTTTTAAACATTAGCTAGTCATGATGTGCAAGTAGCATTTGATATGCATGCCAAAACACTAAGCCATATATTGATTGGGTTTTTAAGTTCCTTCCTTGTGCTGAGCAGCAGTTCATCCATCCTCAATTCACTAAATTTTTCCATTTCCATAGACAATTCCAATTGGTATTCTCTTTTATCCACACACACACAGAAAACCAGCTATTTTTTGCCACCAGTTATCACCTGCCACAGTTTGCCTAGATATGAAATTAAATTTCCTCATCTTCTGACTTAATTTAAAGTCTACACCCTGGCCAAGTCCCATTTGTGAGGAATAGTCACAAGTCCCACAATAAGCAGTGTTCTCCCTGGCCAGCCACCAATCTATTTCTGCTGTTCTGAGAGCATCAGGGGACAATGGCAACAACACCATGATGCAATTATCCTCATTCCTTGTAGCCCTCCTGTCATTTTCATTTCTTTCAATGATTTCCAGATGACGTGTACCCAAAAATCAGTTCAAATAAAAAACTATAAATTTCATTTGCACTTACAGAGAAAGGTTTGCAAGGGCAACTCTTTTGTTTCACCTAAAATCTTTCAGTTCCAAATATATTAGCAAGTCTGAATACCCCTTGTTTGTTCTGTCACTTTAAGTAACCATTTTTGCAGTAATTTTTAAGACTGTGGTTGACTGTCACACAAAGCCTTACCTAATTGTAAAAGGCCAATTACCTGGCACAGCTTTTAGTTGTTAGCATTCTATTTATCTTACACTGGAATTAATTCTCCATCTAGGAGAAGACTCAATCATTTCCACATTTTCATTTAAGAAATAAAATATAACAGTAATCTCATTTTCTGCTAGTCTAATTCTCATTTTCTTCCTTTATATTGATGCTAGTACCCAGCTTTGTCATTTGCAAAATATGGTGTTAAATGTCTGTACTGCAGTGACCTGGACCTTTTGCTTCTCAAGCAGAAACTTAGCACAAACAAACTGATTCAGTTCTAGATGTCAACTTAAAATTGAGGGAGTCTTTGGATCTAAGCCTCCACAGGGATATGCAAAATATGGTGTTAGAGGGATTAAAAAGGGAAGCTGCACCATTTTGGAAAAAAAGCACCTATGAGAACTGTTATTAGCATTTTAAATTTAAGTTACTGTGGTGATTTGGTGTATTATTAAAATACTGTGATAGGAAGATTATCATACTGTAATGCTCTCAATAACTTTAAATGTTTCTATTTCTAATCATTAATTTCATGTTGTCAAGTAGAGAGTTCAGCTGTTTTCAGCTATAATGACTGTGTGACAGAATTTCAGTCTCTCATTTCCACATATCAAATACACCTTGGGGTAGGTTCTTGTCTAAAGAATATAATGCTACAGTTCTATATGCCAGGTATTCACTGATATAAATGACCCTAAAAATATTTCTGAAAGAGAAATCCCGGTTGGAAAATATACTTTAAAAGGTGAAATGAGCTCATTAAACTTCTGTAAGCAAGATACCAGAATCCTACCTTCTGGCCAAGTGAAAACACTGATTCACCAATAATCTTTTGAAAAGCTCACCAGAAGAGCTTGAGATCAGCAGCAGAGTTCAGGACAGTTCAGTTCTGGTAACTTCATGGCAATGATCCATATTTTGCTTTGGGATAGTGGATTTCATGCTTTATAGCTGCTGCATCTCCAAGAATGGCTTTTGCTTTCTGAAAAAATACTGATAAGTAGTTCATGTATGTTTTACAAGCTTTAAAGCCTGCATATTCCACACTCTGGAGCAAAGCAATTGACTGACTCCCTTTTTACCCTTGTCTTACATCAACACTTGAAAATCAGAACTCCTGTTGGGCCAAATGCCATCAGTAGCAAGTAAACAAGATGCCATATTCACTTCCATGTAATGATTTCTTTCCTATGTTAGATTAGTATTTGCAATCTTTTAAAAATCCTTTTACAAGCTACAATGCATTTATAAAGGAAAAATAACTATTTCAAATGCAAGAGAGCATTGCTGAGAAATTACTTGGAGAAAAAGCTGATGAATAGAATAAGAAACCTTGGAAATACAAACCACAACAGAAATAACTAGGAAAGATCAACATAAAAGTATTAGCAAAAATTAGTAGTATTGTTTGGCCTCATACTTCCCTTCCACAAAAGAGCTTTCAGAGTAAATAGAGTGAAAAGAAGGTGGTCCACAGGGAGATAAAAATATTTCCTATCCTTTTTGACGAAAACAGGATTACACTCTCAGACTTGTTTTCGTGTAAGAGTCTTCCTACTGTGATTAATCTGCACTTTCTCTAAGAAGGTAATTAAAACAATCCCACTTCTACAGAAGATTTTCAAAAACCCATCTGATGGATTGCTTAACAAGTACTGGTCTCAGTGAAAGGTACCACCACTTAGGAAGCTCTCAGGAAATGGCAACTCCTACCCTTTTTGGTGTGGGAGTTTGCTGCTTTGCCATGATTTGAACAGCAGCTGAATTTGTCCCTCTAAACTCCAGAGGGCTTTGTTACATCCAATAACATTCTATCCCCCGCCTGTTTTGTCTGATTGGCAGCACCTTCCTAATTAAAAGATAATCACAATATTTCAGAAAAGATTGAAACAAAATCAGTTCATGGAATACCCTGTGCACCACTCCACTTCAAACAATCCACATGGTATTCAAGGATAAATCCCAGACCCAGCAATGTGGGGCTCATGTGAGAGCTAATGAGGCTCTTTGGCTGTAAGCTGGGTATCATTTAAGCATTCTTTAATACTGCTGTGACTGATGACCTTGCTACGATGCTATTGCACCATGGTTTAGTTAGATGTGATTAATTTCATATAACCCTTATTATTCTAAATTAGATCAGCTTGCTCTGAACGAGCCATTTCTTTCTTTCAATTAGAATATTAAATCATTCTTCTTCATTTCTAAAGTTTTGCATAACATCAGCTAGACAGGGTGGTATCATGTGCTACACAGCAAGAGGCTTGTGCTAGCACATTCCTGCTGCTTGTATTGCTGTTACCACCTGCTGTCCCCAGAAATAAAATTTTAAAAAGAGGATATATGTGTAAAAACAGAGATTTCAAAGTACAGGCAGATTCCAGGGTGTAATTATAAATAAATTGTTTTAGGACATTTAACTGAAAGCATATTTAAAATGCCAGGATCAACAGCATACAGAAGCAATTGAATTTTGTGCTTTTAAGGGCTCGGGGGTTATTTTGCACTTGGCTAAAGATCATGGTGTTGACTTCGGGGACAGGTTGGGTAATTTATTTTTTGTTAACATGTCTCCATGAATCAAGTTGTCACATAACACTACATAAGGTTAACAGTAGGAAGAGGTATAATTTGTCACACAGTCACAGCAGATTAACGAGGTGGTCACTGGGCTGGCAAAAGCATTGGCAAGCAGGAGACTGAGGGGAAAGAACAGGAGTGGGAAGAGATGGGATCTCACTCTCACAGTCCCTGTGGGCAAAACAAGGGTTTATCTCCCCCTTCAAACACCACTGCAGCACTGGGTTATACCTTGCTTTTGAATAACAGGTTAGAAGTGAATCTAGTTACAAAAGAATGAAAAATATTCAAATATTGAATAAGCAAATGTCATAATCAACTAGAAAAAGGCATGTGGGATTTTCATTGTCCATCACAGAATTTCAGTCTAAGGCTGAAACAACAAGAAGCTCTCCTAGGTAAATGCAACCACCAAGGACCAGAATTTTGGACAATTTTATGCACTGGGGTGGTATTAAACAACAGGAACTTTTATAGGTACCTAAACTGTCCATAAGAAAAGAGTTATTTGCAAAGGTAGCAAATTGTTCAGAGTATTCCAAGGATAAAATAAGTCAAGGAAGTAAGAAAAAGCATTAAGGATTAAATTGTGTAAAAAATCCTGAGAATCTTAAATTAACTGAAGTGCAATAGAACAATCTAATCTTTAAATGGTGTCAGTATCAATAAGCATTTTTGGCACAATTTACTTTTCACATTACAGAAATGTGTTCAGGACCACTGTGGTCTCTCTTTTGTACAAATGTGAGTGGTTTACAAAGTGAACACCAGGAAATAAATCTGAGGAGTTTTCTCCTGAATGTAACAGAGACAAGAAAAATAGAGCTATGAATCAAATCTTTGCCATTTAATATTTCATAGCTGTTGTTATATTGTACACTGCTCTGCATGAACTTCTAGATAGTTTTTTATGGAAAAAGGTTCAGAAAATATTCAGCCTATTATGGAATCAATGGCAGAGAACTCTGCTTTTTTTCAAGCTCATTGTTAAGTCCATTATGTTGAAATATTAAATGCCACAAAAGAAAAAAATAATTATTTGACCCAAAACTACTTATAGACCAAAAACTAGATGGTCATTAGTAAATATCATACCTTGTCATTGCCAGCTCCAGCAAGCTGCCAAATCTTGATGACTTGGGTTTTTCTTCATTGCTAAATTCAGGTTCTAGGCTGACAACACTTGACAAGCTTTAGAAATTGCCCTTCCTTGACTGTCATCCAGAGAAAAGTAAAAATCATCCCAAACCTACAAGAGTCATTAAATGTAAAAAAGAAAAACTTTTAGGACACGGCTAAGTCCAACTGTGAAGTGTCCTTCCATGTCACGGCCCAGCCTACCTGACAGCAGCTGGTGCTCCAGTCTGAGCCCTGGCATGAGAAATGGAGCAAGAGCTGTGTGGTGGGTGACAGCTGAGCTGGGGCCATTGCTGTGAAACAGCTTCTGATCTGCTTGGGAAAAACAGATCTGGAAGACACAGTAACCAGATGGACTGAGGATTGAGGAAGACTGAAGGAAAAGCAGGGTGGCTGCAGGAATCTTTTCCCTAGTGCAGGCTCCAGCTGACTTCCTGTCTGGAAACGCAAGTCCTCTGCCCAAGGGCCCGTTTATGAGTTACATTCACAAATGGCATTCACAAATTAGCTTCACCTTGTGCTGGTGGGACACAGATGAAGAAACATGGCAGAGAGGGAGCAGGAAGTGGTTACTGGACATGGAAATGGCATTTTCACTTACCACTGATTTTAAATGACACAGCTGACCCTTACCTGTGTTCAAGAAAAAAACTATTTTTTTAATAATTTCTCCATCTTCCACATCCTCAAGTTTCTGATAGTCAAGCTATTTCAGTGCACAAAAGATTTTTTTAAAGTTACTTCTTTTGAATAAAAAGTCTACAGCTTAAAGAGTTTTGCCTAAATACATTTTCTATCTAAAATAACATTGGAAATAATTACTTTTTTTAAACAAAACCTAGAATTTTTAGACTTGGTAATTAAGCACCACCATTGTAAATAATAAAAACCACTGGATGAGGAAAGCCACTGACTGAGGAATTGGTAATGGAGTTTTTTGATAGCTGTCCAAGTGAACTGTTATGAATTGGTACTGTAGACTTGGCTTCCCTGCAAATCAGCTCACCACAAAAGTTATCGTTCAGTGCAGCTCAGCTGCTCTTTCCAAACCAATTAAGTAAGAATTCTAAAGGAAAGGAAACTTGGGTATGAAAACATGATTGCTTCCTGTTGCTTTAAATCACATTGCTTTATATCAGTCCTCATTACTTATTATTTGCCTTTTTTTTCTATGTAAAAACAAGGAAGGTATTTTCCCAAAGATGTTATTATGGTTTGTTTCTTTTTTAATTCAGAGGCAAAATAAGTACCATGGCAATCAGACACTTGGCATTTAATATTTGATAAAATTAGAGACCTTCAGAGAACCACCTGCCAGATATCAAGATTTCATTTGAGAAGAGCATATCCATCTTTTCTTAGCTTTATGAATCTCTGCTAACTCCAGAGATTACCCTGCCTCATGACTTGAAACTTCTATAGAAGAGCACTGCAAAAAACTTATAACACATTTTTTCTTGCCATCTCTCAAGATCTCACAGAGCCCTAGACTGGAACTCTTTTCCATTTTAATATGTTTCACTGAAAATATTCTTATAGACACAAGCTCAAAGCCTGAAACACCACAGGCAAACAGATAGCTAAGAAATGTTTCAGGAGAAGGTGATCCCTGTTTCACCTGCTCCTGAGCCACATTAGTTTTTCCCAGCTTCAAGTAGCTGCTCATCCTCTGAAGTGTTCTTAGTGTGCTTGGAAAGAGCTGTCAGCTTCTCCCTCAGACTATGTTTTGTTGGCTATTTACTGGAAAAAATAACTCTGGAGGGAACCTCACATGTGTCATTTGTCAGTTCTGTTTTGTCCTTATTTAAAGGCATGACTCATTGAGCTGAGGTATACAGCATAAATAAACAGCATGTCAGACAGCAAGTGCAAGGTTGGCCTGGTATCCCGTTTTGTCCTCTGCTCCTGTCGCTTAAATCCCCAAATTCTGGCTTTCTTCTGACCACAGTGCAGCTCTTAATCCTCTGGGAATGAGAAAGCCCTAACCATTTTCCAGAACCACGGTCCTTTGGGATCTGGCATAAATAAGTAGCTGTTACTGTTATTCCATTCTCCTCAGACCGCTCACAGGTGGCCCACAGTAGCCAGGCTGAGCCTTCTCTGTCACAGGGGCTGCCCCAAGTGATGACTGGCTTGGTGGCACCACAAGAAAGGATACCTGAAACATAAATGAGCTCCTAAGAAACACTGTCAGGTAATTAAAACTGTAATATTGTGATGACAGACAAGGCAAACACCTCTGAACAAAGGTTCCTTCATGTTGTCAAAGGCTGAGTGTAGTAGTGTCAAAAACCTGGCATGTAGGAATTACTTAATACTTTCTCTTTAGGTAGATCCATTCCACACATGCCTTTTCCAAGTGTTGAATTTACTAAAGCCTTAAAAAATGTTTAAAACATTTTCAATGAATGCTTCTTTTGGCTGAGCCTAAATTCAAAGTGGCAGTAAGAGCCACTGGGTCCTTCTCTCCGTTGTGAAACAAGGTAATACGCCTTTGAAAATACACCCATGTTGTATAGCTAAGTAAAGGAAATTCCTTCCCATTGTTCATCTGCTAGCCCTTATTAAACTACACTAGATTGGGACATCAGGACTACAGTAAATATCTTTACATTTTGAAATCTATCATGTGGTAAACACAAATGCCACCATTTACTAATGAAACTGAGTTCCGGGACAATAAAATTTTCATTATACCCATCAAATGCATATTTATTAATTTTGACTCAAGTTTATGCATTACTCTGATTTTTTTTTTAAATGGGAGGAGGACCAAATCAGCTTTTTTTTTGGCTGCGTTGTTAACCTTATACACAATGCCTGCCCTTGAAAAATAATTCTCTAGTTTCCTTTTAGCCAAGCCATGTGACTGTGTGCCAAAATGGGATTTCATTTGGTCAACCTAGATTATATAACTGGGGCTTTTCACTGATTTCTGCGTGTCAAAAATTGCAGCTCAAAGAATATGGTTTGTTTCAAGGATGTGTGGCAGCAGCTTTTCCCTAAATTAGTGAAGTTATTTCAGTCATCGTGTTTGTTATCCCAGAAGAATGATTAGGATCTGGTACCATTGCCCACGGTACACAGTCTGTACTTATGGCTGGTATATTTTCAGTAAATAGTTTGACAGCTGCAGCTAACAATAAATATTCTTCCCAAGACTAAAAACTTCAGTACATGCTCTCTTTCTGTTACAGTTCATTACTAATTTCTAATACAAGACTGATTGCATTCTCTCTTCAGGTTTTTACATACAGCTCCAGGTAACACATAGTGATAGGACTAATTAATTTCAACAGTACTTTCCAACCAGAGCTGGAAATGTCATCTAATTTCTTTTAGAGGTTTATGGTGAGTTTTTTAAATGAAAAAAAACCTCCACTTGGGATCCAGTTTTGAATGGAATTCTCAGTGAAACTGTAAGATATAACTCAAGTGGGTGTGCTCCAAGCACCCTACTTTCACGTGTCATGTAACTATTGGCTTATCTTTCAAGAACTTTTCCAGCAAAAAACAACAGGAACAGTTACACAAGTTTCCAATGCTTCTCAAAACTCTAAGTTCCCATCCTTTAATTGGGAGGTTTAGAGAGATGAGGAGGCTTGACAGGCACTCAAGTTTAAAAATAACCCACAGCATTTTCATTTCATGTCTCAGAAAGATTTGGCAACAATTGTTGACATGCAATTCAAAGCAACTTTGTTTTCAAATTTCAGATGCAATTCAGGAAGCAATTGCTTTGGTGGCAAACCTGGCCTAACGAGCTCTTGGTTTTGCCTCCTGTGCCCTGCTGCACAGTTGTTTTACGGATTCACGGATTTCAACCCTATCACTGAGACAGCAAGCCAAAGCACAGAGACTTAAATTAGAATTTAAATTATTACAGGAATATACCTTAATGGCTGATGCCATTACCTTATCAAATTATGCAATAATTTTTTTAAAGTTTAGGACCAAGCTCTTAAACTGGCTTTGGAAGCAGGCCAGGACATCCTGCAGGACTGTGAACATAGCAGCAATATATTCTTGGAGTTTTGAAAGAGTCAGACCATTGTATTTGGTTCCTATGGACAACAGGTACCATTTTCCTAAAGACATCCAATAAAACAGCTGGAGGTGACCAGTATATGGATGACCACTGCTAGGTCCAAACAATGAGGACTTTTACAAAGCACAAGAATCAGGCTTTTTGTTCACCTGTGGCTAGCAATAAATTCAAAAGGAATTTCAGGATTTTTCCAATTACAATCAGCAATGCTTCTGTCACACTGGGGAATGAGAAAAAAGGCCAAGAAATTGAATTTGACAACTGCTTCTAACATCAATATTTGTATACATGCAGGAAATTGGGCCAAGAAATATATACTATATATATTAATATATATATACACACTATATATATAGTAAATATATTAGTATATATAATATATATATATATACTAATATATATACTGCCAGGAAATTGGGAAAACTTGGTTTTGGTCATGAAACCTTTTTATTCCTATGATAAATTTCCTTCAAAACTTCAAATAATTATTTTTACTAAGAAATGGCAGCTCAGAATAGATTATAGAGAAGATACCTACGGAGGATTCATTTCAAGAGATAATCATTCTCACTTTGCCAGCAGCAGCAACTTAATGAAAAGAGCAGGCGTTTGGCAATGCCTTAAAGGCTTCACATAGGCCTGGCCCAGGAGATGTCACCAATCCCAAGAGTCACAGGAAGAATCAAATCCTTGAGGCAATATTCCTTCCTTCTCTAACTTTTCAAACTTTTGAAACCGGCTAACAACAACAACAAAATCAATAACAGTGATTTCTGCAGGCATTCCTAGGTCTGTTTTCAGCTGAAATTATTTCCCCAGAAAACAGCACTTACTTGCATGGTTTCAATGGCAACTGGCTGCTGGAACCACTTCTAATTACTATCCTGTTCTTCGCTGGAACAATTCTTTTCCACAGTGCCATCACATTTTTACAGGCATACCTTATCTAAACTTGTTCCCCTTAAAACTGGCTATGTTTGGCAACTGAAAAGATACAAGAGGAAATGACTGACCATGTTTAAATCTTTTATCTCTCAGCCCAGTGAAGGGCTGGTTTTGGGCTGCTTAAATTACGCTGCCTCATTCCCTCTGAGAGCAGTGTCCTCCCATGCTGCCATCTGACTGGCACCTGAAAAGTCTGCATATAAAAACTAATATAAACACACATTGTCAGGCAGACAGAAAAGAACATGGGAAATAAGGTATCCTCAATGTTTTTGAGACAGTGAGAGAAGTTAGTACCACCAAGAGAGATGAAGTCTGAGAACAGAGCAGGGAAAGAGAACAGTACCATGCTTACCATTACCATCCATTTTGAAAGCGTTGACTCCACACATTTTCATTTGCCAACACAATCAGTCATACAGGAGCAAGAATAACCCTTACAGCATTATGCTTGCAGAACTGTAATCAAAGTTTCCAGTTTTCTCCTAGTTTAACAAGTAAAACAAGTTCTGAACTATTAGGCTGGACTTAAGTAGTTTATCTTTCATGCTTATCCCCCAGAGAAGCACCTCTCTTGCAATGCACTAACACCTGCATTGACAAGCAGGGTTTTTCCTAGACCTAAAATGTCACAGGACTTTATAGTCAGGCTCGCTTCTCAGAAGTGTTTCTTTTGAATGGCTACAAAGTGATTCACTTTGTGCTTCATTTTGTCCTTTAAGTCTGCACAGTGACAGGTTACAAAGCCCTTTTAAAGCTGTTGCTGAGATCACAGTGATCTAACTCACCCGGAGGCTGTGATGGTGCAGAAAGGTTGGTGAGCTCAGACACCTGCCCTCCAGCACACCAGTGAGTTAGAACTGTTCCCAGATGGAAATGTGACTGTCTATACTTGTGACAACATTTATTTCTGATCCTGTCCATGAAGAGGGCACTGCTCCTATTCTAATGCTCTGGGCCAGTAAACATGGGGTGAAGGACAGCAGAGTAAATACTGTTTGCTGTCACAGACCTGTGACAAACTGGGGAACTGCTGACTCCTGCAGTGATGCTCACTTCTTTCCATAAGCTCACTGCTTTCAGGAAAGGCTCCTTTTCCCTCAAAGATGCTTTTAACACTGGGCTCCATTAATTTTGAGCTAAGCACCATCCTCCCCACTGCTGAGTTGAAGAATCACTGCTTTTATTTCTGCCTGAGATTTGTAGCTGCTGACAGCCTCTTCATCAGATACTGCTTGAAATTTCAGTCACAGAAGGCATAATCATTTCTGGTTTGTTGAAGGCATATATTCCCTAGCATCTCTTTTTCTTAAAATAAAAACAGTAAGAACAAAACAAAAAAAAAACAACCAGAAAAAAGGTAGTAAGGTTATCCTGCTTTCCATTTATAGCCACCTCTGCATATTTAAGGTTAATCATTAATAAAGCATTAGGAAACAGTTTAAATTGCTGGAAATACTATTTTTTTTTCCAAATTTTCTTGTAACTGAGCACTTCTACAAAAGTCTGTATCAAAACAACCCTCTGGCAGCAGCAGCTTTGATGGCAACTTTGTGCTGTCACCCACAACTTGAACCAACCTACAAAAAGGAGTGATCCCTTCCCAAGAGGCACACTGGGATATTATCTTGGCCTTCAACAGCTTCTTCATCTGCAATGCAGGTGTTATTTTCTTCCAGAGAGGACTGAGAAAAGCTGAATGGCAATGACCTGCGAAAGCATTCTACTCTTTTCAGTTCTTAGAAATGCATCAATGCTTTTGCTGCACCCTGTTTGGTACAACTGAACACGTCCTTGGCTTAGGGACTTCACAGCAGCTTCAGGGTCCAGATAGGAATGCTGCCTGGGGAGAACACTCCCTTTCCAGCTCAGAGAACCTGCAATACCCACATTTTACCTCCTCTTGGACTTCTTTTATTAAGCACCACAGGGGTGTTTAACAGATGTGACTTAGAGTCCAGCTTGTCTCATTACTAAGGCAGGGGTTCACCAATACTCTTAGTTCCAACTACAAGTTTGCAAAAAACACAGTAGGACACTGCTTCCACACATGCTGCAGATCATAACAATGCCCCTGCTTTGTCTCTTGACAGCAATCACAAAGAAAAAATACTGGAGACAGCTCAAGATTGCCAGCTGGTCAGATACTGCTTTTCAATTAGTTTCAAGGTCATGAATGGCATTTTCGTCCCCAGAAAAGACCCTTAAATTGAGTCCAACCACTAAGCCAGCACTGCCAAGGTCAGCACTAAACCATGTCCCTACATGCTGCATCTACACATCTTTTAAACGCCTCCAGGGACTGTGACTCCACCACTTACCTGGACAGCCTGTGCCAGGGCTTGACAACCCTTTGGGTGAAGAAATCTTTTCTAATATCCAACTTGAACCTCCCCTGACAGAACTTAAGGCCATTTCCCCTTGTCCTGGATCACTTGTTACCTGGAAGAAGGGACTGACCTCCACCTGGCTACAAGCTCCTTTCAGGCAGTTGTGGAGAGTGATAAGGTCCCCCCAAGCCTCCTCTTCTCCAGGTTAAACACCCCCAGTTTCCTCAACTACTCTTCAGACCTTTCACCAGCTCCATTGCGCTCCTTTGGATGTGGAGAAAAGAACCAAAAGAAAAGGGGAAAGAAATAGTTACTCTGAGTCAAAGATCTTTGTCACACAAAAATCAAAGTGTCCATTAAATTAAAGGGGGAAAAAAATCACTTGTTCCTTAAATTGAAAGATTAGTTAAGAATTTAATTTAATTTCAAAGTTTTTTAAGAGGCAATGTTAGCTCTGCTCTTGGATGCCATTACTCTTACAGCTTGGAATTACATTTTATTGATGGGTGTTCAATACAGCCCACCTACTGCCGTGGTTCTTCTAAAAATTCAGCTGCAGCTATTAATTTTACCATAAAGGAGAGGTACAGAATTATCAACATACACAAATGAATTATCATCTGCTAGAAATAATTAGATCCAACATCAAATGCAACTTAAGAAAAGCTTACTGATTCTGCCTGCATTGTACAGCTCACACCCATTAGCCAGTGGAATTTCACCTCAGAGAGGTGAGAGGTGGCATTTCTGTCACCTCATGGGGTGCCACCATGTGAGCAGAGCGCTGGCTTGTCGAAGCTGAGGCAGTTCCAGCTGAGGTGTGGATTGCTCCCTTCACAGGGATTATTATGCAAGGCAATTGTCTTTCAGTGCTCAGCCACCACACTGGGGTGGGGACAGCTCTCAGGCAGTTCAGCAGCACCACCACCCTCTGCCGAGACCACAGGGGGATGGAGGCTCCATAGGTAGGCTTCAGGCTATGAAAAAGCACCTCTGGAGAAAGATAAGGGCATAGGCTGCCTTTGTTCAGAATGAAGGCACAAGTCGCCTTTGGAAAATGATGATGCATCCATTTCATTGTATCCCCTCACAAAAACAAATGGAAGAAAATCCCCTTCTCTCTAGCTTCTCTCAGACTCACCTATACAAAGCCCAGACAACTTAATCTGAAGTGCTGCAGCTATCAGGAGGCTCCTGTTTCCCAGACAGGGACAAGACAATTATTCCTCAGGTGGCAGTAGTAACAGAGAAGTGATTGAGTGACATAAGCCCTAGCGGTTCCAGCCAAAGATCCACTCCCCAGACTTCAGAGGAAGTTGGAAATCTGACACATCCCTGTGGGGCAAATTAATTTCCAGCTCATCTCAAAGAAGATGTTCAAAGCTGAGCATATACATGAAAGCAAAAATGTCAGAAAAAAATCCTTTGTGACACCTCAAAGCTCTGTCCCATTGGAGTCATGTACCTCATCTCCAGCTAAGTTCAGCCCCAGTATGCCAGAGGAAAGCAGGAAAGCAGATTCTGTACCACTCACAGCTGAGGAATGAAGTGTTGCTGGCCATGACAGGAGAGCCACCACAAGGATTTGTCTTAATACAATCACACAGTGACTACAGGGAAAGCAGGGGAAGCAACTCTAATTACCTCATGTAATCACGACTTTAAATTGCTGAACATTAGAGCTTGATTCAAATAATGAATTCCAGTTTCAGTTTGCCTCTGCATTTTTTAGCAATTTGTTGTTACCAATTTTTTCAGAAACCATTGGAATTTGCAAGTAAAACAGGAGCATAGACACTCTATTGAAACCAGTGCTGCTGTTCTCAAAACAAAAGGGCAGCTTTAAATATACCCATGTTAAAATAGCAGCCATAGAACTCAATACTTATTTACTGCCTGATCAGATGATACTTCATTTAAAAAGTGTAGATTACATGCCAGTTCCTATTGAAATCATAGTAACATAGCATTTAATATTTATTAATTTAAGCAGCACTACTTTATGACTGCTGCAGAGTTCCTCAGGGGCATCACAAGCACACACAAGGTGTGTGCCCTCAAGGCATCATTTTCTATTTTCCTTGTCACACTGAGAACTGCTGCCTTTTCCTGGGCCAGCACAGGTGTCCCCTGTACAGGAGGCTGCTTACATGATTTCCTGGCAACCTCTTCTTCAAATTTCCTTCCTTGCTCTTGCTTCTAAACGAGCCCAGACTTTGTGCACACTCACTCCCAGGCTTCAGCTGCTAGAAGGTCACCCAGATTATCTCCTTTTCCTCTACTGAGGGCTGAGGTAATTTGGTTACCTCAGGTTTAGCCATGAACAAATGCAGTGTGTAACACACCCCCTCTGCTCCCTCAATTTACATCCAGAGTACAAGGTGTCTACTTCAAAGAAAATATCTCAAAGATGTCTCACGTTCTAAAAACTGGTTTATATATTTTTAAGTTTTCCATACTTTAAAACAGACCTCCATCCATACTCCAGTTCAGGTAAACAACCCATGCATATCCCACTTACATATAAACTAGGGATTCCACTGAATTCTCAGAGAAACTAACAGGAAAATTGCAGTACAGTATTACATATTTAACTTGAAAGTGCTTATTTTTGGTTTTTGCTAGGATGAATTTCCTCATACCATTAATTTTAAGAATATAAATCATGTTCCTTTCCTGCTAAAAATGTTTATTTTTCTTTATAGCAAGAAAGCAAATACTCACACATCTATGGTTTCTGAAACTTCTCTGCCTTTGGAATCTACATAAAGAAACTCACCCTCTACTCTGTGTAAAAGAACATCCTGTTGGTAGAAAACAACCAGTTCCCAGGCCTCAAAAGCAGCATCCCTTTCCAAAGGTGGATGCATAAGGACCATAGCAACACACGATGCCCACGGGTTGCTTGGCTTCAGCAAAGACGACAGCTATGCACGTCACGCCAGCCGCTGGCCAGAGTCCTCCAGAAAGGCTCAATGCCTGTTTCTGGGCAGCTGTGGGAATTAAAGGCTTGTGTAAAATTCTTCTATTTTCATCTGCTGGGCTAAATCAGTGTTTTCACTGGTGCTGGCTGGCAGAATTTATTTGTTGGTACATTTGTCTTTGCGCTGCTGGGCAGCAATTGCAAATCTAATTACTGCCAAAGCGGCTCTAGGGGCTTGTGCACGGGTGTTTTGCTTAACACTAAATCTAAATAAAAAACTCACTAGCAGGGACCTGTTCATAACAATTTGTGACATGCATACTCTCAAGGAGAAAAGGCACAGCTTTCAGCCCCCTCTCCCCTCCAGCCCCTTGCTATTTAGTTCTTCAGGCAATAGCACAAATCAGCAATCATCATCACACCATTTCCAGGAAACAGCTTTCAGAGTTGCCGAGCAAGAGTGCTCAAATGGGGCTTTCCCTCTCCAGCACTGCTGACAAGGAAAACCTAATTGATTTGTGACTCTTTATCTCAACAGGACAGATTTGTTCATTTTCCTCAAGCCGTGTTCTCAGTAACATCTATACAGTCCCACAGATACTACTGTCAAGAATAAGAAATAATTCCATTCAAAAAGCCTGAGAAGGAATTGAAAGTAAGCCAAAATGCTTCAAAAAGCAATTTGAAATGTGTTTTTTTACTCTACGAGGCACACCTTTTTTTTCAGTAAATACGCAAATACACAAAACAGAAATTGCCCTTTTAAACACAGGTAGTGTTTCTCAGTAACCCCACCAGCATACAAGCCTTGTAGTCTTGAAACAAACAAATAAAAAAAAGTGCCTGAGTTTTCAGAGCTTGACTCTAAAATTGTGATGCAAAGCACAGTTGTGACCAACTAAAAATACTATAGAAGGTGTTAACACTCACTGTTCTTCACCCTGTGTTTCAAGATTTGATATTAAATCTCTGTGTAGGTTAGAGGAGTCTTAAATGAATGATTAGCTCATTTCTTAACAGCTGTGCATCACTAGCTCTCCCAATTATATTACCTGATCAGAAAGTTATGCTCAGAGTTATTTGATTAGATTTTCAAACTTTTGCTGGTTCAGGGGAATATGAGTCTAGAAAACAAGAGAAGAATAAAAACATGTAACAGTTCCTTTTGCTGACTTTAAAGAGGTTTTTGCTTAAACTTTAGCTTCTTCAGAGTCCTGAATGGCTTTTACATATTTTAAATCAGCCAGTGATACTCCCCTTCTAGCCCCATCAGTGATTGCTTTGCCAAGAGGAACAGGAATAACCCTCCAAAGAGCCTCCTGTTGCTGCCTTCTCCAAGGTAATGAAAAGAAATGTCCATAACAGGTTTAGCCACTTTTTCAGTCTAACAGGGAAGAAAGGCAAATTTGAAACTATTTGGCCAGTGATCACCATTTTCCTCTGGTTTTTGACTGATTCAATCACACTCATTCAACCAAAATCTAAGGTTTACAAAAAAAATCGGGGTGGGGCGTAGGGAACTTTATCCATACCATGTCACAAGTTAGTTGTGATTCTCAGTACAGTCAGAATGAAAAAAACACCCAAAAGATCCGTTTTACAGAGAGAAATGGAGAAACAAGACACTGAGTACATCCTGTAAATACCACCGGTGTTTAAGCAGTTGTATGCAGAAAAAGGCTGTAACTGGTTTAGCTGTTTTCTTTAATAATGAATCAACAAAACAATGAGTAAGGAATAAGAGTACAGATTAAAATAGCCATTACAAGAGTCAGTGGGTTTTCCATGATGATAGAAGCTACAGAAATGCCTTATTTTAGCTCTTGCTGATCATCAAATAGGACATTCTAATACAGTTAGAAAATGGCTACATTTATCCTAATTCGTTCAGTACTGTCTCTCATGTTTGTACTGCTATTGAACCATAGGTATTTCTATTTCATTACTGTGGCTAGAAAAATGAGTGTGGGCTAAACCTATAGTTCAACTAGAGAGAAAACTGTGTTTCAGCATAGAAAGTCATCTTACTAGTAATTCTTTCTTCCTCAGATTTGTGTGCATAATACTGAATTTCCACATCAAATGCAAAATTGTTGGAGAAGATACAGTGATCAACCTGAAAGTATAAGTGGCAGTAAAAACCCACTGAGAAGATCAAAATATTTTCCAGAAATAATGTGCAAAGTCAACAAATTTGTAATTCCAACCAGGGCAAGAGGTAATAATCACTTCAGTTTTTTTGAATGTTTAAAACCCTAACATTTTAAAAAAGGTATAACAAAACTGTCTCCAAATCTTCTGAGGAAGATCAGAAATCAGTTCAATGTCCCATCTCAAAAAAAAAAATGTATGCAGAAAAATGACTGCTGACAAACACAGGTGCTTATTTGAAATCACTCACTTGCCTCGGTTTGTAATGTTTGACTAGAGGCTTCTTGACAGCTTCATATTCATGATTTCAGAGTGTTTCACTTCTGATCCAAGAGTATCTGGACAAATAGTCTTTCATGGTACTGCACTCCATCCACTTTGTCCAGCTTTGATAACAGCAGATGGATAGACAGAGAAAGAAAATTTCTGCAGGTTTTAGAACTTCAGAAGAAATTTCAACTGAATTTCATTCTAAAAAATGAGTAACAATTTTAAGTTGTGCCTGGAGTGAGAGACTAATTTTTCAAGTCAGCTAGTTCATTTCTCAAGCTAGAGTCTCACACTCTTCCTGAGCCTGAAACAATTTCCTTGGTAAAAGCAATATCTTTCTATGATGAAACAGATTTTAAATGAGTACAAAAAAGGGGATGTTAGTAATTCTCTGTGAGGAACCGTGAAAGAAAACATGAAGGCATTCTGCAGAGCATGGGGACAGAAGGACATCCCGTGTACTGCTTAGAGCCATGGCATTGCCAGGAGAATGAACCTCACACCAATCTAAGGAAACACAGCTAGACAAGGTAACGCAGAGCATGAGAGTGAACAGGGAAGGTGTCCTCACACGTGGAGATTCAACTCACCTTCTGCCATCATTTCATCAGGTATTTAAAGATTAAGGTTTTACTTCAGGGCAGTTGAGGGTGGTTTTGGCAAGTCAAGAACTTGGAGCAATTTTATCACTGACCTGCAGAGGAAAGTCAATCTTTTCATCTTCAGCTTATTCCTATCCCTGGGTAGCTGACCTCCCCACCTACTCCAAACCATTTTTATTTAACTATAGAGGATTCCTGCTTCAAACTAATATAGCATTAAAAAAAACAAGTTAATGTGAAGTAGTGTACTCCACACTAGCAATTACAGAACTACTTATCTTTGGGCCAGCTGCAGAGTGAAAGGCAGCCTGAATTTCTCATATCTCTCCCACTGAGCTCTGAAGCCCACATTGCTGTGGCTCTGCTTTTAAAATCCTGTTTCTTTGTACATTTATGAATTTAGAATGCAGATATTAAAATATGAAAAATATTGTCTTCTTTACCACATAAAATAGATCGAAAGAGTGAAACATTAGCAACTCATCCAAGTATTTCAATGAATAGCTCATCCAACAATGATTTTTATGCATTTTATAGGCACCTATCCATTTCATAATAAATTTTCAGTATAAAATCTGATTAATGAGTCAATCTTACCTTAAAGAGACCTTAAAAAGCTCAGAGTCTTCACTAAAAAATTAGAAGTATTGTTCAGTTTATAAAAAAGATAACAAAAGAAAATCTCTTAATACTAAAAGCCTGACGAACTAGACACTTTAGCCATTAAATGGAAAGAACAGCCTAACATTAATTTATTCCAGGAAATACTCCTCTTGAGTTTATCTTACTGCCTGAAAGAACTTTTCAAAAGGTACTCACCCCACAAAAGAGCAAATCCAGCTTGCCTAATAGGTAGGTAGGTATAGAGGAAATAGCCAGCATTTTTGGAAGGCATAAAAATTGAAAACCAGCAGTAGCCTCTAAATTTGATTTAAGCTTCAGCTCTCTGGGAGCACACAGCCTTCATGACTGAAGCAGACTTGCAAGCACACACCAGCACAGAGCAGGCAGGATGCAAACTCCACCACAGCCTGGTTAGATTTTACTTCACAAATAAGCTTTCAATAACTCATTGCCTTCATCTCATCTCATTTTCAATAACGCATTACCTTCATCTCATCAATTACAAATTCATCAACTAAAAGGTCTAAAACAGCTTCACTTTATTAGAGTTGTGTGGTTGCTGACATCACAAGCAACTCAGCAATTGTAGATTCTTCATTTGCAAGGAGATCAAACTGCCAAATGCAAGGAGGTGGAGAAAGCAGCAGATTTTGGGGAGGGGGCAAAGGATGTGTATAAGTGACTATAGCAAAGTTATTGTCTCTCAAGAGCTGATAAATTCTACCACATACATGCAGCATCACCCAGTCTGCTCGCGCTCCTGTTCACCACTGTTGCCTAACACATGGAAGCTGCACAGGCACTAAGATGCCCAGAATTCATGGTCAAACTACGAGCTTGGGAAGGATTCCTTTTCTGTGCCCAGGGGCATGACCAGCTATACGTATTATTCCTGACATGTATTTCTGCACCCTGTTCTTAAAGGCTTCAGACCCTGACAGATTTCAGTCTTTCCAATATTTGCTGACATTTTTGTATCTTTATCTTTGAAAAGTCCGAGGAAGCACCCTCTGATTTCCCTCAATTTAAGCCTGTTCATGCTTGCTTTATCAAGAGCAGCCAGGCAGAACAAGCCATTTGCTTCCACACTGCAACAGTCTGTAATTAGGTGCAAGGGATGGATCCCTAAATCCTCTCTTCTTCAAGCTGAAGAACATCCATTTGATTCATCTTTGTCACAGGTCATGTTTTCACACTGTCAACAACTCTTTTCCTCTATCTACACAGTCCTCAATTGCTGCACAGCTTACTTGGATTTTGGTACCCATATGCTCTAGGATTTGGTACCTGATCCCCTAGAACAAGCCCTAATTGAGCAGAACAACTCCCTCATCTCCCACCCAGGCTAAAGATCTCATGCACATGCCTCAACAGCGTTTTACTTTTTACAGTATTCCCTGGAAACTGCCATCTCTTTCTGTACAAACACTCCACATATCCAGCTCTCCCCATGCCTTTACTATTCCTAAGAACTGTGCGTTGCATTTGTACCTGTTGATGAATTTTTATTCTTTGCAAACTACAGCGCCTGTTTGAAAAGATCATTCCAAACATATCCTGAACTCTTTATTCTCCCACATGCTTGTGGAACCTACTCCACAGTGTGCTCAGAAAATTCGAACAATTCCATCTCCAGTTCCTTGTCCTAATCATTAATAAAAGTCAGACATGTGATACCAAGGAACATACAGATTCAAACCCCCCCATGCATAATCAGATAGGGAATTTGGAATGTACATTATTACTCAATAGTAGTGAGGTTTTAGCTCCTCCAAAACTAAACCAACATTTCTCTAACATTTTATAGTTTCAGCTTTTGTACTCTTTTTTATTACCTTTACTGAGCTGCTGCCTTATTGTGTAACTCCCTACTTTAAAAAAACGCATCACTGATACAATGCAGTTACAGTAATAATTGTTGAAAGATAAACACACATTTATTTTGAGAAACAAGTTCTCACTGACAATGAAGGCCATTGTTTAAGAGTAAGAAAAGCATCTCATGAAGGTGCTTGTCATCTCCGAGAAAACTTACTTTTTTATTTCACCTAAGAACAGTTTGTCAGGAATCTTTATATTCCTCTACGACTCCCTCAAGGTTATCTCACAGATGTTCAGAAATTAATTGAAAGTAACAGGAAAAAAGTAGAGAAACCTTTTGCTCCTTGAAGTGATTTTTAAGTGGCAGTTAGCTCTCATAATCTCTGTGCTCAGCCAGAAGCAGGTGCAGGCATGGCCCAGAATAATTTAAGCACTCGCAGTACTCACAAGGACTGAGTTTTATCCAGCCTTGAGAATCCTGCAAAATAAATGAAGGAATAGCAGGATTCTCTCCAGAGCTTGAGACAGAGGAGAGCACTTCCTGGATGTGACAGCCTGGCTGCTCTCCTGCCAGTGGCACTGGGGAAAAGGACTGACATAGCTGTGTGAGCTCCACACCACCTGGGAAGCCCACCCATGAAAGATAGGGTCTCAGAGCACCACTTCCAACCTTTTAGGGCATTGATATCACCCAAGCAATGATAAAGGCCCTTCAGAAAATTCCAAATGAGATCAGATACATCCACATTTTATCTATTACCCCCCTGCTTCTGTGGTGAGGAGCAGCTGCTGTCTAAAGCACCATTTGGCAGCACTGTCCAGCAGTGGACGGGCAGCACAGTTTCCCATCTGACTGGGAACAAGAAGTCAGCTGTAACACACACATCAACCAACCAGACAGAAAGCTGCTGCCAGCCCTTTGTGGCTGAACAGGAAATCACAAATCAGGCCAACAAGCTGCTGCTGGAGAGATACCCCAGGCAGCCTAGGGCCAAGTGAAGCATGGGCTCAGCTGTCAGCTGTACAAGGGAGCCCACTGCACAAGCTTCTCAGGAGGAAAACCAAAGCAAGTCTGTATAGTTAAAGTGATTCTATTGGGAGAGGAAAAGGTGGGGTGCATGGAAAAATCACAGTGGGAAAAATCACATTTCTACCACAGAAGCCAAACATATCTTAACAATCTATAAAGTTAAGGAGAGAAAAGATCCCAAAGTACCAAAGCTCTGATCTCACTGCAAAATGTCTGAGAAACTGTGAAGCCCAAATAAAGATGAGTCAGATTTAGAGTCTCAAGTCTGTTAGGTGCCCTGAGAACTGTACCCTAATGCAGGCTATACATTGTGTTAAACAAAGCTCTCAACACACTCCATCAAAGTGAACTTTGCAAAGGCTACCAAGGGGGCTGTCACCCAATGAAGAGGTTTGTAACAGTCAGTTTAAAACACAATAAGGGAATTAACATTAAACATAGCACCACTATCTTTTTTCTCAAAGGGGAGATATATGGTCATTTAAAATAAGAGACAGACAGATAAATAGATATATGTAAATGTATGGAGACTGGAAAAAAAACCTGGAGGTCAGAGACGTCTTATTTGCCTAGATCCCACTCAAACTTGCAGAGTAGTGTAGTGCCAGTCACGTGAGACTTGTCACAAGGACAAGGACAAAGGTCCCTGAAAGTGCCCAGAACAGGTGGAGGAAATGACTGTGAAGCACAGATTTTGGGCTGACCAGGACATGGTGTAATCAGGAAGAAGACTACCTGACTGTAAAAATTTGTGTACTAACTGTATACCCAGAAAAACCCACTAAAGATGAAGGGAAGGAATAAAACCTCCAGCTCACTATGTACTGCTGGCTTTCCTTCCTTTTCTCTCATAGACTAACAACTTAAGTTTAGAAGACTTTTTACCCCTAAAATTGAAGTGCACACAGGTGAAGAAAAGCAACTAAATTAAACCAGCATGCCTTGGATATTTTTTTCCTCTCAATATGATTTGGCTGCTGGTCTGTACAATTGAGTCAATGTCAGTGAATGTTGTGGAGGCTGGCTCACAGGGATCAGTCAGTCCCAGATTTGGTAAAATCTCACCTTTTATTGGCATCTTTTCACAAACTAAATACCAACTTACAAATAATGTTAATTGTTATTCAAATGCCTTTACTTCATATCAAGATAAGAGTCTCCAACTATTCAGAAGCTGTTTCCAATCATTAAAATACACATATAGGTTGCCTCTGATCTGTTGTTTTGGCTACTAAATACCTGTTATTGATTTAACAAAGCTACACAACCAAATATATTTGTTTCTCTGCCGTCCACAAATTAACTTTCACAGCCACTGCAACAGGAAAATTTCCTTGGGATGTAGCCAAAACAAGCAAAAAACAGCAAATTGTTTGGAAAACCAGTTCTGTAATCCTGGCTTTCATTTGAGCTGTGCAGTCATTGACAGACTGCTAATAACAACAACTAAAAGGTCTAAAACAGGACCCATTTTTTCATAGCTGTCAGCACATTTGCCTGCTGTGACTTCTCTCCTAATAACTTTTCCTGCCCCATGTTTATCCCCCTAAACCATATGTCATGGTAAGAAACAAGACTGTACAGCTCCAGAGTAAGCAAATGTAGAAGACTTGGAGTCAATAGAGAAGCCAAAGTTTTTGATGGCTGACAAGTCAGGAACCCCCAGAAGTCACAGCTGAGCTTTACAACTGCTTTTTATATTTTCCAGGCTGTATTACATTGAAGGGATTTCTCTTGCTCCTTTGGGCACACAGAACACTGATCACTTACAATTTCATTCAACCATCTCTCATTTGCATAACCCACATTTATTAATCATACAGATTTTGGTTTTCCTCCATCTGGAGGCGCAGTAAGTTTGGCAAGTCACCAGCAAACTGGCAGTTGCTTTCCTGGACTGTGACCAGAGCTGCAGAGGCTCCCTTAATTAGGGAAACAGTGACAAAACCAAAGCACATGCTGGTCTGCTGAAAGCAGTAGCCAGTCTGACCCCATTCCCAGCCATGTGCCACCACTGAACACATTCCTCCTGGTGTCTCAACACCCAGGGTTCCTTTGTACTGCTCTCAGTCTCCAACATTTTGAAAGAATCTAAAGCAAAGTTCAGTGCAAATCTTTGCTCCTCACAGTCAAACACCCTACGGTGTCTTTTTTGGATCAGTTGACCCACTTATCATTAGAATGAAATTTTCAAGTGACACGCCACATCTCACACCACAAATGCAGTTTGATTCTCAAACAACTTGATCCAAGCACCTTCACTTTAGATGTTCTGGTTTAATGACATGACACGATTTCCACCAAGAGACCATAAAAGTGAAGCTAAAGAATGAAAACACTTGATTATTTTTTTCCTTCCTTCTGAACTTTCACACAGACTTACAAAACAACAAAGTGCACAATTTGGCTGATGCTGTATCTGAGGAAATAGCTCCCAGGCCAATGTCACAGCTCTACTAACTATAACAGGTTCATAAAGAGTTCTTGAAAACCAACAGCAATATTGCAGTCTGTGTCCAGGTATAAAGGTCTCTGAGCTGCCTTCAGCCTGGTAACCAGAAGCAGATTTACTGCTGCAATAATATGGCCAAACAGATTAACCTGCACTGAGCTCTGTGCTGGCAGAGCCACACTGCCTGCTCATGTGAAGGGGCTTCAGCACCTGCTGAGGAGCCAGCAAGCTGCTACAGTAGTTTCTGGACTTCTGGCTCATCATGAAAGCAAGATCATCTATTTTAATGATAATTTCAAAAGGCCTTGTGCAGGGCAGTGCTCTCAAATTCTTATGCACACACTTGAACTTGGGATAGTGGCAGCTTTTAATCTGTTTCAGGGTTGATTCAGCTAACACTAATCATAACAGAAAACAATTGATGCTTGCAAAAGAATAGCTATAGGTATCCATCATCTGAAATGTTTCCTCTGAAGCATCTTATTTGGCATTGTTTTTCCTCCTTTCCTTTTTTCTCTCTCCATGTAATCACAGTCCTCAGTATCATCTCTCAATAGACTTTGTTCTTACTAGCTCAAGATGCTTTACTTTTTAAGTGGTGAAGAGAAGCTTCACTCCTTTCACACTCAGTATGCTGCTCTTACAGGGTTCCTTCTTTCTCCCATGAGCAGAAAACTGTTTGAAGTCAGGCTGATGACAGTATTTCCAAAGGGGAAAAAAAAAATCAATTTACATTTGTCTGAAAATTTATTTCCCTGAATGTTCCAGTCTGACTTTTCAGACCACAGGTGTTTGAAACCTTCACAAACTCCACTGACATTGCTCACTCCTAATAGGATTTCACTATTTCTAATGTGCACTGTTGCTGTTTTCACCCCTTGTCTTTGGGTTTTCAGCCATTTATTCTGCCAACCTAAGATTCCATATTGGGTGATTACTCCAAGCCATAAAAGTCTTACCTGTCTTCACTTGGAAAACCTTCTGCCATTCCTATAGTCACTTGCTCCATAATCCTGCTTGTTTCTCCTAGTTATGCTACCTGCCCACAGTCCTGCTTGTTATCTGACTTCTTATCTATAAAGACAAATGCCAATTTGCTTTGCAAAATAAGACAGAAGCCCACATTTACCCTGTACTTTTACTTGCTGCTCCTACCCCTCTCCCTTCCACCCCACACCACTCACCAAAGCTGCTAATGCTGCGCCACATAAAAAGCTGTTTTTCTTTAGCTAAGGCATAAAAGGAAGAAATCTGTTGGGATCCAATTTGGCTCTTACTGGTGCAGAATGTGCACCTCCAGGAGAATCTGAACTGCACCAGGTATTTACCACCCCAGCATCCCCCACAAAACAGTTGCCTTAACCGCACATCCCTTCAGGACAGCTGCAAAGCTTATCAGCTTTAGTTCTGCTCTTGCCCTGAGCCATATCAGCTCCACCAAGTGATGGGCAGGCAGATAAAGTGTGACATCCAGCAGTGCCCTGAGTTTCAGCATGTTCAGTTGTCAGGGTAATTAAAGCTGAGCACTGAGATGCTAAACATGACAAAGGGATGTACAGGAAACAGTCTGTACAGCAGATGTACAGACTGTTTCCTGTACATCTCTCCCCGGAGATTCTACCCCTCTCCTGCTGGCTGTGCTGGGGGCGGGTAGAATCTCTGCAGCAGAAATAAAGGAACCAATGGGAAATAGCTGCATTTCATGGCCAGGTCCACATGGCACCACAGGAAACATTAAGACTGTACCAACTAAACTAACCCCAGGAAAGGGAGATACATGTATTTACATCATGGCAGCTCTTACACTAATTTGGCTGCTGCTTCAGCCATCATTGATTTATCTTTTTCTGACCATAGCAAACCAAGACCTAATTTATTATCAAATTCATCTGAAAGAAAAGTTTAGGGCCTTACAACATTAAGTACTTTGCAGTACTGGAAAGCCTCAGCACTATTTTTCATTGATTTTACTCTCTCAGATATTTTTCTTGTTAGAGATGCACATTTTATTGCACACTCTCCAAAATTCCAGTAACAAAATTCTCCATGGATTTAGCAGGCTTTTCCTTTCATGGGCTTACCATAGCATTTCACTGTATTGATAAAAATAGTCTCCCAAAATGGTCTCTCTGCTCAAAAGCATATTACTCTCCCAAATTCCATGTTTTAAGGGGCACAGAAACTCACAGTTAAGGGTAATGACCACACAGCTTCGTATTATATTCCTCACCAAAAGGAACAAATTCAGTGATTTTGGGATGTTTCTAAATCTTAATTGTAAAATGTTGTGAATGACTAATTCTTCTAATTGAAAACACTATAGCAGAACAGTGGTAGACTGGCTATATATTCAATTTAAAGTGTTTTTTTGCACATAATTACATGAAAAATAGTTTTTCAGTGATTGATCAACATTTATCTCACTCAATTTTTGTGTTTTTCTGAGCAGATGTTTTTTCTGCTTTATTATGCCACAGAGGTTTATATTTTACAGATATAAGTAATTTTCCATCCATCCAATAACTGAAGAAAACTAATCCAATGTAAAACACAGAAAGTGAATTAGAAAACATTATAAATCTTACCTGTATTTTACATATTGCACCTCAAGTTAATTCATTCTAGAGTAAGAATCAAACTGGCCTTTACCTTTGTGCAAGACATGTGGCAGCCTTTGCACTGACAGCCATTCATATTACATTTTCTAGTAAAAAGGAAAGCAATAAAAGTTTTAAAGAGTAACTAAGGGTGACTAAGTGTTCCCATGTTCCAACACTCAGTTCTTGGGTTTTAATCAGTGGGAACAATCTACAGCTGCTGTTCCACAGCTCCCACAAGTCAGCTTGTAGAGCTGGGACCCCCACGCTTAAAAACTGACATTGAGTCAGCAGCTTTATCGTAAAATATTAGTGAAAATTATTCTGTTGAAGAATATTCTGAAAATGATCTTTTTGAAAACTCACTAGTTGCCAGAAGCAGGGCTCTTGAGAATATGAAGTCCAACCAAAATACAAATTAAAAGTAACTTCTGAAAGATGGTTCCTTAGCTATATTTCAAAATCCCACCCAGAACAGAGCTTTATGCAACAGACAATCCTACTGGGGACTGCTTCCTCTGTTCTCAGGGACATACAACCTATATTACTTGTAGAAATCACTCTAAGAGCATCAGAAAATGCCTAAATTATTTATATCACAATTTCATGAATAAGCTCAAAAACATTTTTTAAAAGTTTATGACAATAATATATGCTCTGTAGCTGAGCTGATATGATAAAAATAATGAAAAAGAAATCAATCACAATGCAGAGATTAGCCAGCTCAGATAATAAATGCCTTAAATTCTTCAATGCCATTTGAGAAAAGCATTAAATAGATTACAGAGCAATGTATAAATTAGAATTAATTTCATCAAAATTTTTCCAAAAATTGGCATAAGGATGATCAGATCCTGTAAGTTTGTAAGAAAAAGTACAACTACTAATGCTGTATGTAACTGTCTGGGGCAACATCAAAATGAACCCAGTAAAAAAGAATGACTGGCTGCTCACAGAAATGCAGCCACCAAAAGCAGTTTCCAAAGAACAAACAGCTCACGCCATTCCATTATTCCAGGCTATTTCAGCCCTCATTACAGTCATGGAAAATTGGCCCATAACCACTAAGGAAGCAAAGAGGTACATGAGGATTTTGAGAATTCAATCTTCAAGGTTAAATTTTTTAAAAAAATAAAAATTAAAAACCAAGAAAAACAAACCACAAAACCCCCTAACATGATCCACCACAAAATGTATGCCTTATTTCTGAATATTGTTGTCAGAACAATTATTTTAGTACTTTAGTGTGATTGTCAGCTGATAAAGCTTTGTACTTTTTAATAACCATTTGAGACATTACTGCTCAGAGATAACTAGAGTGCAGATAATCACCACTTACCACACTTTCATCTATTTTTTTCTTCATACATTGAACAATCATATTTGAAATGTTAGGGAATTACAGAAACTAATTACTAAACAAAAAGTACTAGTGCTGTATTTAAGCTGTCTTAATCCTTTATATCACAGAGCAATTCTATTCTACTGCTTTAAAAGGAGCTGAATTTGTCTTCGTGACTGGGTTCAATTCAGGTTTATCTGTTTTACTTCTTGTGACTCATCCTAATGTTGCCATACAGAAAATCACAGGGGAATGGGAAGTTACACAGCCTGAGGAACGAGAGTTTGCTCAGTCATAGTCCCTCTGAGGGACTATGCCCCAGGTTCATTTCAATCAGGTTTTTGCCATAAGTCAGGTAGGAAGTCCAGGCAAAATTCATGAAGTTTCTGAAAACTTTCTTTATGAAGTGCACCTAAATGATCTAGTTAGAGAAATGTCCTAGTTGCCATTTTTCTAGTTGTGCATTCATCCTATCAAGGGGGCTTGGAGGGCAATTTTTTTGGTTCTCTTTCCTGAGGAGGCCACATTTGGGATTTGGTGGAGGGTTTTTTGAGACTGTTGAGATTGCTTTCAGAGACAGCTTCATTACTTCCTTATTCACAAATAATTTCTTCCTATCAACTGGTAATCTGGGCCTAGTCTGGGCTCTGACAAGAGCTGTGGTACTGTTAAGAAAGCAGAGACGCTTCCCTTGAAAAATCAAACCTTTTTTTCAAGGCCTAGCAGGCTTAAGTGATTTTTAAAAAGTTTGTAAGTGAAAGTGTAGAAGAAAACACTGCTGCAGAAATAAGATAAGTTTATCTTAAATCTCAGAAACCCAAGAAACTGAAGTTTGTGAAGAAGGGGAAAAAGCATTTCTGTGACACAATTTGGCTGATGAATGAGCTCCAGTTGCCCTTTGAGTATCATGGCACAACCAGATTGGCCTTTCCTCCAACATCACCATTTCTGCAAAGAACACAGCTGAGAAGCTAGATAATATTTTGAAAACAGGAATTCCAGGGAATCTGGTACTCAACTTTATCTGGCGAGCAAGAGATAAAACCATGCATTCAATTCCATCTTAAGAAAAACTGTTATCTGCTTCAATGGCTAAAATTGTAATTTGAAAGCTAATTGATGATACAGATATATTTCACATTTACCAGAGACAGCATTTTCTGTTCCCCCTTAATGCATAAAGGAAATACCATCTCCCATCTCAGCAACAAGCCATGCACCTATTTCCCATGACATACATATTTTTCTTCAGTAGCTTACAAATCTCTGGCAATATTAGTAAATGCTGGTAGACAAATGCTGCATTCCAAAAATTTTAGAAATGAAAGGCAATTTGATTTTCAATGTTCTTTTAGAGCTAGCACTCTGCAATCCTGGTCATCCATACCAAAAAAATAAAGAATCCAAGCTAAAATGGTGAACAGGAGTGGAAAGCAGGGCAGCCACCTCACCAAGAGGAGAGTTAAAGATTGCCCTTGTGCAATCAGCCTGGTAAATTAGGGACTGGGAGGCAGGACATGACTGTTTCCCACAAACACATGAAATCCTGAGAGGAGTAAGGGCTGCTCAAGATGAAAGACAATTCCCAAGAAATGGGAATACAGTGGCTGATTTTAAACTGAAAATTAGGAGGATCAGTAGAGCAATGATATCCTGGGACAGTCAGGACAAAAGGAAATGGAGACGAGTAAGCCACTTTTAAGATGGAATAAATACATTTACAAAGAGGATTGTAGGATATGGTGGCTATGACAGCAAGGTACAGGCCTTGGTCATCCAGGAGACCTTTTTAATCCCATGATCTTGAATATAGACATAAAACAAGGAAGAAATGTTTTTCCCTCCTGTTTAGGCAAGACACAAATTGAAAAGGTACACAGACAGGTACTACTGTAGCGCAAACTCCAGGTGTGGGAGAATAGCATTCCTGTAGCAGGCTTCAAAGCAATGAGTCATTTGGCAAATAAAGACAAAACTATCTCAATTATAATGTTTCACTTTCAACATTTGCATCACTGCAGAAATACCTCACAAAAATACAAATAGCTGCATCAGAACAACAAGCAATTTATTCCCATTGATATCTATGTGACAGTTTTAATTCACATTTCATGAGTTCCTCTGCCTCTTCTGCTGTGTGCTGTGTTTTAGCAATAAATAGCTTTTTAAGTGTCAGTCAGGAAACTACAAAGCCACACTATCATAATGAGGGAGAATTTCAGGTCCCCTTGATTGGAATTGCAGATGCCAGCCCTGACAGCAGCCAGTGCCACTGCTCCCACAGTGAAGGTCTGGGAGTAGAATAGCAAATTCCCAGCATTACAGAAAAAGAAAATCTCATTGGTAGGATTCAAATGTGTGGAATTTCTACCAGCTATGCACAAAAGACAATGGGCACACTTATTAGACTTCCTGGACAAAAAGTAGCTCTTAATGCTATATTTTCTAGTTTAGTTCTCTTTGCTTGAAGAAATATATTACCATATTCCATATGTTACAGATTTTTCAACACAAAGTTGAAGTGAGACAAGGGCAACTGTACTTGAAGAGTACTGAAAGCCACTTTCATTTTTGAAGTGCAGACAAAACCTGCAGTTTTATGTACTTACACTCTTCAGAGAGAGTGCCAGCCCCTATTTAGGTCCAATCCCTTCCCCAGGAACAAGCTGAGCCACAGCATATCCATGGCAATTACTTAGGCACATTTATTGGATCACACAGGAACAGTAACACCATGCTCCTTTCATAAGGCAAGTTTAATCACAATCTACTCTTTAAACAAGTTGCTGGAATATCAGAACTCCTACAGAATTCAAGGCTTTTTTGAGCTTTGACAAGATTGCTGGATATTGACTTCAAACTCTGCACACAACAACACTTCAATCTCATAGAAGTGCCTTTGGTTTACTATTAAAAAAACCCAAACCAAAGCTATACAAAAATCAATGCAACAAGTAGCAGAAATCTATCCTGTGTCTGACTATGTTTTATGGCAACAAACGGTCTGGCTGGAAATCAGTTCCTTGAAATGTGCTGCATCTGAACTATTACTTCTGAATCTCTTGCATAGCTTGAAATTGAGATTTGGTCTTATCTTCTTGCAAATGTTCAAATATGTCAGAAGAACAAGATGTGATTGCATTGAAATTTGTAGTTCATCTCACTTTATGTCTTCATGCTGTCATTTTGCCTTGCTCTTCACTCTCTCTCTCTAAGAAGCAACACTGGCTTTTCATGATACTGAAAGCCTTGTTTGCATTCACTCCTTACACAATGATTCCATCCTTCAACATTAAGTTTTAGAAAGCAAGAACAAGGTGACCAGACCTTGCTAATTCAACAGATGCATCACTTGATCCTGAGAGATCAGATGAAATGACATATATAAAGCATATTTCAGCATCCACTCCTTAGCCCTTTGGAAAGGTCAATCTCTTATGCCTTACCAACTCAGAAGTGAAATGACAAAGCCTGTTATTTTCACAATTGCCATTAGCTAATAAATACAAGGCTGTCAGTAAACAGTAGCTGGAGATGCTCACAGTTACCACAGGTTACTAAATTAATAACAGCAACCTAGAATAATTTCTAATCAGAATTATACATGACCTTTCTTACCAATAGTCAGACAAAAAACTTTTTGAATGCTCACAGCAGAGTGGGCATAGTTTTTGTTAAGTCATTAGGAATAGATTTTAGCCCAAACAATTACAAACAACATACAAATAATTGCACTTGTAAAGCTCTCTGAAGCCTGTAAATTCGTTTCTGTCTTTTCATGTATTCCTGCCACTTGATCCCAAAGCTCAGAAGGAGCATTAAGTTGGCATTACTCTGTGCATTGAAAATCTTCATGCAGCCATGCCAGAGGCACTGGATTGAGCCAGAAAAGCAAATTTCCTCCTCTGCAGCCATCACAGAACCCACTTAGGCAGATGCTCATGGACAATGTCATTACTGAGATCACAAGCCCGTGCCTTACATTGGAAGGAGGCTTGTGGCTCATCTTTGCAAGGGGCTGCACTGGGCCACCTCAGGGAAGCAAGGCATTGTACTGAACTGGGCAGGAAGAACAGCCCAGAAATCCTGCTATTGTTTCCTCCTGCACCCTCAAAGCCCTGTGAATGCAAGCCCATAGAAAATAATGAGCAGCTCATCTTTACTGTGACATGAGGGATGCTACACCCACAAGTTACCCTGCTGCACTGAGCAATGAGGTTTTCCTGTTATTTTACTGTTTCTGCTAGAAATTATTTTTAAGGACAGGCATCACTTTTATTTGAACCACCAGGAGACAGATAACAATACAGAATAAAATCTTGGGACTATATAGCCTCTGTTTCACAGCCTCTGTGCTGTGTGGGAGTGCTCTGTGCTCTGACAGCACTCCCGTATTTATCTCTAGGTTTACCCATAACCCTGCAGCACACTTGTACTGTGGTCGCTTTGCTTTCCAGAATCCAGCAAGCCTTTAAACACACAGCTGGGATCCTGTTAGCTCCCAAATCCTGTAGCTCCTCTAGCACCAAACTGTACCCCTGTGCCTTGTCTGCTGCCTGCCTCCTGTCTGGTCAGGCACCAGCCACTGATCCCTCTTCCCTACCAGCAGCAGCCTCCTCATCACACTCCAACACCTGTAAATCTCCAGCCTCCATCTCTCAAACACTAACTCCAACTTCTGGCAGTGCTGGGACTGGGGCTGCTGAGCCCCCAGGTAAGCAAAACATGAGCTCCATGCCAGCCAAGTGCACATCTTCTGACAAGTGGCACCTGCCACATGACTGAATTGTTCAGTGCCCTCAAAGCTCGGGGTTAATTATGCAAAATGTAAATTGAGACTAAACCAGCTGCCCGTGGGGCATACCAAGGAAATAAAGACATTAAAATCAGATTCCTGAACATGTTAGTGACAGAACTGTGCCAGAGAGGAGAAAGTGAGACCAGGGGGCTGAAAAATGTAATTAGCAAATGAAAAACTGCCATCCCAATTCCTGAGTGGGAGCAGCAGCATCTCAAAGCAGCTGGTTCTGAGGTGCAGTTACAAAGAGCAGGCAAAGGTACCAGGAACATGGACTAACATCACACATACAGGGACTCATCTGACAGATTACTAGAAAAATTAGTACTGAAAACTGTCACATTGACCTCAGCCATTAAATAACCCGTTAAATACTAACAAGTAACTTTTAACTAATTATTTCATAATAATTAATAGTTAATTATTAATTAATATTGGAGCTCTGGTTATAAAAGGCATTCCAGCCCACCCCTGTTAAATTCTGCTTTTTAAAATTAAATATTTGCATGGTTCTGAAGACAAAGGTTTAATATGCTATTAAGAAAAAGCACCACATACATGAAAGCATTTAGGTGGTAAACACAAGCTGGATTTTTATATTCCTTCCTACATCCCCTATTTATGCCAAAATTATGCAGCCCACTACATATGTATTAGGCATCATTCTACTGCCTCTTTTCAAAAATATAAACGATTGCACGATTCAAAATGATGGAGAAGTCATAGGTCAGAATCTGCAGCCCTTCTGTTTGGCTATAGGTTTTCCAAATAAAACGTTCTACTTGGAATAAGATTCTATTAATCTAATAATTAATCTAATCTAATAACCTACTAATCTAATAATTCCACTCAGAATAGAATAATGAGAGAAAAACAAGCTCTATAAATAAAATAATCAAGATTTGATACGGCAAGAAACACAGACTTGTGCATACAGAGAAAAAGAGAGAAATGGAAGAGCAGGCCCTGTTCTGCCATCCCTCAGCATCATTCACCTAATAGTGGCTTTCACTGCTGCTCCTTGCCAAAGCACCTGCTAACCTGTATTTGGCTATGAGCAAATGGCAGCCTTGGGAAAGATATTTCACCATGCCCTTCACGTAGATGTTTCCAGATTAATTTCAACTCAAATGTAATTGAGAAGATCCACATTATCCATTTTAAAAACATACACCACCAACACTAAGCTTTACAATTGATAAGTACAATATTCCGAGAGTCTTAATTGAAAGGCTAAATAAGTACTTCAGTTGTTTCAAAAGATGGAGCTCCTACATATGGGAAATTCTAACATTGATTTTTTTTCTGTTCTGAATGAAAATGTCAACAACAGCAGCCAAACAAACAAATAAACAAAAAACCTCACGCCAAAAGAAATGCCTCAATCATTTTTCAGAAGTATTGAACTATTTTTTCAGTTCAGAACTGTAAGTGGATTTTATTTTACTAGTGAGGGAGACTGATGTATAGAAGTGGATACAAAGTCATTGAAAACTACTTAAGATAACATAGAATAGAAACAAAACAGGACAAGGCTATTTTAACATAATTTAGATGGAACCAGGTTATATTAAACTACTTCTACAACTGACAGATTCCAAAAAATATTTTGCTTGTTTTTACAACAGAAAGAGTTAGCACATAGTCTGTTCCACTGATGTCTTCTTCCATCATGTTTCATTGTAAATGCAGGACAAAACCAATCAAACATGAGGCAGAAGTATGGCGATTAAATTCAGAGGAAGACTACAAGTATCAAAGTCACAATCAGAGAGTTAAAAGGTCTTGTTCCTGCATTCACCTTCAACAAAAACTTTTACTTGAGGTTTATCTACCTAACCTGGCAGCACCAGCACAGTGGGAGGGATGGCACATATTTTGTCCCAGTTCTCCACTTCTCTGTACCCTGTGTAATTATTTTCAAGTGTACGACTACAAACCATGAAGAGCAGAGATAGTTTACAGCCGCGCTGCACAAGCATCAATCAGTACATGAAGTACAGAGAGATGACTAACTGGGCACTGAGTAAGTGATTGGCAAGGTACAAAACATGGGACCTGTGGTTTTTGGTAATTTCAGCTCTGGGAGGCACAGCATTTGGGCTGCATGGTTCCCCAGCTCTCAGCAGGGCACTCAGGCTGTGCCCTCACCAACCCCGCTTCTGCCACCTGGAAAGCTTAACTCTAGCTCCTCTAAGAGATGTGGAACATCCAAGTCTCCAATGATTAAAAAAAGTAAGAAATTGATAAACTACAGCTCTGGAGCAGATCCTGCTGTGTATCAATCACATCACGGCAGATGGTGAGCAATTCCCACCCTGGAAGTTGAGCAGTCCTAGAGTGAGCAATAGAGACTTCAAGTGAACATGTATTTGGCACTTTTTATTTAACTGAGCTCATTGCTAATGAAGGAACATTTAGGGAATGAGCTAATTTATATGTTTATTAGGGCACTGAGCAGAGCAAAATGCCTGGGATTCATCACAGCAACCCCCAAGTTTATGTGAAAGAGAAGACAACCTAAACAGCAGTTTTGAAAATATTAAATCTAACCCCTATGCCTTCCTCCACGAATGCTCATTAGCTTCCTATCTTTAGTCACAATGTATGTAGGCTTGCTTTCCTCCCCTGCCTCTTTTTCCAAAGCTCTGGAAAGGGACCCGCCTCTCACTTGCAGGGAAAGCAGATCTGTTCTTGTCTTCCTGTAAAACCAGGCTGCTCTGAAATCCCTTGTATTTTCACTCCATTCTGCGGATATCCTCTGCCACTTAAACTGCCATCCTACCCCAACAGGCAGCATGGAACACAGCTCGAGAGGTCATTCAGGCATTTTAGCTATTGAAAGAAAACATCCACTTTGTTTCTTTTCACATAAATGATGCATTATTTATATAAATATTTCAACCACCCGCACTCTTAAAACCCCCGCCCGCTTCTTTCCAGAGCTCACCATTCTCAATCAAAAAATTGGTGCTTACATTTTCCCTATTTTAAATTCTCTCCCTATTCTCAGCAAGCACCATCTCTTGCTTCCCCTACAAACATTCACAGGCAGAATTGTTAATGACCCATGACAACATCCCAAGTCAGAAGCAGCCCTGTGACATTTTGGTTTCGTACAAAGCCTAATGCACAACACCAGGACCGTTATCCTTTTGGAAGGATGCAACCATTTTCAAACTCACCGTAACAAATAAAATCCTGTGAAGCAGACAATCCTTTGGGAAATGCTCATCAGGAAGCCTCTCTCCTTCCCATGTTGTATTTGGCACATCAGTGGAGGAGGGCTAAACCTGTGGAGATGAATGAGTGTCACAGGGATTTTGCATTCCATATTCAGGCTTCATGTACACAGGAGATTCCCCTGAAGTCTGAACTGAATGCAGTAGGTCTCCCAATTCCCTTTCCCATCCCAGGCTTGGCTTTAGCAGCTGTCCATAATCTTTAAGGCTGGGTCTGTTGCCAGTCTCACTCTAACACTGGCACTGACCAAGGGAAACACTCACCTGCCTGAAGGGGACAGAAAAAGTGCTGGAACTCACCCAAACTCACGCTCAGCGAGAGATTCTCTCTCATGGCAAAGCTGTGTGGCAGAGCTCCAGGTCAGCCTCCAGCCTGGAAGGAAATATATGCAGAAAGCACCTTGTCACCTCATTTGCAAATGAGGCTCTCTGTGCATCCTTGTGGGGCTGGGCAAACACTTCACACAAACAGTCCTGGTCGATCCATTATCAGAATATTACAGCAATACTAGAGAAGGGCTTTCTATGGCTTCCAGAGGAGCATTTTAGTTATCTTGGTCTTGTTCCTTTTAATTCACTTTAGGCAATTACTAAAGGATTGCAGCCTACTTCAGATTAGGTCCATGTGCCAAATCGCATGGATTGTGATTTGTAACAGCAAGTGCTGTTACAGCAGCCCCAAGCCAGTGAGAGCCAGCAGCCTGTGACCACCTGCCTTCCTCCTTTGCTCTTCCTCTCTGTATTTACAGTCAGAGGTGGAAAAGAGGACAGTTGCTCTGTGAAATGCACATTGAAACGGAATGACAGTCAAAGCCAAGGGAGCCGTCCTAGGTGAGCCTGATAAGCAGAGATCTCTGCCTGGTGCGGGCTCCACGCCACAGGGCTTGACCCTCTGCACTGCCTTCAGCAGAATGAAATGCCCAAGGCACAATTGTGCTCCAGTCAGATCTACCCCTTCCCTCTATGACTCATACAAATCACAAACCAAGCTTAACTATTACAAACTAATGAGTTGCTTCCTCTGATGCAACAAAATCCTCCTGATCTGCTCTGGTGAGACTCACCTGCAGTGCTGCATCCAGCTCTGGGGTCCCCAGCACAGGAAGGCCTTTGACCTGTTGGAGCCAGTCAGCAAGATAATTAGAGGGAAGGAACAGCTCTCCTGTGAGGAAAGGGAAAGAGAATTGGGATTTTTCAGCTTGGAGACAAGAAGGTTTTGGGGTTACCTAATTGTAACCTTCCCTGTACCTGAAGGGAGCCTACAAGAAAGCTGGAGAAGGACTTTTCACAGTAGCCTGGAATGAGAGGACAGGGAGGAATGGCTTCAAACTGACAGAGAATAGGTTTAGATTAGATATTAGGAAGAAATTCTCCCCTGTGAGGGTGGTGAGGCCCTGGCACAGGTTGGCCAGAGAAGCTGTGGCTGCTCCACCCCTGGCATTGTTCAAGGCCAGATTGGATGGGGCTCTGAGGAACCTGGGACAGTGGAAGGTATCCCTGCCCATGGCAGGGGGTGGAACAAGATGATTTTTCAAGTCCCTTCCAGGCCATTCCTTGGTTTTATGATTTAATTGCATCAAAGGTAATACAAGGAAAAAAAAAAAAACCCAGAAGATACTAGGGAGAGGGATGGGTTTTGGGGGCAAGAATACCAAATATATGCCTAGAATAGCTCTTTGAAAGAGAAACACAAAATTTCCTTTTGTTTTATTTTTAAGTTTGCGAGCTAATACACCCAGTATTAAATTAAACATGGGACTTGAATTAAAAACACACCTTGAGATGCATTCAGCAAATAATTCAAGTCCAAGTGTTCCCCCTCAAGGATAGGATAGCCCAGGCTAAGTGAAATTACATAAACAGTTTTCTGCAAAACAAAACAAGTATAACATAATCAACAAACTGCTCTAAGTTGCAAAGGGAGGTACGTTCACAGATTGCTGGATCATCCCAAGAGGGCCTAGAAAGAAGAAGAAGAACTATATAACATCCTAATGACTGCTCAAATCACATTAGTGCAGCACTGGGGAAGCATTCCAACTTCCAGAACTGAAACAGGGGGGCTGTTTACATTCCTGCACCAGGTACAGGCTTTGTGCTGACAGTTACAGCAAAGGAAAATATAAGTTCTGTGAAATAGTGTTTGAGAAGAAAATATTGGAAATGCAAGTACAAGGAAAGTTCTAGAACAGATGAACTGAAAAAGGTTCAATTTTGGTGCATTGTTAATTGCACCATCAATGAGCTTCCCATAAAGATGGCTCATTAAGGAAGATATCCTGAATGCTATCATGAGATCACTGCCCTAAGATTACCATTCAAGAGCCATAAATGTCATATGACTAAATAATCCCTCAGTATGCTGGTAATAAAAGAATTGTTTGGAAGGGCTGTCACTTCACTCCAGAGCAACACTGTGAGGTTCCAGTCAGCTTTCAAAATTACACAGAACTAAGCACTTGATCAATTTAATTGGTAGAACAGTCACTCATCACTACCAGCAGAGCTTGCAAATGGGAATCTTCCCAACAGACACATTCACTGTGTGTTAAAACAGGCCTGTTTAAACAGGTTTTCATGGACCAGTACAATGAGCACAATCCCAATTTTGAAACAAGATCCGGTAACAAATGTCCAAGGCTATAAATTTTAACTATGGGCCTTGTTAGAGCTGCATAAAGAATCTTCCCCAATGAGATGCTCAGCAGTCCCTGTAGGATGGCCTTGGGCTGCTGGCACCTCCTGGGGCTGTTTCTCAGGTGTTGTGGCAGCCCCAGAGTGGTCACTGCATGTGGCCTTTCTGCTCCAGACATCTCTAAAAATGAAGTCATGGAGCAATGAAGGAAAAAGACTGAACCAATAAAGCATTCCTCATTTAAACTACTGGAAAGTTCCTTCACTGTCCTAAGCAGGAAAAAGTCCTTGTCGTGGAGATACAACATCCCTCTCTATTAACAAAAATTGGTTTTCTTTATTGGACCTCTATCTGCTTTTCATCCCTACAGGTTCTAAAACAGTCCCAGCAATGAGAGCTCAGGGCTTTCCAGGAATCTACTTACAAAGCCAGGTAGTTCTCACCATGAGAAAATTTCATCCTCAAAGTTGTACCTGGCTTGATTTGATCCCATTATTTTGGCTGTAGCCAAATCAATAAATTCTTCATCTTTCTTCTGCTTAATGTTTTAAACACATCAGTTCTTTCATTACCTTCCAGTGGGTGTTAAGACTCCATCTTGTTTGCCAAAAATCTTTGCCTAGATGGCATCTAAAATCCAGTCTTCTATATTGCAAAGATGTATCAGTAGAATAAGGGCTTGTTCCCCGCTTGGTAACAAGGTTCCTCAGACCAGCCAGAATGGCTCCTGCTGCAGTGAAACGACACAGCAGCTGCCCATCCCTAAGTTTTTCTTTGCATTACTTTATTTTCCAAGTTTCTGCCTCAGACCTATCGTCTCCTCACTTGGATTATTTTTTGCTTTTTATGTGCTAGTTTGAACTTTTCCTAGTTAACTGTAAAGTTTTCTGACCACATAGCGAGATCTCTGTCCCTGAGCTATTACTCCTATCTAGAGGTGATCTTCTTACACCTAAATTAGCTTTGCAAACTGGCAATCCCTCAACAGCCAGCAGCGTGTACACATCTCTTATCAGTAAACAGTAAATTAAATAGCCAAAAGTATTGTATTTTCAATATTAGAAGTAAAACTCCGTGTATTTCAATCAGTCAACCAAATAGACACAATGATTTTTCCTCATTATTAAAAAAGTCCTTCTTGCTAAGACACGGTCATTCATTTCAAAGTTGCTCATGTTTCTCTAACACATTAAATGAGAGAGTCCCAACATATAAGGAAATGCTGAATATTGTACATCTCTCTGCAACTAAGCACATATGAATGGGTACTAGAAGATTCCTTACCTGCTCCCCAAATTGTTCCTCAAAGCCAAGAGCACCCTGACCCTGTGGCATGGCAGCAAACTACTGGTCTACAAGTACCTAAACAAAATCCCCCCCCATCTGAATACAGAAAACCTTGCAGGTCCTGAGGATCCTGTATTTATCCGCTCTGAAAAACCAGAGATATTTTTCTGAAAAGCAGAATGGCTAAGGAAGAGAAGGTTAATTCTCCTTCCAACCCTGCTATGACAGCTGGGAGCCTGAAGTAATTGCTAAACACGATCAAATTACTTTAGACATACAAAATCAAGAGAAAAAGCACCAACCTCCTGCAGCGTGATAACAGCAGGAAAATCAAGCTTCTTTATACTTCTACCTTTCTTCTGTGTGTTACACAGCTTATTTGTTCTTGGGACGCACGGGCTGCTATGCGTGGATCCATGTGTCATTTAATTGCATTCAACTTATTTGGTTTAAGTCACAGAACAAGGTTCCTTTTAAACACCACCACTAAGCAGCAAAATAAGTCATGCTTTGCCCAAGTCTTGGCTAAAGCTGTTGAAGGAACTCCACTCCAGAAGGAAAGGATTAGGCAGATCAGTTTTGGCAGCATCTCTGCAAGCACCAGAGAAAGGAATTTTCAAGACCAGAAAAAAAATACAGGCTGGGAAAGAGACTGAAATCCAGCCAGCAGCACAAGTGGAACCTGGGAAACAGAAAGGCACACTCAGATTTAGGTGTCTGAAGGGCCTCAGCAGGGTTTGTCAACTAAAAGTTCTCAGAACAAATGCAGAACCACCACTGTGGTAGGACATAGGGAAGACAGCATTACAATTCCTCCTCTATTCTGTTTTGCCTGCCCTTGAACTCTTTTAAGCAGGAAAAAAAAGTCTGTGGTTCTCTGACTTGTAAATCTATAAATCTCTCTTCAGTTTGCTGTCATGGAGCAGATCATAGTAAGTTTACCTCAAAGGCTCAGGTCTCACCCTACATGCAGAAATGCAGCCCTAAGAGCATCCCTGGTGTGCCAGCACTATACCCAGCACAAGAGCCAGCTCCAAGAGTTATCCTGGTATGGCACAACACAGGCAGGGAGAAAAGCTGTTTGTTCTGCAGCAGCCTGGAACTCAAGGGCTGCACTTCGACCCTCGTCTCTCTCCACAGATCTTTTCCACCCACGTCCTCAGTGCTGCACTTCACTCTCTAAAGGCTGCAGAAAACACTTGCTGTATTTTCCTGCTGTTCTCCACACAGAGGACAGCCCAAAGCTCAAGAGCCAGAATGAAAATCAAACCCCCACTTCAGAAAGTTACACAGGATAACATCGTGCAACCCAGCTCTCACATTTTATCAGTGCAGAGTTTTCTGAAGCTCCCACATTACATGCCAAATGCTGCTGTGTTACACCAACCAGAGTGCCCAGGGTCACCTAATCCCCAGCCACCAGCAGCCCTGATCCCTGAGCAGGCTGCCAGAGGAATGGCAAAGGAGCAGATGAAAGGATTTGTACATCACGACGAAGTAATAAACACCACTTTGGCCAGACCAATTAATTCCAGAGCTGACAGTTGTTACGGATGGCATGGCAACAGGTAACCAAGGCCACAATAATGCCAAGATAGTTTAAACCTGCACAAAAGAGAGTGATGACATCATAAACATGAAAAGGGATCTGCATCCATATTCTAATTGCCTCTGTGCATGAAAATCTGTGATGTGCCTGTCTCCTGCTTTTAAGCATGCTTTAATAGGATGTGACCGTATATGGCTTTAGTGACACATTTGCATTCAGAAATCTCTCCTCTAGGATACACAGACAGGAACTGAGTTTTGGGGTGGGTTTTTGTTTGTTTAGGGTTTAGGTTTTTTCAATAAAGCCTGTATAAAATGGCAACACGGCTTTACACCAAAGGAGTTTTTCTCCTTTATGCATCACAGCAGATAATTGGAGCCACAGGGCAAGAAAAAAACCTCTGTTTACTATGCAAAATGTCTGCAGCTTAAGCGAAACCCAGGGGATGAGTGATTCACACAATCATGAAGATTTTCAACGTTGCTGTGACAGATGTTTTGGGGATAACAGTTTAAAAAATCCTGGAAAGATGTTTAAGCAGTAAAGTTGATGCCTCATTTTCTTCCACCTTATAATTGTTTCTTGAAGGCATAAGAACTTATATCTATGAGACTGAAGTTTGGCCTCTAATTCCATGTTTCACTGCCAGTGCCTTTAAAGAGTAATAAACACGCAAAATATTCCAGCTTTTCCACTAGGTTGATATCTCATGAGCCCGAGTGCCATCCTGTTTTGCAGAGTTTTATGCTTGGAGTGTTTTCAAACAAGAAATCTCTGAAGCAACCCTGTGACTTTTTCCTCATTAGACCATGAATCTTCAAGAGACCTCAGCCAGGATGTGGTCCCCCAAAATGTGTATGTTTTTTCATCACTCCTGGTCTAAGGGACTTTCTATAGGAAGCTTTCTCTAAGACTTCTCTACTACTTCTCAGTAGCCTCTCAGTTTGCTGAGAACTCCACCTCAGTTCTCAGAGAACTGTTCTAAACCTCTGCAGCACAAAACAATTTCTGTTACAAATAATTGCTTCATTTTGACTGCTTTCATTCGAACCTTTACTTGTTCCTAATACCTTCAAATATCCCGTATTTCTACAACAATTGATTTCCCCAGGTCCCTCAATCCCTGTAAGATTAAACAGAGCCCATGCAGGCTAACACTGTGACATCATTACAGCCAGGGTCCCCAAGGGCAGATTTGGAGCAAAAAGGCCTTTTGCCAGATGCCAGATATTTCCATGTAGGGAAGCTCAGTCTCCTGAAGCCAACCTCAGAGAGCACATCATGCTGGCAGCATTTATCCCTTCATAAACCAGCAGTCTCCACCTATGGATGTCTGTCTGCTTTCCTTTGCTCTCTTTTAGAGACAGATTTACTCCAAATACCACTGGAGATAACTGAGCCATGTAACTCATTTATTGAATTACAGAAAGAGCTCAGGAATGCTCTGATGCAAGCTCCAAGGAGCAATTTTCAAGTGTAGAGCCACCCTCCTTCTCTTCTGCAGTGCTGACAAACCAGTTGTCTTGTAATGTTCGATCACAGCCTTCTAAAGGCTCAGAAAATACATTCCCTTTATTATGTGGCTACTAAATAATTTATTGCAGTATTATTTTGAGGCATATGCAAAACAGAGACCTGCCAGAGATTCGGGGGTCTCTTCTTTCCATATTATAAAGAAAGACTAGGATACAGAAAGCATCTAAATTAGCAAGAGGCTGTTGACTCCACACTGGTCTCACACCAGCAGGGATGATACTTCCAGTAAGCCAGTGAGCCTAACAGAACATCTTTCCCAAAAAACTGCTTCACTTAAATAACCATTTTCCAGATCAGCTTTCTTTAAATCATACACCAGACTTGAAATGCCAGGGAAAACAAAACCCCTGCATTTAAGGTTTTGCTGATTAACAACCAAAGAAACACATCCAGTCAGAGTGCAGGACTTCAGTCAACATTATCTTTGTATCTTCATGCAGAACTGAAACTGATTCTACACAAAGCCTGTGACAAGGCAGAGGAGCACAAGGGAAAACCTGCACTTTCCACAGCAAATGCAGGCAAACAGATAACTGGGCAGACTTGTCATTGCTCTATGAAACACTGGGATTGTGTGACATCCTTTCAGACCAATGCCCTTAACTCCTGCAGACTCCCCAAGACATTTCTGTCCTCATCCTTTTAAGCCTGTTCTATGCCAAGCAGCAAATTCCAAAATGAATTCCCTACGGTGTCTTCCTGAAATGAAACACCAAAGCAGCTGCCTTTGCATACAGCCGAAAAGAAACTGATTTCTTTGCCTAGAATTTAATTTTGGATTATCCATTACAACCTGGCAGGAATTGCCAGCAGCACGGTAACAAAAAGAGAACTGAGAATGGTATGACACAGAGTTGGGGGTGCACCTACAGAAAGGAAAACCAGTCAGAAACTCCTTGGCAGATATCCTAGGAATTTGCTTGATACAGTCACCTAACTATTAAAAGGACATCTCAAGAAATACACTGGAATTTTTTACAAAAATAAATCCTGATTGTCCTGATGGTTTGCAGTTTATTGTTAGGGTACAGTGTCTGTAATTTAGAGCCATATGTTGATTACTTCCCTTTACACCCTCCAAATTAGCAGCCTGCATTACCATCAGTAAGAACTTGCATCATTTATGTTCAGTTTCATTACAGGAGTCTGCACAAATCTGTGACAGTTTATTTGACAAAACTCAAGGGGGGAAAATAAAATAAAATCAAATACTCACATTATTTGCAGTTTGCTTTGGATAAACACCAAGCAGGAAGTCATCTCTCTCTATTCTTTAATAATGCTCACTGAAGCTTGGCTTATACCTGCTCAGTCAACATGAGGCAACAGAAACAACTTTTTGACATTTTTGAATTTGACATCTTTGTTCACACAAAAAAAACCAAAGATGCAGCCAGACTCTTTTGAAGATACCAGACATTAATGTGGAGGGAATAAGAAGTCTTTTTCCCCTTCCTACAGGGAGACCTTTTCCAGAATGCACATGAAAATTGTGACCACCATATTTCTCCCCACTTCCTCTTACTCTGCTATCACTACAATATTACTTATTCCTTCATGTGGCACCCATGACAGGCAAGAAGCCCAGGGGTAAGTTATTCCATAAAAAGTAGGGAGTACTTCCTCTTCTAAGCAGTTGCAAACCCATATATAAAATCCTCACAGCAGCAGTGAGGATATAAAAGAAATGGGATCGGTTCCCTTTTCTGTAATGCTTTGTTTTCCCTGTTCCAAGATCCAGAATTTCCTCATCTGACTATTTTGAACTTTTGCCAGAATCCATTCCCTTTCAGAAAGCTTAGAATCAAAAAAGCCTTAAAGATAACACAAAGGTATCATTTCAAATGACTTTAAATGTAAATTATATAAAGTCTCTGTCTCATAACCCGACCCAAAGGGCCCAAGATGAGAGCAAGGGAGACAGAGTGTGCAAATACGAGCACAGGATGGTACCCTCATGGGCCTCATCCCAGTTTTACAGCTCCACTTCCTACTTGTGCTGCATAGATTTTTTTTTCCTTAATCAAACTTATCTGCTTACATATTTTCTAAGCAAAACACTTGGATTGCTTCTCTTCTCACGAGAAATAAGCCCATTTTTTCATTACGTTTGCTCACAGCCAAATGAAATGTCTTTTCATTTGTAAGAGTGTAATAAGGAAGCCAAAGTTAGATTTTGCTCTCCTGCTCCTCAGCTGTCTCTGTTTGCTTGTAACGCAGTCATTGATTTGAGAGTAAAAGAGATTAATACTAATTGGCACAAGCTGCTGTGAGGCAAACTTTGACTAGCAATAAGAAAACAAATATTTACAGCAACAGCAGCTAAGCACCGGAACAGACTGCTCAGCAAAGGTGGAGGATATTCCTGGAGATGTTCAACACTTGGCTGGACAAGCTCCTGAACAACAAGACCTCATTTTAAAGCTCATCTTGGGTTGGACTATACAACCTCCAAAGCTCCCGGTCAATGTAAATTTAATGCCAGATCGAAGACCAAGTACTTATTGTCAGCTTGTGTGCCTACAAATCTTTGGAGATATATACCCCAAATCAATTTTTTTATTGCCAGCCTTGTGGAAATGAGACATAAGCCGTGCAATTCCATGCTGTTTGTTTGACCATTGTTCCTTGCCAGCTTCTCCCAAACCTGCAACAACTTTGGAAACAACTGAGCCAACATCAGATAGATTTGATAGAGGGCTCAGAGCTATTCATATTTCCAAGTGTTTCAAAATAAATATAAACATTGACACACACTGAGCAGTCACACAGCTGGAGGCAACCAGAGCACACCATTAGAGTAGATGGCTCTGTCATTAAATGCTTTACAACATTGTTCTTTCCCTGCCTAAGGCCTTCATTCTGAGTGAAATACAGCTACAGAGGGACTGGCAGAGCAGGTTGGCTGTATCTCTGAGGCAAGACAAGACAGACAGAATAAGAGCATCCCTGAGTGCATCAAAGAAGTCCAAGGAAAAATACTGGGCAGGAGAGGATGCATTTATTCCATGTATATATGCTGATTTATCTCCTCACGTGACAACTCCCTTACAACTTGCTTTGTGTTAGTAAATGCCTAAAATTTTCTAAAATGGGAAAAAAGCCAAAAAACCACTTTATAAAGAGTCCTGCTCAGCAGAATAAGAAGGAGAAAAAAAAAAAAAAGCACTGCAATACACACAGGATCTGTCAGGAGGACAGGTCCTTCCTTGTCACCAGGAGGGTCACAGCAGCACTACCTACACTAGGCTGATCCACAGCTTCTGCTGATTTTCCGTGTGGCCCACACTGGAGACAGAAATGCTATTTTAAACAAGACATCCAAGAGGAAATCGTCAAGATTCCTGCTCTTTCATGAACAACTACTTCTTGATAAGGGGGCCACAATCCAAATCACTGAAAAAGTAATTGAAAAGCAGATCAGAAGCACATTAGAAAAGCAAGAAGCACAAACAAGAGGCACTTACTGTGCCTTTCCTTTAAAAGCTTCAAAATCTAAAGTGTTTCATGTGTCCAACAGACAGTATTTCACTCAATCTAGTGGCAAAATGCAAAAGCTCTAAGAGCTGTCAGCCCCAGTGTACCTGCAGGAAGCATCTTCCGCTGCAAACAAAGTGTCCCATAAATCAAATGGCGAGACCCATTTCACCACTGCTGGGAAGCGAGGTGCTTTGGGGCTTACACTTTACGAACACAAATCCATCCACACAAACGAGAAACTGAATGAAGGTTTTCCTTCTGCTGCACACAATTTTTAAGCACTCCAAGGTCATCTAAGTGTGATATCTTCTTTCAAATGGGGATTTGTCTGGTTTTCAATAATGTAGTAACTGGAGTCCTCACTTGAAAGAAAGGGCTCCAATTTAGGTGTGGCACCTCAGTGGTAAGACGTGACTCAGGAAATTATAGATGTGTTTTCTCATAGCTTTTCTGTTTAATTAATCAATTTTCAGCCTTTTGGACCCTTAAGTTGTAGTCTTGAGAACCAGCTGGCACTGAATGACTCTGCTAAAGTTCATGAAGTAATTTTGCATTTATGCCAAATACTAGAAGTTGCTACTGTGCAAAAATCATTGCTTCAAACCCTCTCTTAGATCCTGAGCTCACTCTTCAGTAAGTGTTAACAATTCATTCATCAATCTGCATTAGCTTATCATATAGCCAGGTCAAAAAAAACGAAGAATTATCTGTTCAGATACATGCAAGCCAAGAAACTCATCTGCTGTGGTCTACTGAGCGCCTAATTCACCAGTGAGATTTTGGCTGAGACCAATTTGAGCCCAATTTGAGCCAACAAACCTCTCAGCGTTCTGGTTTTATTTCCATTATTTGTCTCATCTAAATTGTGGGAAGAGAAAAACAACACCTCCCAGTACACACCACTCCCCTTCCAAAAAAACAAACACATTTTTTTCAGATCTATAAATTAAGACAGACCCAAAAATCGTCAACAACAACAAAAAAAGTCATCTTTTCTCAAATCTCAGTAGATACAAGAAATTAAATAGCCCAAGGGTATCATGTTCTGTCTTTTCTTAACATTATGAAAAAATTTCAGTCCTTGATTTCCAAGAACTTGGTTAATATACAGTTTTAATTAATGTAAGTTTAATCACAAAAAGTAATTTAATCTTACTTATTGTACCAGCATATTAGCATTTCATTTTCAGACTATTTGTTTCAGCTGGCTTTATATGGCCATCTAGAAAAATCAGTATCTCCTAACATTTTTCTAACACTTTCCATTCAAAACAACATCACATTTTCTATAGTCCACACTGAAGTCTCCCCTTTCATTTTTCTCTGTACTTATTTATTGAGCCAGGCCTCACAGAGCAGGCTGAATATCTGTCACCCTTTAAATAATTTCTTTTTTCAGAGTTCCAGCAGGCTGTAAGCTAAAGAATATAAGTCTCTTGTGGTACCAACCAGACAGCCTCGTGTATTTCACTGGAAGCCATAGAGATTACTCAAGTGGAAAATACATCACATACATCAAAACAAACAAACAAACAAACAAAAGAAAATTCTGATTATTCAACCACCATTTTTCAGACTGTATGTAAATGCATGCATTAAGTTTTTTGCTACCCTCTGCCCAGAAAACATTTTACCTCTCAAAATAAAGCAGCTGTTCAATGCTGACATTGGAAAATACATTTTAAAAGTGAAACCAGCATAAAATAATGTGGGATTGTCATGGCAAGTCCCCTTCTTCCTGCCTTGCTTTCTTAGCTCTCCTTTGGGAAGGCAAAGCTCTTCCCTGGCACTTCTCTTCCCCTGGCTCCTCACTAGCCTCCCAAGGGGGACACTTTTTTTTGCTTCTGTGACTGTCAACCCCATGGAAAATTGAAGGTGTTCCAGGTTTCCTCCTCCTCACCACTTTGATGATTTCCCATTTCTTCCCTCATTCCCTTCCCTCTTTCCTTTCTGCAGGTCCTGGAAAGTAGTTATATATCTGAACAAGAATATTCTGTTACAGCCTAAAATCTCAAACTATAATTTGTGACTGCATATTAGAAGCCATAGGAAAGATATTGAATTCAACCATCAGCCAGCAAAGGCTTTATTGATTATCTGCACTTACCTTTCACCGAAAGCCACCTCTGTATTTCATGCCATTCTTTAAGCGTAAATTCCCCATGACAGGGGTCTCTCACACTAAATTTCTGCCATAAGTTACTGCGAGAAAGACACTGTTCCAGACAGCCACAGACTCTTACAGATTTTAAAAGTCATCATCGTATTTGAGATCATTTTGTCTGGCTGTTGAGTGCTCTGATGCCAAAAACCACATGAGGCAGAAAGAGCTGTCCCTGAACTCACAGTAAGCAAAGTGAAATACAATTCTGGGCAGATGGGAAGATCCCAGGTATCCCTACAGCCCAGGTTAATGCCACAGAGCAGAGATGGGAAGGACAAGGCTGGTAGACTCAGTGCAGCCCTAAGGAAGGAGCCAAGAGGTGGGAGCCCCTCTGGGCCTGCCCAGAGGAAGTGGAAAGAAAACAGCAGGTAGTTTGAGTTTCAAAAAGTTGTTGACCAAAGGTAACAGTATGTAATGACACAGTAATTCTAAGACCCCTCACAAAAAGGCTTTACTGGAGTGGCCTATTCAAACACATTAAAAGCAACACATTAACCTTACATGATCCCAAGGTCTCAGTAATCTCCATGTCATTAAAAGGCTGCATAATCTTGCTAGATGTGATCTATCACAACCTACACCTAAACATGTACCTGTGTAATACAGTGCTTTTATGAGGCACTTATATCTGGTACTTTGTTAAGGTCTGATTTCCAGCTATTTAAATCCCCTATATAAGATATTCTGGCAGTTTCTGAAGCCTGAAGACATTAAGGTGCATGATTTCTTGGTGGAGCATATCTGTCTTCACAGCTTCAGAGCTCACCATCAGTGCCAAATGCAAGAGATTTTTAACCTCGTTGCAGTGAATCTGCAAAGGTGCAGGTCTCTGGCAGAGGTGGAAAATAGCAGAGCTGCCCCTCCGCCATTTTTCCACATTAAGAACAGAGTGACTTCTACAAGCAATTTCCTAAGGAAATGTTATTCCAGTGCCCTGTTTTCAGTACCCCTCCCTGCTGGGAAAAACATGACAAAATGTGAGCATCTACAGAATTCTCTCCTGGGGGATTTATGAGTTTATTCAACACTTAACTTAAAACCTTTTCCAGTTCTAGTCAGCAGAGATCCATAAAATAGAATATCCATTTAGCTTAATCAAGTTCTATCAAGTACATTACATGGAGGGAACTAAATTACATATCTTCATAAAGCCAGATGAACTAATAACAAAAGTGAGTCAACAGCTGAATTTGGCTTCATGCAGAAAAAGTATCAGTTCAGTATATTTTCCAGCTCAGTAGATATGTTTCTCCTCATCTATGCATAATTCTGGTGCCGTTAAAATGATGGATAAGATGACAAAACTTTAAATCTCCTGTACATCCCATCAGAGTTCCCACATGACATGCCACCATCAGCACCCCAGGAGTCATCAGTTACCATTTCTACAGCTTTCTGACCATTTTGTTTATCTAACAACAGTGATCCCAGCAAAAGGGGAACCATCACTGACTTGCTGTGTTGAACCTGGATAATACTTGTGCCTTGGCTTCCATTTTCCCCTACCCCAAAAAATGACAAAATTCAATCCTCATTTGTGAAAGGCTCTCTTATGGGTTAAGCGGATGGATAAAGAACATCTTTGTTGCTTATTCCCCTTGGACTTTGGTGGGAGATACAGAGAGTTACGTTCAGAAAATATCAGTCTGCCATTCTTAGGCAGACACAGAAAAAACATAAGTACTGCAAACCTACAGTGAAGCTGCTTAAATGCTTAATGTCTGATTGGGGCATGCCCAGAAGTGCACCAATTTTATGGGAGCTCAGCCAGCTCTCCCAAATGGAATTTGCAACAAAATCTTCAGTGACATCATGTTCTGAAGTTGGCAGTGCATCTCTAAAGCAGGTATGACTACAGCTATTAAAAGTTCTGTTAACTAAGCACTGTGTTAGAAATAACATGCTAGCAGGCTCTCAGTGCAAAAGGCTCTGAGAGGTTCTGCTTTCTAGGTGCTAAACCAAACCACTACATTTCTGAGTAATTGGTGGCTCAGGATGGATTTTGTTTCTCCCTGCTCTCTTCCATGAGTTTCTATCATGTACTTTGTTACTATAGCACTTGCTAGGAAAAACAATGATGAAAAAAATAAGCTTACACAGTCTGGCATCAGAAAGCAATTTTTTCAGGCCAGACATGGTGCTCTGCAAGGTTTTCATTATGTGAGCATCAACTGAGACTGAAAGGCAATCAAGAACTGTTCTGAAAGTGCCATAAAACCTTGATTTCATCCCATCACTCTCTTCTCAAGAAACTTGCCCACATTGCAGCTTTAGTGGTATGACTTGACACCGTTTAACCCTAATCACAGCTCTCTCCCTGTAACCCCTTTGCCACACTGCTTTCTCTAGGACTGACAGCACATTTATGGAAGTAAAACCGCCCCCCCGCAATCTGTCCCATTTCTCTGTGCGAGCGAGCAACAAATGAACACATTGCTCCTTGGAGCAAAAAGGTGTCAGGGAAGGAATGATATCACCAGGTCAGTGTTTCCTAGGATAACTTCAGGGTGACCCTAACTGCTGTGATCTAAGGCCAAAATCAAATCATACTTCCAGTTCATTCCACTTCTCAGTAATAGTGGACTGAGCACTGACAGTATAGGAAATTACATTCTTTTTATAGACAAAACCCCATAATCTTGCAAGAAATTTTAGGGGAAAGAAGAATGCAGCTAAGCACATTCACAAGTCCTTTTATGGACAATGGCCAATTTTGAACTTGCAGAAAAGGTTTAGACTTTACCAGAGAAGCAAAGAACAAAACTTCTGACCAGCAAACCAGCAAGGTCACTTCTTTTCCAACTCGCCTCTTTGACCGCTGCTGTCAAAGCCTGTTACACTTGCACTCAGAATGCCCAGATTACAGCTCCCAAATGGAAAAAATGTGACAATTACAGACAGACTCTGTAGGAGTTGTCAATCCATCGCAAATGCACTCAGAGCCCCTCTGGTGGAGCGCTCTAACCAAAGGCCAAACTTGAATCCCATTTCTTTAATGCACGTTGCAGCCTGACTGCTATTTCCAACATGGGACCCTGTAACAAGCACCTTAAAGCCTAAACTGCATCCAGGTCTTCCAATGGAGCTTTTGTGTGCTTAAATCCACAAGGACTACAAGACAGAGCAAGAACAGGTTTTGTAAAAGCTTCTCCACTGTTGCATATGCAGGATTCTCAATTTTGGGTAACTGATAGAAGCCCATGCACCCCATTCCTGTGTCACTGGCCCAAGACACTCGGGCAGGCAGCCCCTTCCTGCCTGCTGCTTGCCAGGGCCACAGGACTGCCAGGGCAGTATCAGCCACTGTATTGGAACAGAATCTTGGAAAAGATTGGTTTCCCACCACCCACCAGGAACAGACATGACCTTCAGAACATCTACCAAGAGATATCAGGGCAGCCCCAGTCTGCAGAGCCTTGTTGGTGAAACAGATCTGTTGAAGTGATCATATCATACAGCAAACCCCACTGCTCCAGGGAGCGGGTTTTGTACAGCAGCACAAAATTTTATAGAGCAAAACACTGCAGCTGGAGGGCAATCACTGTCAGAAGCAACAGGGGAGTTTCAGTCCAGCAGAGAAAGATTGGGCTCCACAACATAATCATGCCTCTGTCCTTTCTAACCACTAACTATTGCAGACTGAAAACAAAGACTGTATGTTCAAAGCTGTGGCTACAGAGTGAAAAAAAAAAAAATCACAGACTTTGATGTGGTCAAACATCAACTTGACTGTACTACACCAATCTGCTGCAATGACAGTTTTAAGTGTTACCAATACCACGAAAGATAGCCTAAAGCGAACCTAGCCAATGCTGAAATAAGACATTTCTGTCTACACAAGTTTCACATCTATGAGTTTCATGTTCTCATTTTAAAAATAACAAGTCTCTTGCCTCAGGATGCTTGGAAAGCTTTGTGCTATTGACTATTTGACCTTTCCCTTGCTGTTGCTGGGGAGGCTGCGTTGACCAGCTTGAGAAAGGGACTTCAACACCCAACTGTTCAATTGTCAGGCCTTCAAAAGTAAATTTATCCTGAGCAAGCAGCGTGTGCAGAAAGAAGGGAATGCATCCGGAGAGGAACAGTGGCAGCTTTTAGCACGCATGGACAAACCTAAGTGTGGCTGTTCCCACTAGCTGTTATGAATAGAATTTAGTTCATTTATACCTGGTGTGCTTGTTACAGGCCAGGTTCAGTGTCCTGCACTGAGAGCTGTGGGAACCCTGAAATATATAAACAAGAAGAAAGAGACAAACCTGCTTCTGTTGGTGTCAGATCCTTGCTGTCCATCAGTTTGGCATTGCTGCAGGCATACACAGCCTGGAGAGCAGTGAGGTGGGATACCTCTCCCCCTCCACTCTTTCCAAGACTAAGAAATGGCCAAAGTCTGCTTAAAACAAAACCCCTTGGGCACACAGCCTTACAAACCACTGCAAATATTTACCAGAAAGGTCTTGTTCACATCCACACACAACACATATCCTGTGCAAATGAATAAAATTAGAGGGGATTAGGGAGGAAGAGATGCATGTCCAAAGCTTTCCTTAATTTGCTTTAATTTTTATTTTGTTTTTCCAAAATGTTTAGGTGAGTCTTCAACCAAAACATGTTGAAAAACACTGCTCCATCTTCTCCTCTCCCCAAGGCAGGACCAGACACACCTACAACACTCCTGACAGACTGTTTTCCACTGAATGGCTTCAGCTCCTCTTGGCTGAGGTCAAACTCATCAAGGTCAGTCTCAAGAGGCCTTTAATTAACAGCCACCTGATTAAACCAGCATTTTCTTGTGTAGAAAAAGTCTTACATGAATAGTTTGCAGTTTTAACCTGTGACTCAGCAGGCAGCCATGTCGAAGACAAACTACTCTGCTGGCCAAGGAGGTAAGGGGGGGGGAAACAAAACCTGGCACCTAGGTAGGGAATAGGAAATTTAATCCAGTAACTGGCTGCCTGCAGTGACAGTCACGAATTCATCACAAACAGGGCTCCCAGCTGCCTCCCAGGAAAAGCAGCTGGGGACAGTGTGAGCTACACTCTGCATCTGGTTTAAAACTTACCCATGGACCTCTGCATGAACTTGTCTTGTAGCTTCTAAGCGTAATCTGTAGCCATGGTCTCCTCAGTGCCACATAACAGCGAGTTCTGTAACTTAATCATGTCATGACACCTTTTTCCTTTCATTTTGTTTCTAAACTTCCTACCTGACAATATTGCCGGGGTCCCCTGGTTCTCCTAGTCTGAGGACAGTAAATTATGATGACCCCTCTTATCCTGGTCATTCAGCAGTTCGCAGTCTTCTCTCATCCTTCCTTCCCACCAGTCATTTTCAGACTCTAGGTGACATATACAGTCTATATGTCACCACAACATCAAGGCTCTAGCTGCACATGGACTAAAGCAAAGTGTGACAAGTGATCTTTTGTTTAAAGCGTTCACTAGAGCCATGCCTGCTTGGATCCTCATCTGCAACACAAGAGCCTGATAAAACAGATTAAACAAACAGAAAGAGGCTCCAAATAAATACACATGATGATACATCAGTCTGGAGCGAAGGTGACACAGTAGGTGCTGAGCCAAGGCAAAACACAACATAAACAGGTTAAATAATTAGGCAATCACTTTGACTGGGTTTTGTTTCCTCTAGCCAGGGGATGCCTTTGATGAATCACAGAGTACTTTTACTCAATGTAAGTGGCATTAAGAGGTGATTGCTCTGTTATACCCTTAAGGTTAAAAGATGCTTTATACCCAGCTGCATGGGACAATCACTGCGTATGCTGCTCATGAAGCAGCAAGTCAGATTACCCGCAGATAACAGCATCTAGAAAATGTTTTAACATCTGAGCATAAAGCAGGAAGGAAAAGGGGAAGAAACCCAAAAAACAAAACTAAAAAACCCTAGTCTCATTCCTCCCTTCACAGGTTGTGCCAACCATGCCTGTACCATTGCTAAGGCAAATTTTGGCTGTGTCCACTAAGGAACAACCTCAGATAAACCATTTCAAGTGAGGCCCACATGTCCATGGCTTCAAGCAGAGCTGCTGAAACAGTCAATATGATCAAGTGCAAGCAGTGACGAAACACTGCCTTACTGAATTTGTTAGGGGCAGTGGATGGCCATGGTGTAAAGTCAGTTCTCTTGCTAAGCTGCCACTGCTGAAACTCTTCAAAAATGAATGGGTCTTTTTTTTCTTATTTTATGATTCATATTCACCCTCTGGTGCCAGAACAGTCAGGATCTGTAAACTCTTTCCTCCAGTCATCCTTATCACCAGAAGATTGTTTTCTGAAAGTAAACATAGAATGGCAGAAGGGTGAGCAGATATAAATAGGTCAAGTAGTTAACGAAGCTATAGAGGCATCCACAGAGTAACTTCCCTGATTTAATATTTCCGCATACAAAGACAAAGCAATCAGTGTGAAAGAACAGAACATGTGATGAATACTTGGCAACTGATACAGAGCAAGACTTCTAATGACAGTTTCACTGGATTTCAGAGATACTACCATGCCTCATTATATGCAACCTGTAGCCTTCTCTTATTGAAGGAGGTTTTGAGAACAGGAAGGGTAAGAGGAAAGCACATTTACTGCCAAGTGTGTGGAAATGATCACCTACACAATTTGGCTTTTATCTGTTTCCTTCCTTGAGGTTCCCTCACTGTCATGACACATTTCATAGACGTGTGTAAGAATGACCAAGGCTTGGACCTTTTGTTATATCATTCTGCTATCTATTGAAATAAAGGCTAGAAGTAGCCAAAAAGTTAAAGCTATCCGATTATTCTGTGGATGAAATTCTATTCACGTGTGCTCTAGATCCAGGAAGATTTATGAGTCCCTTTCCCACAGATATCAGTGGAAGATTACTTTGGCCATTTTTTCTTGTGGTAGCAGACCAGATTATATTGTGTCTTGCAACATTCTTCCCCTCTCCTGCTCTAAGGGTTTTTCATGACATCCTACAAATGCTACCTCTGTTATGACAACTGCTGGAAAGTAAAAACAAAGCAAAAAACCAAAAACGTATCTTTCCTGTCCTTTCCACCCCATGAGTTTTTCCTTCTAATTACTCTGTTACTTTCTAAAATATCAAATCCTGCACAGCCCTCCAATTTCTTTGGCGAGCGCAGGGCAGTTATGCTGGTGCTTGAATGATATGAAATAACACCCCAGGCTTACTAACACCTGGCAGTAATTCCGGGACTGCAGGTTAGAAATCTCTGTGAATCAAATAATACTGCACAGCAAAATCTGTTCCACTAAATCCCCAATTGTAAATGTGTTAGTTGAACAAAAACATTTTCTCATTTCCCATAATTGGAGAGTAAAAGTGGATATTGTTTATGCTCAGACTGCAGCAGGTAAATGTTTTACATTAATAAACACATCATGTGTATAAACACAGCTTCTATTTCCAATAAAGTATTTGTTCACTGCTCTCTCATTTCATAGTGGACACAAGATTACATTAAAAGATTCTCAAAACATAACAAAAAATTCAATTGTCTGACTCATGCTTTCGGTAAAGGAAACCAGATAAAGCAACCTGAAAAAGGTACCAAAAAAAAAAAAATCAGGAAGTGATTCAAGAGAGAATGAGAGCATTTGAGCACCACCATGGCCTGAATGAGATTAGTTGGAACAACAGCACCATCCCCTGCCCACATGGCAAATGGCACAGGCCTGGAGAAAATGACACTCCTGTCCCCTTCGGGAAATGGGAATTCAACTCACTCCACCGACACCCAGAGCAACTGCTAACTACAGGCACTAAGAGATGAAACAAGGAACAAGGCTTTCCACTTAGCTCTGTTTGCTGATTATAGCAACACTTCTTGAAGACACAGCTAGAGAAAGCTTTGTGTGGTTTATGTGCAAGCCACTCCATGAGGTTTCAGTGTTTCTGCAGATGCTTTGCTGGGACAGGAACAAAATAACCACATGCCAAAAGCTTTACCGAGACAAAGAGGTGAAGCCTTTTCATTTTCATGTCAGAAGTGCCATGTCAGGATGAATTACAGACAGTGGGCAGGAGAGTTACCTACCAAGTGCTGTTTAGTCACATTCCACGTACCTATTCCAGGTAAGCCATCAAGTGGCATTCCCAGAGGACACCAGAAATACCCCCACACCACCAAAGCTGTGACCCACCACTCCTCACTGTAATGACTCACCAGTTCTTTGACTCCTAGATGAATTTTACACTAAATCAAAATGAAGAGTTGTTGCTCAGGCTTTTCATGCATAACATTGCCTTGTTCATAAATTACTGCTTTCAGCACATGCTTGAGTAACTGGATGCCCACAGCAATTCCAGCTGTCAGGGAGTTGAAGTGGAATAAAGAAACAATATGAATAGCACTTACGAATCTAAACCAAGCAAAATCATAACCTGATATGCATCAATAACAAAACTGAGGGAAGAGAAAATTAGTAGAGAAGCCAATAAATTCCTTTTCCCCCATATACTGTGTCCAGTACTGCAAAGATGAACAGATGGTGATGAAAGCAAATAAAGAATATCATACTTCTGGCAGTAAAATAGGAGCCCCTTAAACACTTTCCTGTGGGGCAAGAAAAACAAAGCAGGAAGGGACAGTAGCTCTTGAGGGAAAACCAACAATACTGTACTTACTGAAGTTTGCTTTAAAACAGATTCTCCGTTAAGTAAAGAGGGCTGATTTTACTGCTCATGCTCACATCTTTGCAAACTGACTTTGCAAGAGATTGGAAGAATTTCTCCACACTTCTGAATCGTGGCAAAATGAACATAACACAAATTTTCATTACTCAAAATCAGAAGATGGAGAGAAAAAGCCAAACACACCAATGATTAACTATTGCCACAGAGGAAGTAATTAATTCATTGGCAGCTGTAATTTAAGCTCTCTAAGCAATGTACTGTACTGAAGATTCCCAATCTTGTATTCCTAAAGGGACACTACAGAGTAAATACTACAAATATTGTAATTCAATTAACTTCTTTACATGTTAATTAGACTTCTTAGAGTAAGAAAGGTTCTCAGACTTTGTTTTCTCTGTTTAATTACTTCAAAAGGGAAATTCACATGCTTTTGTCCATTTGCATCTCAAAACTTTCTGCAGATGACTGATAACATACTGACCCCTAACAACTCCTGGTCAGAGTCACTACTTACAAATTCTGCAAGTAATTTGGATCTTTCCATTTAAATCATAAGCATCAGGTTTTTGACAAAGGTCAGACTCTGCTGGAATAGCTTCACAAGTGAACCAAAAATCTATCAAAGAACTGAAAACAGATCATGAAGATCAGATGAATTCTAAAGAATTCTAAACAAACTGAAGAAATTTAAAATTTGAATTCTAAACAAACTGAAGAAAGCTGAAAAATTAAATATAGGGTCTAATCTCTAAAGGAGTAGAAAGCAGTGCCTTAAAGATTTTTGTACATGATTTTGCCTTGGCAAATTTCAAGTCATTAAAAAAAAAAAGAAAAAAAAGGATAAAAACCATAACTACCAAACACCTCCAAAACCTCCTGTTATCCCAAGGTATTTCCAGGCCAGTGGCCATGCCAAGCTGGCAGTGTGTGTAGCCGGCCACGTCATTCCAGGATGAGTAGCCATAAATTAACAATCCTTGCTAACACATTTGTAAAGGTTCCACAAAAAGCAAAACTGACAAACACTGACAATTCATTTCAGCAAAGGGAAGAAAACATCTGAACACAATACAATTTTTTCTTCTGCATATTTTACACTGAAAACAAAGCATTTATTAGCAAGAGATCACGACAGTACTAATTCAGAATTACAATGTAAAAAAAATTAAACTTTACATTTATTCAACATGAAAGTTTTAAAGCTCTTAATAACCTGTGAAGAATCAGTTTCAGGAAGACTATTAAAATGTGCAGTTTCTGCAGCTGATGTATGTGACTGACTGATAAGCCAAGTTTAGAGCCATGTTGTTCAGCTCTTATCAAGGCATGAAAGAGAAGGCTCTTTATTCTCCTTCACACACATCAATTTGATTTTCAGATCCAGTCATAAATGCTGAACCAAAGCAGAGAATTCAAGGCAGCCCACAAAACGGGCTGGTGCTTCTCTCACCCTGCACTCTGCTCCCTGACAACCTGAGGGGAGGGATGCTGCAACCATCCTCTTTTCTCACAAGATCGCTGAAGAACAGATCCCATCTCTTCTTCACCTGCTTCCATCCCAGACATCCTTGACTGGTCATAGAGTGCAGCACATCTGCTCTACTTTGGCCCTGCACAGCAACTCTCTTTCCTTCCCTGCCCCAGCTTTAGAGGAGAAGACAAAGCAGCACAAAATAAGAATGCAATGCCCAGCAAGCACCAGTATTTTGGTTTTCCAACTGTACTGAACAATGGCATCACCACAGCACCCATATCCTAGGCTAGACATGAAGATGGAGAGCTACAAAACACCAATAATGGGAGGAAATATATACCAACAGTCTGAGACAATGAAATTATATGAAAGGGAAAATATATGAAAAATATTAAATTAGATTAAAAACTACATACAACTGTGATGAGAGGGGAAAAATTTATTGGTCCTTTAGATTTCCAATGACTGCTTGTAATATGTTCAGCAAATTCATTCCAATGTTACATACAAAGGATTTCCTTGCTTGCCATGTTAGAACTAGCTTAACACTCAGTGGAAATGTAAGGAATAAAAAGCAAAAAAGGATAAACTTGAATTTATTGTGCAATACATTATTATTTTTTCCTATTTCAGCAAAACACCTGTAAAGAACTGGGTTCTGTGCTCAGCACCCACCTTCCATGAAGGTGACTCTCGCAGATCACAGAAGGCACTTGAAATTCCTGGAAGATGGGATGTGGGGAAGAGGAGGGATAACAATGAGCTCCTTTTTACTAAGTGCAATCCTAGTATAAACTCAAGCAGCCACAAAGCATTAAGATATAAAACCTCAGGCAGACATGCTAATGAAGGGCTGCAAAGCTGGAGTACAAGGAGAGCTGCGTGTCCCCTGCCCGTCAGTCGTCGTCTCCGCCGCAGAGGAGCAGCAGCGCTTTCCTGTAGTCCCCGGACGTGTCTTTCTGTCAAGGCAGCACAGCAGCACCGTGAGTCACCAGAGCAGCTACCAAGGAGGGCCCCAGCACATTAGACATTCACCCCACCCACAGGAAATCCACACAGATGACTCTCCACTCAGGAATGACACAAGGAAATTCTCTGCCTCTTACATGAGAGCTGTATTTACACAGACAGACTGCCAGAGATAAAAAACCTCCAAAAGCTTTACTAGAAAACAGAGCTGCTCATTGCACATTTGACACATTTGTCTGCTGGGGAAAGTCCAAAGGAGAAGCCCAAAGCAGCACCAAAAGCAACACGTGGGCAAAGTGCACCTGCCACTACCTAGAAAGGCGCCGGCTCTGCTCCCTGTAATCAATGGGAAGCTCTGATACAAAACCCATATGGGCCTGACAGGCAGTGCCAAAAAGAAACTCCACCCAGCCTTGTTAAGGGAGCATAATGCCAGGAAAGACAATAGAAAAATCATTAAAAAGCAGGACTTTTAATATAAAGCAAGAGGGAAAAAAAAAGTCTTTTGGCTTAACTTTGCAGCAACAGCTGGCTCCGGATTTCTTGCTGGCTCCTTCCCTTCCTGCTCCTTCCCATCCACTCAAAGGAAATTATGACTCAGAGTGGTTCCACAGTGAAACCCTTCTCACACGGAAATGTTTCAAAGGGAACCACACCACAACCCAAGATCTAAACTTCAATTCTCATGATAATTCAGACTCCCAACCCCAGCGTTATTTCTCTGGAGCCAGCACCCTCTCCGAAGCACCGCACAATAAGGAACCCAACAAGAACAAGGAAATGATGCAGTAGCTAAATATGGCGTATGAGTAACTGCAGTTTCAGAAAACCACATCATCTGCCCTAGTGAACAGTGGAAGGAAACTTCTTTCCATATCAAGTGTCCCCCTCTTCAACAATGTCATGTCAAAACTGCAGAGGAACTCATCAATCTCAGAGCCCAGGTCACCCAGCTCTACCCACACCCACCCTCTGCCAAGAAAAAAAACAGTGAAAACAGTGACATCTCAATCACCCCTGCCTTCCCTGAGAACAGAACAGTAATTTTACCTGAATCATTTGATACAATGATTTCGCAAAATTCTTTCTGAATTCTCGTCTAATATCCAGCAGATCAACTTCACTTCTTGAAACCATGACTCTGATCAGGGTGTCATCATCAGTGCCAGCCCCCTAAAGAGAAAAGATCAAATAACTTTTCAAATATGAGTCTGTTCTGGACAGATGCTGCAACAAAACATGAAATACAAAAAACTATGGTATAACATGAAAGCACCAAGTGGCATCTCAAACCACTCCTGCATTACAGTCCAGCTCCAAAACAGAGAATATTCAGGACAGTATCATGAGACATTCACATTGAAGTGTGGAGAACAGAGAAGCTCTGATCCCTGGACCTCTATCAAGTCCCAGATGCTCAGGCCTCTTATTTCATGTTTCATCTCAGGTTTCAACTGTGAATGCCCACATAAATTTAAAAGACCCCCAGTTCCAAGCTCACACAGTAGCACAGCTGCTCACCACAACCAGAATCACACGTAAATGCCCTCTGCAGTGCACCCTGAGGCTGCAGAACTGCAGTCAGTTCTGGAACTGGGCGCCGCAATCCCAGCAGTGACCAGTACAAAGCAACATCATACAGCAGGACACAGGCAGAGCAACTCATCCCATGAACTCTCCAGCTTTTCATTATGGGGGCAAAGCTTCACAAACCTGTTCCAACCACACAGGCATGCCCCACTCTGTTCACCATCTTCAGTGCTTGAAGCATTTCACCTTCCTGTGCAGACCAAGGCCCTGACCCCTCTGCTCAGACAAGGCAGACTCCACACAAGCTGAAGCCGTACAAACTTCAACGTGCTGACCTGTGGATGCACCTCAGGGAAGGACTTGGCAGAGCCCCCACGGTCATCTTCAGCCTAATGTCCAGGGCCACTCAGTCCTTCTGTGTGCAATATTCTTGGATTACACCTAAAAATGCCCTAAAGCTGCTCAAAAGTTATGCCATGAGTCTGGTGGTTTCTGACGGAGAAAAGCCAAGCTCTGCCCTACCTATAATCATGAAAGCAAACTCTGCCCAGTGCAGAACCTTGTTATGCCAAGCCAACAAATTAGAAGTACAAAGTCCTCTGTCAAAGTAAAAATTGACAAAAAGCTTTCTTATCTGAAGTGTTGAACAATTTTTATTTATATTAAAAAAAAATCTGGGGGTCTCACCAGCACATACTGGTCAGGCTCCTCACAACAGAAGTGTATAAGAATCTAAAGCCTACAGGAAAACTGCATTCTTTAAAAAATAAACATTAATAATTAAGAGAAAAGTAATCCTCCTCAGACAGCTCAGCCTACTGATACAATATTTTGTATTTTTCACCTGAACCTTATTCTACATTGGTATCTACAGAAGCAGTAAAGGGCTTCTAAAAATTAAGCTATCATTTTGTGTCTCATCACTAACTCTCAAGCTGTCACCTCATCTTCTGACAAACATACTTCAGGGCTCTCCAGCAAGGGGAAGGGAGGAATTCCTCAGGGAAACTGACCACTTGCCTGAAAACAACAGACTACCTGCCTCTGGTCTAATTAATATTTTCAATTAATTTTTTTAACCCACAGGGAGTTAAAAATTACAGCTTTCCCTGCTTATCTCTTCCCATCTGAGAGAAGGAGAAGCCAACAGAAACATGGATGCACTGGTAATACAATTCCCGTGCGTAATCCTTTGCAGTTGTTTAAGCCTTTCCTTTTCTCTGCTCTGTTTTGCTTCTCAAAACAGGATGGATAGTAACCAAAATGTGTTTCAAAGCTATCTAATGCCCTCCATCTGTAAATACTCACATCCAAATCAAAAAGCACAAATTTGCACAAACTACAATTCTTTCCTTCCTCAGTACATCCACCACCTAAAGACACTGGTGTTTAATCAGCTGGGAAGTGCCCAGTGGATATTGCCAGACATTTTCCAGTGTAGCAGCACCAAATCAAAAAACAGCTGATGAGACTAAAAGGTCTGTGGTGTGACAAACCCACAATGAACTCCAAGGAAACTATGAATTGTTTGCATCTTCTCCCAGCCCTGCACTCCCTGAACCTTTCGCAGATACTTAGTGATACTGTCAGCACTTACAGTAGCAGAAGGAGAAGCTAAAGGGAGAGGAATTGTAGCTGGAGGAGATGGAAAGTGACCTAGGGAAAACATTTACATACCTTCATGGAATAATACAGGGTCTCAGCAAAATAGGCAGGCACACTTCGGATGCATTTCACTGGAAAAGACAAATGATTGAATTATTGACTGCTATTAAATACAGAGCAATCTCTGATTGCCAAGACAAGGTGTGTGTCACTGGGTTTTTCCATCAGTGGTGTCACGTGGTCTGCTCCTCTGCTACAACTCTTTGGGTTCTGGGATTTAGAACAAACATTTATTTCTGATAGCAGAGAGACTTTACTAGTCAAACGCTCCAACACTGTTCTAGATAAGCTGCCAGGAATACAGGTGAAGGTAGAGCTCGGTCTCAGCTCTGGCAGAGGTGCGCATGACCAAACAGAATGCAGTTCACCACCTCTTCTCCAGACATAGAAATAGATCCTAGGTGATTGATTACCTTCCTAAAGGAACCCTGTTTTCACACCAGCTTCTGTGACAACTGCAATTTCAGGAGGCCTGGGAGTAAGCGAAGGCAGCCTAGTGCTAGACACATTAGGAGTCAATTACCCACTGCCAGAAGCAGCTTCTCCAAATCACCAGAGGTCTCCCGGTCAATGGTCTCCTCAATCTGGAAGCCGGAAATGGTCATGTACTTGTCAAACACTGCAAAACAAGGTGTGCTCAGTCAGGGAACAGCCAACATTCCTGCCAGCGCCCCTCAGTTCGGGACAATGCCACCTGTGTGTCATTATCCACAGTTCAGGTGCTATTGGCCACTCACTGTCTTGCTCTGAGCACCAATTGCCCCCTGTACAACCCCTCCCTGCACCTGGAAGGAACAGGTCCGTGCATTACTCCCAATGACCTAAACAGATTGGTAAAAGAGACTTCTGGATGGGCAAGGAGCAGGGGAAAAAGTATTGTCCCTCTATTATCAGCTCATAAAGTAGGCACCTCGATATGGGCTGAGCTTTTCCAGGCTGGAAGCTTTCAGGCCCTCATTAACCACACTACCTACCCCTCCTCAAGTGAGAAACGCTGCGGGTTCCCAAGATAGTGATGAACTTTTCTTCATCTGTTCCCCACTTCAGCTCCCCAGCTCTGAACAAAACCTGTTCCGAGTTCAAGAGATCAAAACATCAGCATTTGTTTTGTGTCCGTGCATCCTGCTGAAAAGCTCTATTTGTCTCACTCTAAGGAACATTAAATTTACTAACAAGCTATTGCTAGAGGGAAGAAAAATGAGATGAAATTGCCAAGTACTGAATTAATCTTAGAGATAAATGAAAAAAATCTCAAACTGACTGAGAAGGCATTTCCATGAGTAATGCAGCTTCAGGCCCTAAAACTGACCGTGCATAGTCCTCCTCATAAGGACCGAAGTTTGCTGAAACTGTGATAATAGCAGATAAAATCTATTCACAGTATCACCTTTTCTGCCCTTTTTCCCCTTCCCTTTTTCAAACAGAGTAGCAAAACTTTGTTACATGATGGCTCTTCAACAGCAGAACCAGCCAACTTGGCCCAGGAGGAAGTTCTTCAAGAAGGAAAGGAAGATGGATCTAGAAGCTCTCATTAAGAGGATTTGCAGGCTGATAAATTCTTAGTTGTTTGAAACCAGATTTTAATGATGGTTTTAGCACATTTGTGGCTTTCCAGGCAAGTCTGTATTTGATGCAGACAAAAATCTGGGTGCCTTTTCAGCACCAGCAAAGTAAAGCACTTCAAAAGGCTGGAATGAGCAAGAGCCAGCAGAAAACGAGAAAGGAAAAGAAATTTGGAAAATGAAACAAGTTCTTTTTCCCAACAGTTGGAAAACTTTGCCTTTTTCCAAACTGTGTGCTAAGCACTCTGTAAGGAGAAAGGCTGTACATATTGTAGTATATATGATCTTTTTAATATTAATGGTACAGAATGAAAACAAGGTAGAGAGGAAAAAGCTCTCAAGGCACTCACTGCCAGGATATTTATTACATATGCTAAGCCCTCCAAATGAATGCCAGCACTCTCCATGCAGTAGCAAATGAGAAGTCCCAGAACAGTATTTAGAAAAATACCAGCAAAAGATTGATTTAGAGATATTAGAAGCTGCAAATTGAACTTTATGTCAGCTTTAAGTTTGTACCTGCCTGCCACTGGGCAATACACAAAATATATCTCAACTGTATAACTTTCAAGAAGTGATATTAACAAAACCTCTTCCAAAAAGCCAGACTTTCTCCTTCAGGCATTCTCAGAAAAGTCTCACAAGTGCTTTGAATTAATATTTAGTAATTGTAGACACAAAAAATTTAAAAATCACCAGTTAGCAAAAAGTCTGCCTTCTAATCTATCAAGTCCTTTCCAGAATATATGACTCAAGAAAAACATTGGGAAGCCAAAAATACTCCTACATGTGCACAGTCATGTATCCGGGTTCTGGCCATCTGTACCTGGCAATAGCAATTAGAAAATGACTGAATCTGTTCCAGCTGTGTAGGGTGGTGAATGGAAAAGTCCATTGACTCAAGGTTCCAGCCCAAGTTAAAGGTATGCAGCAAACCACAGAGACTGGAAAACCAGGACCTTTTCAAGAGCTGGGTTTGGTGCCTCCTAAATTTAGCTGCTCATTTAAACCCAATTAAAGGGGCCAAAGGAAATCTATCTACCTACCAGGGCCAGTGCTTCACGTGTTTTCTCAATTACATAGGCCCAGCTAAAAGCAAGACTGAAAATTTCACGGAACAGTCTAGATCAAGATTCAAACATTTGCCCCTCTAATTTTCCAGCTGTAATTGTCACATGAAGTTAACTTTAACAGCAGAACAACAATGCTTTCTGAATTTAAGTGATAAAGGATAGGCCTGTACCAGTAAAATATATTTTGCCACTCTGTCTCTCCATCTTGCTGTGCTATCAGGAGAATGTTTTATTGATCTGATATTCTGTGCTTACTCCATGTCACCTTGAACAATCCCTGTATTTCTTTCATCTCAACAGACAGTTTATGAGAGAAAAATGTCTCATGCAGAGTTGTCTGAAATAGCTGAGAAGAAACATGCATTAAATGAGTTGTAACCAAATTGCTGAAATATTGACCATCACTCCAACAAAGGGAATGGCTCCCAGCAGGAGACCTGGCAAGGACACCGATTAACTGCTGGCATTCCTTTCCATCCAGAGCACAGGGTTAGGGAGCAGTCATGGACAAGGGATTAAATTCAGAGAGAAGTCCAAGTCAGGCATTAAGGAATGAACTGTTAACATCTGAGTTTTCCAGCAGTGGGCCCCTCAGCATCACCAAGCCTCAGCCTCTCTTCCAACCATCTACTCACTGTTTTATTCAGGTCTCTCATTAAGTAATAAGTAAAACTGAAATGTAAACGTGCAAAAAATTTTGATCACAGTATTTCAGGTTTTGACACAATTGTCCAGAACATGCAAAAAAAAGCACATGAAAACACATTAAAAAAAACCCATAGAGAACCTTTACTATCACTCTTTCACATTTGAATTCCAGCTGTTTGCCATCTTTGTGAGGTAACTCATAGAATTACCCCAAACCCTAACTCAGTCACCCACCTGAGCATCCTGCTCAACAAGAGCCTCATCAACTCCAACATCAGGATCTCTGTTCGCCTAAACAGAAATTCAGAAGTTGTTACACTGAAGAATTAGAAGATAAGTCAAAAAGCATTTATCTGTTGTATTGAGCCTGTAAGTTACTGTGAGAAGTCATCCCCTAATGCATCTTCTCCAAAACCACCTTGTTTTTCCCTTTTACTTCCATGTGTCTGTATGAAATAAGGGTCTTCCTCCTCTTTTGCCCTCAAAACCCCACACAGCAGCACCTGCTACACCCATGGGCATCACAGAAGTGTTTTGCTTCAGTGATATGGAAATGACTCAGAAGAGAGCCCAAGGCTGACCCTGCATGTCAGAGGAAGTGCCTCAGCTCCAGAGCCAGTCCTGCCTAGCACTGGGCCCATCCAGAACCCAGCTTAGTAAGCAGGAAGTGCTAAGTGCACCTAGCAGTGAAAGTCATCCCACAACAGGACACCAACCTGCAGCAGCACCACCAGCAGCCTCTGGAAATGGCCTGATGTTTCTCCTGTGATCTTATCCTCCAGGTCAGCTTCATACTCTGCAAAAGAGCAACATCCCTTCACCACCTTGCAGGCTCTCTCACTATTTCGAGGGGAGAGCAGAGCAAGGCAAAAAGTCCACTTGACTCACAATTTGTAGAATCATCTATCAGTAACATCTTTAACACTCAGGACATATTCTGCTTTCACTTACAACATAACACTACTCTAAAAATGGAAAATAGAGCACCTCACACCTCATGTCAGGAACAGATTACTCACAACATTTCGAAGTACAAGGTGACATGCATGGATTCAGCTCCTTAAGGAACTACAGAGGATACAGACATGGAGTCATGCTAAAATATGGCAGTCTCAATGTACAAAAACCATGAGCCCAGAAAAGTCTGCTACTAATAAATTTTGCCCCTAGAGGCTCTGTTTGGTCTCAACATTTGTTAAAATGTGAGAATTTCTTGTGTGGCAGGAACCTGCACAGAGCTAAAAGAAATCTGCTGAATTAAACATTGCCCTGAAAAACAAGCCCACAATCACAGGGTAAAAGCATCTACTCCTGTGGACAGCCAAAAGCTGCACCTGCTTTAGCATAAGTGCACTTGAACACAACATAGAGCAAAAGGCAAAAAAAAAAACAAACTTCTACTTTTTTATGTGATATCAGTTTTGTTTTGAATTACTGAAAATTGCCTTTCAATCAAAAAGATGAAAATAATGGGTGGAGGAAATAAATACTTTGGCAAGAATTCTAACTATAAAGCACAAAGCACCACAACCTGCAGTCTTAAGCCTGAAACAAAAACTATTTCAATTTCCAATTCAAATTCTAGTTCCTTTCAATATGAAGTTTTGCAACATAGCAGAAAGAATTCCCTCTTATTGGACACATCCATCAGCTCAGAGATAGACCTTATCTGAAAGATGAGATAAAATCATATTAAAGGAACTGAATAGAGACCCTTATTTCATACAGAAAATTACCTTGCTGATAAACCTGTTTAATATTCTGCACTTCTGCAGGTGTTCTGGAGGCAAGAATTTCAGTCAACACTTTCTCATTGGTTCCTGCTCCCTGCAGGGGTGCAAGTACAAATCAGTTGATGGAATAACAAAAGGAAAACAAGAAATCCCTTTGACAATCAAAACCAAGCATAAACTTATATATTTGGATCAAATAAACAAAAATATTTTCTTCTTTCTGATATACTCTGGGGGTTTTGAAGATAATTTCTCCCAATTTATCTTGATTGTTTTCAAAACCAACCCAACAATTCATAAAAGCCCAGTGCTGCAGGATTCAGAGGGCCCTTCCACACCCAAGGACAGCCAGGTGTGCCTCACATCACGGCACATGTCACAGTTGAGATGGCCACAATACACAGAGCATCACCGCACAATTTCAGAAGGCTTCAACCCACACAGAATAACACCACACCAGTTCAGAAGGCTTCAAGCATCTGCCCTCCTTGTTCTTCAGCCCAACCTTTTATAGCCCTCATGTTGCTGCATTGCACCTGTGTGCCCTCTGCTCCCTTTGGTGGTTGGTCAGTGCACCTGGGCACTCCCTGGCTCATTGCTGTCAATGCTGCTCACCTGCTTCTCACAGCTGTACCCATTGGGGATGAGGCTCAGCCACAGCCCCACCCCAACCACCACAAACTGTGTGCCTACACCTCAGTTCCTTGCTATTACAATCAAGGACATCAAGAGAAGTGAATGGACTAAGTTTCCATCTTAGCTCTAATTCATACAGTGTTTGTCACCAGCCAGGACACAGATAAGCACAGAGCCACCCAGCATAGATCTGCAGCCTGCTGTGAACTGTGCTGTTAAACAAACCCCTTCTTCCACTAGGAACACTCTGTGACAGAATTGCTAACCTAGATAGTTCCAGCAATCCTGTAGTTCTTAATGACTGCAGAAACAACAGCCACTCTTTCACTTTTACGAGGATGGATCTTACAAAAGCCAGACCAATATCTTGTTTCCACAAGTCTAAGCCTTTGTTTGCAAGAATAATCCACTGCTCTTGACACATACAAAGGAGTCATTTCACAAAAACAACACTGAAATGCAATTCTGAGCATTTTTTGCTTCAGCATGTTATTTACAACCTTTCCTGTGAGGAAAACATTGAATGCTAAACACATACAAAGATATGCAAGTGCACTCAAAGCTATCCAGAATACAAACCTGCCAGGTTACAGGCAGACATTCCCAAAATGCAGATTGTTTCATGAACATGCCTACTCCACAAGGGAGGCTGGCACAGTTAAACTCGCTCTAATCCAAGCAGCAGCAGTGAAAATTGATGGGACAGCCTTCAGCACAAAGTTAGTGCTCTTAGCTGAGTTACCTCGCAGTGAGATCCCTATCATCACATCTGCTTTACTGCTACCCCCTTGGCTGAACTGCAGCCAGTACTGACATCCTTTCCTGTGCAAACACATTCTCTGAAATTCCGTGGTCTTGGGTTTAACACCTTTTTTTTTTTAAGTGACAAGAACAAAACCATTCTTGTTTCACTACCTCTACTTTCCCTCCTACACCCATCTGGTCTGTCATTTCCCTGTCAGTCTTTGACTCCTAAATCAATAAGAGGAGCTTGGGAATACAATTTTTTTATTAATCAACAAGGCCTTTATCAGTTTCTCTGTCAGGTACCACCATCCCTTCCCCCATCGCACACAAAGGCATTACAGAAAACCTCCAGGAATGAAGTTTCTGTTGCCTGGGGGACTATTTGCTGGGTCACAGGTGCATGAGCACTTGCTTGCACAGTTGACTAAACCCTACATATTAACCAGCTGCTCATCCAGGATCTTGGGAGTTTGCATGGCAGTGTCATTCCACAAAGCACTATCTCACACTAGAGTCAAGTTCAGTGTCCTCTATTTTGATCAATACTGTAAATAGTCCAGGGACATCCAACTCCTGAAATTCCATAGATGTGACAGAGGTGGAAAAAAAGAGCACATGGAAGAGACACTGAAATTTCTACACATCCACATTGTAAATTCTTTACCTGGCCTGCCCACAAAGGCACTAAATGCACTCACTAAAGAGAAAATATAGAAGGGTAACACTGTCAGGCCCATCAATTATTCCCTCTGTGTTACTGAAGGCAGTTTTTTAGAGGTCATTCAATACTACACAGACAATACCTGCTCATAATTTTGGTGGACACCAGTTTACACAAGCTCATCAATTTTGGACTTGCACTGCAATCCATCAGGGGTAACACACTCTGTAGCTTAAATAACAGTCAAGAAGAAACAAAGAGCACCACACTTCCATCAAATGCTTTGCACTAATTTTCATACAGCTGCATAGCTATAAAACCTTGGCTGCTCACAGCAGAAAAATCCAGAGCCCTCTGGACTTCAGCACTGCACTTGATCAGCAAAAAGAACATGAAAGCAACTGCACATCTACTCATTGTATTTAAACCAGAAAGAACAAGTCTTATGCTGTGTAGATTTCTAAGCTGCCTCTGAGTTATTAGGACAAAAAAAACCCAGGCAAAACCATGGCACTGGCAGCGGTCAGCATAACTTCGCTAATTTTTTTTTTTAAGCCTACTTCTATCAGCGCTCTCTTTAGCAACAGAAGTTCATTCCTAAAAAAAAATCAACCAAAAGCACCAATCATTTTATGTAACACATGAATTCTGCCTCCTCTTACCTTGATGGCATGCTTCAGTGCATGAGCATCAAAAATATACGCTGGTCTCATCAGAGACACCATCAAGGTTTCAAACTTGCCAGTAAGTTCTGACTTCAGGTCATCCACAAGATCCTAGTGCAGAACAAACAGTGCTGTGATGAACAAGGACTAAGCATTTTAAAAGGAGGCACATGAGTCTGCAAGCTGAAAGGCTCTGGAGACACAGCAAAAAAGACAAGGGACACCTCTCTTTTTCTTATAATTGGTACCTCAGCTGAAGCAAATAAGGCAGGACAAAAGGATGAACAGGCATTTTGAAAACCTGAAATGCATTGTGATTTTTTTTTAGGATAAGACAGGGTGGAGGAGAGGGGGAGACAAAAGCAAAAGTAGATTTTCTTGCACGGAATGTTTTACAGGGAATATGGTCAATGTGCCTCGTATTTGAAAGTAATCATTCTAAGCCAGAACCAGCTCATTTCCAGAGGTATTTTTTCTTCTTCTTACCCTGCCAAATAAGGTTTTAAAGGCAGAAGCGATTTCCTGACGCTGAGCGTTGTTTCTGGTGGTGAGGATCGTCAGCACAGTATCTTCATCAGTCCCTGAAGTTAGAAAGAACGAGTTACAAACACACTCTGAAAAACAAACTGCAGTGGCACAAACTCAAAAGGCAGTGAAAGATGCTTTGACAACAACAGCCTACTGGCAAACAGCAGAAGCATTTAAAATAACAAATGTCACCATACCCCAAGCTGAGCCACCAAGTTTGGTGCAAAAACATGACTGGAGGACTCTAACATGCTGTTTGTTCTCCATCACTGCTCTGATCCAGACTCTGCTCCAAGCACCAGCTATAACATGTAGACAGTCTGTTTTCCACAGAAAGGTCTTGCCTTTGGGCTCACCAACAAACTGCCAACTCCCAGCAAAACTCAGTCCAGCAATCCTAAACACCTCAGGGGGCAGCAGCATGGAGCTATTACCCATTTTATACACAAAGCTTGCAAGGTAGGTCCTCCTAGCACAGCATCTTCCCAGCCCTACTGAGTGTGCCTGTAGGCTGAGGTGTATCACATGTCCCTCCTTCCCTTTCTTCTGCTTCCTTCCACTTCAGAGAAAGCAGCAAATCAGGGTTTGTTCTCCCAGGATATTTTGGGGCAGAAAGCTCCAGTGTGGGTTTATAGACCACTTCTTAGTCTGCATTCACACTGTGTGCTTGCATCCCTGCCGCAGTAACCGCACTGTGCTCCCAAACTTCCAGACCCAGGAGGCTGCTGCGTATTTTCCATGCAGAGTTCCCACTCTGCTGCTGTAATTCTCCACAGCTGTCCCTGTAAATCCAGAGCTACTGCACTGTAAAACTTTTGTGTGCCCAGAACAGCATATGGAACATCCATTTCTTAATGGGGAATGTGCAAACCCCTTCTTTTTTCCCTCATGCTAACCCAAAAATAAACATCCTTGAGAGCTGCGCAGTCATAACCAGGACACGCCCAGAGCAGTGTGGTCCTGGGGCTGTCGTTCCATGGCTTGTAGACACATGCCCTACTCTCATATACTGAGACAAAAAAGTAGATCAGAAAGGATGTTTGCAAAGGAGGAAGAGCCTTTTCTTTCCTGTAAAATAAAAATTATCCTTACCCAATCCCTTCATGGCCTTACGAAGGGCTTCTGCATCAGCTCTGGCATCAAAAGGAGCGAAGGCTGTCACGGTGCCTCTCGTGTACTGGGGAGGGAAAGGGGGTCGGGGGAGAGGGAAAAAGCCATGAAATAGAATATTGCATCTTTCAGTTCATACACGAGCTCAGGCTAAACTTGAATTAACGATCCAAAAGCTGACTGTATTTTTCTTGCAATTGTCTGGCTAAAGAGCAGTCTGTGGGTGTTTAAACAGAGCTCACTCCAGAGGCACTACTATGGTTTCCCTTAGCAGTGCAGCTAAATTTGGGTATATTTACGTACCAATCCTGCAAACTACTGTTATCTCCAACACTGGAACCTGAATGCAGGTAAAGGACTAAGCATTTATCATTTGCTAAAGTAATTTGAAAAATTAATTGCACAGATCATGTTCGGCAAATGGCACAAAGACACATTATGGAAATAACAACCTCTCCTCAAGAAAACCCTACCGGAACTCTCAAGCAGTATCACACCAATTTTTTCCACCACCCTGCAAATGAGACCCATTGAACTCTACAATGGCTTTCAATTTTTCATCACAGTACTTTTGACATGAGCAACTTCTTAAAAAGTGAATCAGCTACATCAGTTTACAGCTAAAAAAAACATAAGGGTAAGAGATCAGTTTGTCCAAACACAAAAACAATTCCACTAGGTTTCCATGGAACATGGCTCTTGAGGGAATTTCTCTTTGGATTAAACACAAAAGGACATTCATCATCTCTGTGGAAAAGTTTTGCCTTTAGTTAAACAGGATAGCTCAAGAACCTATATGTGTTTAGCACAGTAGTTAATTTATTAACTATGGAAGTAGCCAAAAGGGGAAACAGCTGGGTTTGGGGAACAGGAAGGTTCAACAGCTGAAGAGGGGAAATTTCCTGTAAGCACTGCCATAAAAACACAGCAATCAGAACAGGCATGGCATTTTTCCACTCCAAACAAAGAACAGGACAGCAAGTGCCAAGACACCTACTGAGACTGGCACCAGATTACTCCAGAGGCAGCACAGCCATCTGGCCTTCCCTGGAGTTAGGAATTTCAGCCACTCCGGTCTCCAGTCAATGCACTCAGAGACAGGTCAGCCAGAAGGGCAGGGAGAAAAGAGCAGTAACCAGAAACTGCCCCAGGGCTCCCGTGTGCTCCTGCCAGCAGAGACTCCCCACGGCTCCCAGTGCGGCAGCAGCAGCCAGGAGTCAGGTTCACTTCTCACATATTCTGACAGATCAGAACAAAAGCATCACAGTGCTAAATGGCAACAACAAATTTCTTTTTGGGAGATGGTTTCCAATAGCCAGGATAACTCAGAGGCATGGCAATCCCACTGGATCACTCTGCTTGTCCCATTATAAGCCATTTTCTCAGGTAGTACTTGGAATGTATTTATTGCCATCTTCCTAGCTAATTCCAAAGGCTACCATGAAAATAATCTCAAGGATTTGGGACTCACTTTTATGAACTGAATTTAATTTGGTAAAACAGATAAAGACTGAAAAGCCTTTCCCTCCTCCTCCCTTACTACCACTCCAGCCAGAGTGGGGTTATTGATTTTATTTTTGTTCCATATCATCTCGACATAATTGATATCACAGAAGTACCACAATTCTCCTTTGGAAATGACCAATGTCAACAAATCTCAGAGGAAGCAGATATTGATATTTTGCTTTCCTTTGCTTATCTTGTTACAAGCAGGTGGAATTCCCCTTCACAATTCCTAAGTCTTGTGACAACAGCCCAACATTCCTGTGTGGCTCTTATAGACAAAGTATGTGTGAGCACTAAATGCCAGATGGAATCTCTCTGCATGGCCCTTCTCATTTTTATTAACTGACAGGAATCCTTGAAAACTCTCTTTTCCAAAGCACAGCATAGAAAGCCTGAACATGCACTAAGCTTGATGAGCAGTTCCTGAAAATCTCCTGGTGCAGCTGAAGCCTAAAAGACTTTTCCTGATGTCTGAGCAACATACGCATTCCAGGCATTCCCTTGTGGCACACAGCACTCAGTGGATTTCGGCTCCCCACCTGCCACAACCACCCTCCACCAGAACCTAAGCCGCACCTGCCTTTAGGAGCCACATGTGACACTCCCAATAGTTGGCTCAATATTGGGAAAGGGTGAAGCCATTCCTATCTTCACATCAGAGCCCAGCTCAACCTAGTGCTTTTTAGAGTACTGCAGTGTGGCCTGACAATTGGGGTACAGCAGACAATCCTCAGGCACACTGTGTTCAACAACCACAAATCCATCTAAAACACTCCACTATTCACAAGCGCCCTTTTAGTTATTCCAGTTCAGATTTCTCTTTTGTGAAATACATGGACAAGAGCAGAAAGCTCTGCAGCACTAAGATACTCAGTTCCTAGAGGGAAAAGCTGTCTTCCCCTTCCCAAACATTCTGGCCACACAAAGAGGGGGCAGCATCTCTTCTGAACCACCATCACAGCCTGACCCAAACTTGCTGTCACAGCACATCTGAAAACGAGCTATGAACCAGACAAACTTCATTATTTATTTACTCCTATGAAAAGATGTCTTATCTTTAGTATCACTAGAAACATTCCTTGTTGTTTAAGTAAGCAGATACACAGTAACACTACAGCCTCATAGGTCCTTTTTTCTTTGGATAGTAAGCTCCCCACCCAGTAGCACCCAAAGCACATCAATGAAAAAGACAAACAGTCTTTGATATAAATCCTTTTGTAATCTGGAGTTATCCTTTACTCAATCACCACACCTTACACCATGCAATAAAATATAAAGCGAAGCAAAACACAAAAATCCTCAACACCAAGTGTATCACAAGATTGTAACACCCCAAACCTACACACATTCTTTTCTGTCTACATTCCCCAATACAGTGATTGTTGTTAAGAAGTCATGTGTACTGCAAATTAAATTTGTGATCGCACACTAGAAATAAACAGTGGCTTTCATTTTCTCCAGACACTTTACAATGAGACCACTAGAAACACAAAATTAGCATGAAAAGGCAGAGGGGGAAAGAAAGGGAAAAAATAAAAAGACTACAAAGCAAGAGACAGTATTGTTTTAGAATTTATGCCAAATGAGGAAATGAGAAAACTCACATTCTCTGGTATTTTTGTCCAATTCTATGCTAGCAAACGTTTCCAGGAGAAGATAAAACCTCAGGTGAAATGTTTCTAACCAGCACCTCGAAGTGAATGTCTCCCAAGAGACAATTTAGCATCACAAACTAATAGTGCCACATATCCTGGCAACAGTAACAATAGCCACATAATGAGGTTCCTTTTCATTTTCCTCACCAAGACACAAAATATTTCCCATCCACAAGCCCCTGTGTTTAGCCACTGTTAAATGCAGAGCACTGATATCAGCAAACAACAGACCGTACTTGAACTGATTGAGACTCCTTCCCCATTACCATGGCTCTGTACCACTTACAGCAACTTCTTCTCAGTCAGAGCTCCACAGATGAAGAACCACCCCCTTTCTCTGCAGCAACAGAAGCAGTGTCTCAAAAATCTGCAGCTGGAAAACCCAGTGTTTAGTGTAAAGAAGGTGCTGTGAGAGTTTTTATTTTTTTCTTTTTTTAAGCAGCCATTTGTTTCCAAGATGGCGCAGGAAAACTGTGGAGTGTTAAGATTGGAAATGGAGACTATTTACCAGCAAAGAGAGAAGGTATGCTATTTCCAGCAGACAGAGGAGAGCCCAGAAGGTCATGTGCTAGAATAAATGATAGACTGCTCTGAGATGTCTTACACAAGACCCATCTTGCAGATAAACACAACACAGTGTTCACTGCTGACCTGAAAGCCTTCAGAGCCATTGGAACCCACACAGAGATGCCAGTTCAAACTGTGCTCTAAAACCAACATGACACAAGAAATATGCAACTACTTCCTGACATTTCAAGGGCAGTACAGTGCAAATGACATTGTGAGTGGATGGATACAGGCGCAGAGCTGATGCAAATGCAAAACTAAAAAGACATGTCTGCAAAACACCTCTCCAAGTTTAACAGTGCTTCAGATTATCTGCTTAAACAGGAGGAGTAAGCTCAGGTCAGCAGACTACTCACATCTGCCCCACTAAATTTAAACTCTTGAGAAAAAACAATTACACAACATCTGTGGTGAACTCTGAGTCAGTACACTACAGAGATATCAAAGACAGGGAGGAGAGATGGAAAAAAAAAAAAGGAAGAGAGGAGGTGGGAGAGAAGAAGAGCAGCAAGCAGCAGCCACAGAGGAACCAACACAGACATTTGAGAAACCCATCCTCATGAGTAGCCTCAACAGAGCCAGAGGGGGCTGCTCAGAGCCCAGTGCTGAAGGAGTGTTTGTACTTCGGAACATGAGACAGTCTTCTGGAGCACTATGGAGCTGGCAATACTACCCTGTGCTCCAAGTCACACGTGCACATTGGCAGAACAGCAACTCCAGATATAGTGCAGAGCGGCCACACCTTCAGCAGCAGCAAGTGATCCTTTCCTGGCAGTTTACAAATGGACACACCAAATACTCTCAAAGTTTTATTCAGGAAAAAAATTGGGAGTAGCAGATGAAAACACATCAGTCCACAGCGCCTGCTGCTTTCTTTCCACATTTCTGAGCCAGCAAGCACAGGGCAGCAGCTCCCACCTTGTTCACTGAGCAGGAGGAGATGGTGCCCTGTGCATTGCTGCAGTAACAAAGACCACTGCACGCACAGCTGGGAGAGAAAGGGCAGCTTGCCAGGGCAGCAGTGCTCCCTCAAAGAAAGCAGATAAACACAAGCAGGGAGAGACCAGCCTGTGCAACACATGCTGTAGTTTTCCTACAAAATGAATGAACCTTTCTATTCTGGACAGTGAACACACAAAGTTCCCTAGGCCTTTGGGCAAGGGAAAAAAAAAGGCTTCACAGAACTGGGCAAGGACAGGTACTTCAGTGACCAAGACTCCAAATATAACTTACCTTCTTCAAAGGTTTTATTCTTCAGTGAGGTACCTAAGCTAAATTGAACTCCAGTATACTATGCTGGGCAGCCTTTGTGAACTCTGCAGCTTTAGCTGTACACAAGTTGTTTCTGTCAATTGACAGCATTTCATGGGCATTTTCACTCTTACCTCCATTTCATAATGCAACACATAGAACAGATAGCTGCCATGAGAAGTAGAGCTTCTTCCATTTTGCTTTTTTTATTTTCATAAAATGAGTTAGGCTACAATGCTTTAACACTCGCAGTCTTTTGTGGCTGCCTAACTGCACAGGCAAAGAATAGTACTTACATGGAAAGCAGCCCTCTGAATGTGGAAATTGGAGAACAAGGCCTCCCTAATGAAAACCCTCATTGTTCCAATGACTTCCATCTACCAACACCCACCACAGATAAAAAGCCATCCCCAAGTGTCACCTTAGGCAGTAGAAAATTTACTACCTGAAGCCAAGAGTAACTGGTTTGCACTAGTGAGGAATGAAACATTCCTGTTGAGGAGATGAATTAAAGTTTGTCTCTGTGGGACAGACAAGAATATTGTCAATTTCTATGCTTTTACTAAAAGGAAGTTACCCTTAAGCCTGTAAACAATGCTACACACACTGTAATGAAAGGCTTATTGTCCAAGTATATCCCCCTGGCCAGGTGTCCTGCATTGGCATGGGTAAGGGCTCCTGTTCTCCTAACATGCATCCTACAATCCAGGCCCAGTGTTTAGAGAAAAAAAAAACCCTTATTTGTCACTCAAAAGAAAACCCCCCAAAAAACCACAACTTCAAGAATATAGAAAAATACTATTAAAAACTTTTTTCTTTAAAGGAAGTTCCCTTTCTTTCTTTTATAACTAAATCCAGACATAATGAGTAAATATTCACAAGGGTATTAAAACTACTAATCACTCCACTCCTTAAGTGCAATTATTCTGACCTTTGTGAAATCCCTAACAGACTTTGATTGCTTTCACTTCCTACAGCAGTACAAACCCCATAAAGCCATTACAAACCCCTACCAATAAGCCATTAAACTCCTATTTTACTTTTCAGAGCATATGCATTTGATGCAACTACAAAAACAAATGCTGGAGTCCGCCCCGTTTTCCACACCTTCATCCAGGCTCAAACCACAGCAAACCAAAGGGCTGCAAAAGAAAAGTCCCCAAACGAAGAACTGCACTATAGATCCAAGGCTCCTAGAAAAATTCGTGTTAGCTATGGGAAAACTGGGAATGGAAATACCAAGCCCTGAGCCCCCACTAGTCACTGCCACGGCGGTATTTTTTTTCCTCCTTCCTTTCAGTGGAAGGAGCCTCCACCCATGCGCAATATAAACACAGGGTACCGAAAACTTGGCCAAATTAGTGGAAACTGGTGGAAAAAAGGAAAAAAAAAGTTGTGCCTGACGTGTCCCTCACATGATCCCGTCCCCCTCCCGTCCGCGTCCGCCCGGGCTTGTGGATGGGCTGGTTTAGGGGAGCCCGAAAAGAAGTCGGTGAGGAGTGAAAGCAAGGAGAGAGACAATACGAGGATGTCCCCGGGAGCGGCCGGGCACTGGCCGTCGGGCCGTGTCCTCCCGGAGCCGCCGCCGTCCTCACCTTCGCCATCTCTGGGATCCTCCGGGTGGGGCCGAGTCCGAGTCTGCAAAGAGAGATGCGACAGTGAAGGACAGCGGGAACAGAAAGCGACAGCGCCGGCCCGCCTTGGCTGTCCGCGCCCCTCACCTCCCGCCGCGCCGCCCTGAGCCACCGGGAGCACCGAGTGAGGCACCGAGAGAGGCAGGAGCGAAGAGGGAGGAGGTCCCGCTGCGGCCCCGCCGCTCTTGCCTCACCCGGGGGCCGGGCCAGCCCCACCCGGGGCGGGCAGCGAGCCTCGGCCGCCTCCCGGGGCCGTCCGCAGGTCGGGCACCGCCGGCTGCGTGCCGGCTTTCTTCTCCATCCCTGCCATGCCCTGGAAGGGTGGCATTCGTGCTTTGTTTCTTAGCGATCGCGAACCTTTTAAAAGAAAAATTACATTTGCCGATAGACAGCCTCCAGCAGGTGCTCAAGCGCCCTCCGGATGAAGTCCGTATAAAATCGGTTCCCATGACTCTGAAGGGGATCCTATCCCAGCACTAAAGGGCAAGTCTGAACTGAATTCGGTAAAAAGCAGACATTTCGTCAGCTAACCTAGCTTGGCTTCCAAGTAAGCCAGGTTAGCACAACAAGCACAGTGTTGAACAGAATGTTAGGGCTGTAGTTCTCAACTACCAGAAATTGCAAGCATTTCAGGCAATGACACATTTTTACTTCATGTCTTCCAGCAGGACCATCTCCCCGGCCCAGAAATAGGGAAGATATATCCAGTTTAGGAGAGCAAGGGGATGCAGTCTTCAGGGCTACTCAAGGAGCTGCTCCATCTAAGCTGCAGACAGACTCACTCCCTCAGCCACACAGCCTTGAGTCAGAATAAAGGAGGAAAAGTGACTGCAATGCAAATGGAATTCACTGTCTCTGCCAAAGTAAAACATGAACATAATCCCGCTGTGTGAGCATTTTAACATGTAGCAGTCACTTCTGTCTGAAAGTAAATTGCATTTACCTCACAAAAAGCAAGAGAAACATAGATCATGATGTAAATTTAAATATTTTGTCCAGCATTTCTTGTTGCCCCTGCAGTGCACATACAGTTCAGCAAAAAACACAAGATCCACCCATCTGGCTTCCTCTGCAGGACCAAGGAACAAACTGTTTGCTAAAATGTCCTGATTTACTTATTCAGCTCTGATTTGAATCTAATCCATTGAAGTGGCATTACACATGTGCCCAAAGATGCATGAAGGTAATAGAGACGCTGCTCATAGCACACATGTGGAAATGCACATATGGATTAGATGTAGAATCACAATAAAGAAAACATTATAGAGTATTCTTTAAAAAAAGAGCAGTTGATATTCAAATCGGTTACTTTTAATTTAAGCATAACTTTGCTTAGACATCTACCCCTTTCTGCAAAATTAAGTCTTTTTCTCCTTACACATCATACCCAGAAGAGACACAGGCCACACTGGATCATACTTCAAACTGTACCATCTAGAGAGTGCAGAGATAAGGAAATGCAGTGGAAGCTAAATCCACTTTGTTTGACACACTCCAAAATTCTGTCAATTGGAATGAGGCACGTGAACTCCGCAGTAAAGGCTCCTTGAGTGCCACATAGAAGTCAAACCTTGTTAGTGAATCAGATTTAATAAAGAAAAAATTACTGGGTGATGCAAACATTTTTAAAAAGTTGTATCAGTATCACGTGAACAATTAATGAGACTCTAGGAACTAATCAATCTGTAATCATCATCACTGTGAAATATGTTAATAGAATCTCTACTACAGCAGCTATCACACAAAGGTCAGTAAGTTACTTTCCTTGACACAAAAATATCTACTAAACTTCACAAATAAAATAAACCCTTGCATAACTTGGAAAAATGTGTCTGTTTGTCTGACAAATTATTTAGCAGTTAGCGTGGGACCAGCTGGAATGCATCTGCTCTACCTCCCTCTCCTTGCTGCAGCACGCCCATCCCAGCTCCCAGCGCCGCAATCCAAGGTTTGAATCCTTGGCTCCCTGAAATGCTGGGTATAGTTCAACCCAGGCACAGTGACACAATTCCTGCTATTCTAAAGAATCTGTTCCAAGTGGGTCATGTGTATAATAGCACATTAAGAGGCAAGGGGGGGACAGCTTGGCTTTTTACCTTTCAATTTAGGTTGAACAGATTTTTCTGGATTATAGGATTCTTGTTTCCTATGCCTTATTTGGTATCCTTACTACTTTATAGCAACTCTCAGATTCAAGGAAGTGATCCAACATATGTGTTGAATTCCATTTTGCCCTTTAAACTTTGTGTTGGGGGCTGTGGATTTGGAATCAAATTAACACATGCCTTTTATTCTGCAGTAAATATCTCTGTGTACACTTTGCTTCTCATTTCCCGTGGCAGAAGTCTATTCTATTAAAAATCAAAATATTTGAAAAGGTTTTCCTCTCTTCTACCTTCAACCAGCTCGTTATTCTGTTCTTTGTGAACAAACACGGGGTAACATTCAGTCAATGGGAGGCTACCTCTGGATTTCTAATCAGTGAAGGACAAGGAAAAGAATCTCAGGAGTGAGAACACAGAATATTTTTCTCCTCTGGAAGGGATCTGAAATGCATGATCCAAGATTAATTGCAATGGCTGGAAAAGGTTAAACAGAGAAGAGAAGGATCTTCTTGCCAACAGATGACGCTGGGAGTAAAACCCACTCCAGTCAACGTAAAATGTTATCAATGTGTGTTTAAGCAAAGGAATATTTACATAACTTCATAAAGCAAAGAGGCCTGGGGGAGCAGGGGGAAATGTTAGAATAAAACCATGGGAAACACTCACCAGGCCATTTGGCATGAGCAGATGTTTGAAAAGAAAATAAATCTGATTATCACAGAATTTCAGCCTTTGCATCGATTTGAACACGAAAGGAAAAGGCAGGAATAGCTCTATGAGCAAATCCAGGAGTAAACCTGAAGACGTGAACATGTGCCTGGAGAGAAATGCATTTTGTACTGATTGCCTTCAGCAGAAACAATTCAAGTTAAGCTAAAACACTTGGAGATGGTGACTCACAAGCACCAGCTGCAGGACCTTCTTGGCCACCGTGGGCAGGTGTTTCACCTGACAGCAGCTCTAACAATCAATAGTGCCCCCCCACAAGTCACAAATAAGCCTTCTAGATTTAGTATAATTATTTTTCTCATTTTTTTAAAAATGAAGACAAATTTTCACACAAGTTAAAAAACCACATGAGGTCATAGTAGTCTTTTCACCTCCCCAAGCCCCTCCCTGCTCTTTGCATCTTCAGTCACTAGTAAAATCATACCAGGATGTAACAGTCTGCTTCCCAGGGCTGCTGCTGGCACAGTGCACTTCCAATTCTTCCTTAACACAGAGCTGCAAACACCTGGAATGAAAAACAGCAGTAAAATATCAGAAAAGAGTGTCATTGCCTTAAGGCATTGCCTTAGCTCTGACACACATTGAGACTTTGCAAGCAGGGCCCTGTCAGTTCCCAATCCATTTCAAGGCACAAGACTTGTCCATACAGAGTGAAATCCTGGGGTTGTAGCTGCACAGGAAGGCAAAGAGTGCATGCAGGAATCATCAGATACGTGAAATTACCTTGATATGGGGTTTCTAATAAAGGGCTTGAAAGTGTTTTCAGAGTCTGGTTGCAGCACTAAAACACATCTGTGTGTTTTTCTGGAAACAATGGAAAAGTCCAGGGGGATGAAAAGTTAGTACAAAAGTAGTTCATTTCAGGAGCACAGGCCCTTGAAGTTGCTTTTAGGAGTTTGGAAAATATAAATAAATAGAAGATGGATGGTTTGCTGTATCAAGGCAGTCTCCCAGCAGGTCCTCATCTCCTGCCCAAAAGCATTGTGCCTCATTTTGCTACCAATGCTATTCCTGAGCTGTTATGTGACCCTACATAACTACCTTGAAATGCATCACAAAAGAGAATAAAAGAGCAAGGCCCTCCTCAAAGCTGATTTTGCTCTGCTATGTATCCAGAAGCTGCTGAAAATGGAAAGGTCCTTCAATTTATCAAACAGATTTGGAGCACAGGAATCACATTAAAGCACTTCTCACACAAGATAGAAAGGCCAAGGCCTGTTATTGTCCTAGTTAGAATATTTCGTCCTAAAAATAAAATCCCATTGCAAAATATTTTAAAAGCCTATTGTAGAGGCACTGAAAGGCAATAGGCTTATCAAGGGAGATTTTCAGGCCCTGGAAATTTCATGGAGCAGACCATTTCCTTCTGGAATTATAACTGAAGATCAACCCTTAATGCTTTTCCACACTTTAATGTCTCTTTGAAAGTGAAACAGTCCAGACTCCTTGATGAACCACTGTCAGTAGCAAAGGTGAGGGTGGGAAAAGTAGAGCAGTTTCTAGTTCATGGTTTGATTAACACTGACAGAGAGGAATCTGTTTTGTGCCAGACTTGGTGCCAGAGGATAGAAATTTCTCAGTGCCTCGTTTCCCTGAGCTCCTACTCGAGGACAGCTCAGCGCAAATGGAGAGAGCTTTGTGCTGCACTCCAACACCTTGTGGGTGGAAGGTGTGAGGCAAACACTAAGCAGTAACACCATTAAAATAAGGGACAAGAGAGGAGAGTTTTACTGGTTTACAGGCAGGGAAAAAAACTTCAGAGTTTAACACTGACAAAATTTATAAAATTCTTTCCTTGCTGCATGTGCTGGCATCAGGGGGCTGCTGAACGACAGGCTAAGAGTACAAAGTAGAAGATTTTGTTGTTTCTTAAAGCACTTTGGAGACTAAATGTTGTCTTATATTCCAGCAAAGACAACTTCCTCTAAGTGATTCATTACTTCTAATCCACAACCCATTACAGGGCAGCACTCTGACAGATTGTTGATTTCTGTGGGGACACCAGTGAAGAGGTTAATGGGAGGTACAGGCATTCATACCAATTACAGCGGCAGGCAGCTGAATTCCTCTTACTGGAAAACAATGTTATTTTCATTTACTCAGAGGAGGTGCAGGTTTCTTTGAAATTGTCTTTAGAGTAAGACACATCACAAGGTGGCCATCAGTGCTATAGCCTCAATTCAAGCAAAGACAAATTACTTGAGCCAGATTCTAGTCCTTGATGCTACTCTTGGTTACTAGGACAGCTCTACAGCACTATACTAAGGCAGGACTTGATTTCCAAGGTAATTCTTCCTGAGGAACACAGTTTACATCCCTCATTACAAATGGACTCCTCCTCTGGGGAAAGGAGGGAGAAAAGGAGCCAGGTGCTCAGGCTGTATTCCTGCATTTCCAGCTGTTCTGAACTACAGCTTATCAGGAGCAGATCACTTGGGCTTTGTGCTCTACACTTCCACACAGAGATGGTGTATGAGGGCACAGCTCATCTATAATAGCAACCATTTGTCTTGTCCCCCATCCAGGAACTTTGGCATAGCACTAAGTAACTATCCAGAGCAACCAATTCAAGTTCAGAAAGGTATTTCCCTTAACCATTAAGGCCATTAGTTCTACTTAGGAGAGAGGAGCAGAGAGAAAAAGAATTGAGTTTTGTTAGTTTAATGGAAATTAAAAAAAACTGAGGCATGAAAATAAATATCACCCATGAGTGCTTGTTTCCCTCTCTATGGAGAGCAGAAATAAGTTTAGCTGAAATCAACTGGCATAAGGTCACTAAAAGTGTGGGCTTTGCATTTACTCCTCTGTAAAACACTTCTAAGTGAGGTCTTGTAACAAGACCTCTTTTTCACCAGGGGGCCTCCCATTAGAAGCCACACAAGAATCCTGGGATACAGGAACAGCATTATCTTCATTTTCAAATGGAGAATAAAGGCAAGCTGAGGCTCAGTGGTGTCCCCAAGGTCACTGCTGGGGACTGATAACTGAGCCCAGGTTTCAAGTCACAAGCTACTGACTTTGCACTGCTTTGTTTTTTCTCTCTCCACTTTGCCAAAGGCCCTCAGTGTCACTGAGAACTGCCTCCTTGATTTACCTATTGACTCATGAAGAAGAAAAGAATCCATAAATTATTCTGAAGGTGCCAGGATAAGAAGCACCCTCCCATCTCCCTGTGGCTATTCTCACCTGACACAGCAAAAGCCTTGGCTCCCATACAGAAGAGAAGAACAAGGCCCACAAAATTCTGCTTTGATTATGAGGAAGTAAGCCTTGAGACAAAACCAAAGCCTACATCAAGTTCTTTTCTCTCTTCAGCCTTTCATTAAGTTTCTAAAACATGCTGATCTCAACCTTCCAAGTGACTATTCACCAAAACCCTGACTAACAGTCTGATTTCATTTCAAACTGCGTGGAGCCCACATCAAACCCAGATAGCCAAACAGTTTTATCAGGAGGCACTTGTGTCCCACAGAGCTTTAATGATTTGTTTGGAACTGAATTTTATTCTTTCAGTCTCTAACTTCCCATATTATCCTCAACACTGGATGTTTAGTACTCTAAAACACAAGAAATATTTTTAGCACTTAGCTCAAGACCTCTACGGCCACTTTCCTGGTTTCTACAACACATTTTGATACCTGAACTAAGACAAATCTGCCTAAAATGCCAGCACATAAGTAAAGTGTGTTTTAATTGCTCATTGCCAGGACACACCCAGATATTCAAGTAAAATGCTCCATTTCTTACTTTTTAAACTTTAAAAGGTGAGCAGGCCACTCAAAGGTTTATGCATGAACAAAGCCATTCAAACATGAGGCTTTGGGCATAATCATGGATAGGACAAAACTCCATAAACCTTCTTTTGCTCACAGTCATACACAATCAAACAGAAACACAGTATTTTGAGTTGGAAGGGGCCCACAAAGATCAAGGTTGAAGGGTCCGCCACTGTCTAAACCCCAACCTTTGCCTGAAGAAAATATTCAAAGACATTTTAAAATAGTATTTCTTACTATTCTACTAATCCCACCCTGATCATTGCCAAGCTCAAGGGGGTTTTTTCCTCCATGGAATACTGGCCCTACTGTTAAAAAATAGGACACTAATTTAAATTTCTCACCTCCCTCATATTTTTGAAGAGTTGGCTGTATGACAGAATATTTTTATTCTCCCTAAACTAGCTGTTTGCCTGGGAATAAACTATAAGTTCAGGAGAAATGTCCATGGTGTTGCTCCTCTAAAAAGCCTCAGTGCCTCAGCACATCTTTTGGTGGAGTTTTTGTTAGTTTAATTCACATTTTCAAGGTTAAAACAATTAATATAGCACACCAACAACTTCCAGTAGCGTTAATAACAGCAGAGCTGTAGGTAAACCAGAGCCAGGTTAAGGTCCAGAAACACAGGAACAAGTGACATCTTGATGCAAACTGCAGTTCTGTTTACTGAAAGGTGTTCCTCCTCCCATCCCCAGCAATAAATTTTATGTAGTTATTATTCAGGTATCCACAAAGGAAAACTTGGTTTTCTTGATTCTATTGATAGCATTTCTAATGCTAATTTTTTTCAGATTAGAGGATGAATTCAAAGTCAGGGGCTGCCAGTCTTTTGAAGATCCACTGTTAGGCTCCTATGAAACCTCAAGCCTCTTTTTCCAGGAGTGATATGGTTAAAACAGTATTTATTCTTAATAAAAGTGCCTTGATGCAAATCTCTACCCAAGAACTAATGGCAACCACTAAACCCTAAACTGGCATTCAGATGCTACAGGATAATGCCATTTGCAAGGGGAACCACAGACTCCCTCATGTCAAATGTCATTTCCTGCCTCCTCCTCCTCCCATGTCCTGAGCTCCTCATTTTGTTGTACCTATTTTCAGTCAGTGGTTTGGCTGACTTCTCATGAGCTGTCTGCAACACCACCTGCTTGACCATACCCCAGGTAATCAAAACCCTAAAAATAAAATTGCTATTCCATTCCAGGTCTGGAGGCCATTGCTCAAAAAAACAAATGCCCAGATCCAAGAGTGGAGGTAAGAAGGAAAGAGATGTCATAATGAGAAAAGATATGTATCCAGACCTCACCATCCCCTGGCATGGGTGAAACTGAGGTTAGACCATGTTAAAGTTTTGTCACACAACTTTTTCCAACACAGCAAAGCTTGCTCCTCTCTAACTGCACAAGTCCTAACTCTGGACTAGTAAGAGGGAAGAAAAGGGGAGAAATTCCTGCCCTGATCCCTCCAACACCTCTAAAGCCCTTAGGCACAACATTGCAGGACTTGCAGCATCAGGGTGTGAGCTGCAGGAAAAGGTGGTGCAATCCCATCTGTGCCACAGTACCTTGGCAAATCAGCATGTTTAAACTTAGCATCCAAACTACCGAGCAGGAGCAGATGCATTTCATTCTTTTAACGGCTAACATATTTCCTTCTTTTAACAGCTAACCTATTTCCTTCCTGGTGTGCTATTATTTGCTGAAGACAGTTGTGGACATGAACTACCTTTTTGCCTTCAGCCAAAATAAATAAATATTTATGGCTAATTAGGACTTTCATTTCAGGGTTGGGAGCATTCACCTGGCTGAACAAGAGGCAACACCATACATCTTAGGAACAGGGAGCAGCTGCTGTGCCTCTAACCAGAGGGAGAAACCAGGAAACACCAATTTCACAGCAACTCCAGCCTCCACCTGCACCAGGATCTATATCCCAGTATAGTAGGGATATATACAATCGCTGTACAGCAGCTTAATATCGACTGACCTCAAGTTATTCTGCTGAACACAGCGGCAGAGAAGGATGGAGGCCTGCTTCTTGTCAGGCTCCCTGTCTCAGTCACTGCAGAAACTTTAGTTAAACCACCTTAAACCACGCTCAGTAGCAATTTTTTCAAAAATAGGTATGGCAATAGTCACAGGGGAAGTGAAGAGATGAATAATGTAAACGCTGACGTGCTGAAATCCCGTCCTATATTTCCAATAGTCCCCGGGATTTTGAAAGCGGGATGAACCTTACAGAAAGCGCGCCATCTAGTGGCACTGCTCGGGAATTGCGGCACTACTGGGGAAAAGAGAAGGGTTTTGCTTACTTACATATCCTAATATTTGATCCCAGAATATTTCTTCTTATTAAGCATTCCCAGCAGCTCTAGGCAGGCCCCCCACCAGCTCTGCTTTCTGCAGTATCAAACTGTGAGCAGGTTTCTGTAAGCCAAATTTTCCACAGGAACAGATAATCTCATGCCAAGAGTTTGTCTTTAACACAGGAAAACTCAGCGCTGAGCTAGAAATGAATCCAGTACAGATGCAGTAGGATCAATAGGGGAAAAAATAAAAGGTCCTGGTTTGTTTTTTAAACTTTTTGCCATCAATCCTTATTAAGACTTTGCATTTAATTTTGGGTTGTATGTTTCACATTGAGGAAATAGTCCATGCCCAAAAGACTGCATACTAACCTTACAGTTGTGATGAACAAAGGAGAAAACAGTAAAACCTCTCAATTAGTCAGATTACTTCAGCTGAGACTGAAGCCAAAATCATCACAATTCATAAAAGCATTTCATGCCTTCCTCTGTTCCCCTCAAAAGAAAGCTGAAAGGGGAAAGATTTTACAACAGTGAGATGTCTCTGCAGTCAAGGCAGATTTTGGCCAAGCAAACTATTATTTTTTAAATTTGATGCTCATAAATGATATCAAGCAAACAGCTTTCAAATAGTGAATGAGAAATCCAGCCATGCCTTGACTATGCTCAAAGGACCAGACTAAAGTGGAGGAACAAGATTTAAAAAAAAATAAACCACTTTTTAATTTAATTTCTGTTTAAATTAATATTGCACAGTTCCATGACTATGCATTTCCTTTAAAAGTTAAATTATTTCTACAGAAACTCCCCGGTGATACTTGGTTTGTCAGAGCTGCATGCTGAGACAAGCAGACAAATGAGTTTGTTACATGTCACACAGCTCTGCCCTGTCACAAGCATTTGTTGATGCTTGAGGTCTTTTATTCCTAAAATATTGTCAAACCTTTGTGTTTTCCATGCAGTCTGCTGTTACTTACAGAACTGGTGGCAGAAACAGGAGGTTGAAAAGGAAATTTGTTTGGGGACTTAGGGCCACAAGTAAAGGCCACCAAGTTACTATCACAGGGTGGAGGGGACCTTTGTGGATTCATTAAACAAGTTTCCTCACTGCACTCCCAGTAACCAGCCACCCACAAGCTCTTTTTCCCAAAGCAGATTCACCTGCCTTCCATACCACAAGAGGACAAGGGGAAAAGTGCTCTTTTCCCTGAAGGCCAAATTGCAAGCTTTCTTAGCTGGGATTATAACACCCTTTCTAGCAGTCTTTTGGGTTTCTGACCTGCATTAAAGTGACAGGTAACAGTGCATGGAGGAGTAGCTCTGAATCCATTTATATTCAGCTCCAGGAACCCAAAATTTTGGCCTCAGCCACCAGGAGCCTTTCAGCAGTTGGGTCACTGCCCATGTTCAGGTTTTGAGAGGCACAAAAACTCCCCACAGGTGATCCCCACCAGAGGCTTGCATTGTATCCCTGCTCAGAACTACTTTATGCCTCTGTTTCCCCACCTGAGAAATTAGGGTAACAGGGCTTTGCTAAAGACCAGCAGCCAGGAGAGGACAAGCAGAGCACGCACAGGCCAAGTGCAGCACATTTCCCTCCCAGTTTTTTTGAGTCATGGATAAGTTGATTGAATTCAGGCAGGTTTGAATGAGGTATGTGAACACAGGGCTGGGGCAGAGAAGAAATTAATCTCTTTTCCTTCATGTTTATACTTTGCACAACAACATACTGCAGACCTCTAATTCCTCTGTTAAACATCCATAATTTTCTGACAGCTAACGAGTCTCCAAGGGTTCATATGTGAATCAGGGCAACAGACATAGACAAGTCCATTAAAGTAGACTTCACTAAAGCGGAGTTATTAAATTTATAGACTTCTACTTCAACCAAACTGTGCATTTTAACAAAGAAATAGCTTACATCACTTCAATTACTGGCACTCTTAACAAAATTATTTCATTAGGGGTTTATGAAAAGACCATGACGACACAACATCTTATTTCCACAATTTTAAAGTAAAGGAGGGCACATCAACCCAAGACATGATACCCCTCTATCGAGGAAAAGGGTGCTAAGCTGTGTTCACAGCACAGACAGAAAAACCTCTGTGTAGACACCAAAACCTCTATGGAACTGCTGGGGAGATTTGGCAAAGAAATAGAGGCCTCATCATCACCTGCTCTGTATGACTTCACTGTCAACCTGGGAACTGTTTGGCTGAAGAAGACAAAAAAGCCCCACATACACATTTCCCTTCACCCTCTAAGGAGGGCCATGCCCTGCTCTTTCCTACACAATAACCCAAGCATAGCAAAATACATATAAACATGTCACCTGCTGTTCCTGGATCTCCTCTGCCCTGGGCCCCTCCATCCTCACCGGCTTCTCTTGACAGACTCCCACCAAATTCCTCCAGAGGGCATCGCTACTGCCCAGGCCAGCAGCCAAGGCCCGGGACATCACTTCCCAGGCCTCCTCTCTCTCCAGAGAGCCCACAAGTGCCTGTCCCAGTGCTTTTAACCTCTCTGTTTCCACCCTCAGCTGCAAGTAAACGAGTCTGATCCCCTCTCTATTGGCCACACCTGTGTTTTGCTCTGCTCCACCTCCACCTCCTGCCAATCCTCACTCTCTCCATGGCTCCCCCAGCCATTCGAATCCCCCAGGGCTCACAGACGCAGCCCCAGGTTGTCTCAAGGAGTCAGCGACACTGTCATAAAGTGAAGTCCTGAGAGTTTTTGGGAGGCTTTTCTCATTTTCAGGACGGGAATATCAAGGTTTCATGCCATGTCTGATGTTACCTGGCATTCACGTCGTGTAGAAAGGATTGGTTTGAATACATCAATCACCCCAAAGGAAGAGAAAACAACGGAGGGAAAGTATACACCAGTGATCCTTTCTCCAAGCAGAGCAGTTAAACTTGTCTGCAGCAATCAATCAAGGCTCCAGCAAAACCTGTTCTACCAAAGACAGGTGATCTTTGGCGAAAAAACAGATTCCTCTGAAAACTTCATTACCATGCGTGAAGACAGAGGGTTGTCTCTTGACAGGCTCCTTAATGCGGCATAAATTTTAATAAGCCAGCACACACCACTTCCCAGGTGTTAAATAGGTGTGAGTGTGCCCTGGTGAGCGCAGCAGACTGGCAGTGAACTCAGCTTTTAAAAATATTAAATCTTACTGAAAAAGCAGAAGGACCATTTGCTAACACAGAGATTAAGTAAAGCCTTGTGCACAAAGGCTAGAATGAAAATTAATTTGTTTTTCTCTATCAGCTGCTTTTTTCAGCAAGCAGGGACTTGTCTTTTAACCATTTTTGCAGAGTGCTGTTTCTGTCAACACAGATCCAGAAAAAGTAAAATACCCCCACCCATAAAGACAGAAATAATAAACTAAGCAGACTGAGGATGTACATTTTATCCCCGATTGTTTAAAAAATGATCCAGGAAATGCAAAATACCATTTTAATACCATTGCTATTGACAAGATCTGTTCTGAAGATGCTCATTTTTCTGGAATCAAAAATAGGATATGCATTTTCAGAAAGAAGTCACCTGAAGCACATGCTGCTGAATTTTACTGAAAGTCACACTGAAAACATGTAACATTTGGATTTGTGAGGCTTTCCATAAATTTCCTCCACTAATTATCTAGATTTCTCACAGAACTGATTAATACTTCCATTTCTGTAACTACATGAAGCAATATATTCCCCATTCTCTAAAACTTGCAGTCATTACTATGTGGTAAAATATCAAAGTAGCAGTAGAAGTAGTAGTAGTAATAATAATAATAATAAATTTCTTCTGTAAGTCCAAATAAGATGGACCATCATATTCTGTATTGAAAGCTTTGTCAGCTCAGATGTGCCCATACACCTGAACAGAAAACCTGCTTTGGCTGAAGTCCCCCCAAGGCACCTCAAAACAGATCTTAAATGACTGTCAGAATTTTGACAGCCCTTCACAGAGGTGGATTTTCAAAGTGGAATTTGAGAGATGTAACAACATTTGAAGGGAAGCAACACAGTAGAGAGTTTCTCAGGAATGCCAAAAAATTAAAGGTACTGAGCAGGCCTTGCACAGCTGTGGCTGTGAGTGGAGCTATGCCGCTACCTGTCACTGTGAAAATACACCAGATTAATCATGAGAAAAAGAAACAGATTGCTGTGTTTGGTTTAGAGTATTTGTAAATACCAAATTAGGACATTTCTGGCATAATTCTTCAGGCCTCACTGGGAACTGTTCTGGTCCAATGAGCCTTCATGTCTTTTAATCTACAGATGGGAAAAGAGGTGACAACATAGTTAGTGCCTCCTCATAAAAGCACAGCTTTATTCCCTCTAGTGACAGTCTAATTTTCAAGGGGCAAACATCGAGCTTTGTGCGTCTTCCCTAGCAGATCATTTATTGAGTTAACACACCTTGTTGTCAAGTACTTTCTCCTGCCTTTCGTGTTAGTATTCCCTGTCTGTACTCTCTTGTGCCGTGTTACAAATCATGTTAAATAAATTATTTTCTTCCTCAGAGTTTGTATCTTTCAAATACTTGCAGATTATTTGGTTGCCCTATAGCTGCCAGCTAACAAAAGCACATATATTTAACTGTTTCACTCTTTCCTTGTGGATTCCCAAGGGATTTTCATGGCTCTTCCCTCTGGTGTTGCCGGCAATGGCCCAGCACTGAGGTGTCCCAATACCTCAGTGCTGAACAGAAGGGAAATCTTGCCCCCTTCCAGGACAGGATACCTGTGCCTGTGCACTTCAGCAACACACAGGGCTCAGGAGTCATTTCCTACTAACGATTCCATCTTGTATTTCTCTCACCCTGCAGCTTGTTTACATCTTCCCTCGATGATTCATCTGGCTAATCTTTTAGAGCCTTTGGCTTACTTCTGCCTCTTATCACTGATTAAACAAAATGGTGTACACCTTCTGTTGAGAGGTTGGACACTGGGAATTTAGAAACTTCCTAGAAGATCTCTGGACAGTGGGACAGGCTCTTTGCTCAAGGGGTAGCCTGTCCTCCTTCCTGAGCAAAAGCATCAATCAAAGGATTGGCAGCATCAATCTTTGGGAAAACAAAGCACCTATAACGCCAGCACAGAAGAGCCGAATATCCACCCATCTTCCTGCCCTGTGACCACACCAGCAGAGGGGAAAGTGCTGCCTCCACAGCTGTGCCCTGAAACACACATCAAGAAATGGAAAATTGTTTGAATGGAGCAGATGTTTGATGCCACTTGGGTGTGTGATGCCAAACAACTCCCCTGTTTGTCCTTCCAAATTACACTGCAGATGACAGCACTGGAACAGGGAGCTTACTTAAAAGGAGCACTCATCTTGTGAATTTGAGATATTTATTGCTATACTGAAGGTATTTGTAAAATGACAACATTTGAGATGCAGTACTAGTACCAAAACAAGACAAAGCAAAGCGATTATAGTCCTCTGACCTGCAGATGTTTCACTGAGTAGCCCCCACAAACTTTTCTCCTGCACTGCTGGTGTGAAATGCTTATATGTCAGAGAAGAATCATGTACTAGTTTTCATTTTCCAGAGAAAGGTAACTGTGCCCTGTCAGTCATGCTTGTAAAGAGTCATTACAAAAATCAGATTCTCTCTGCTCCATACAATACAATAAGTATGAAGGGCTTCTGCCACACAAGTTATTAGAAGTGTCCCAACCATTCCCAAGATTTTAAACACTTCAGGGCTACTTATCTGTGAAGTCACCCTCTGAAGCTAATCTCTTGGTGCTCATGCAGAATATGTCACAGTTTTATGGCTGCTCATATTAACTGAGCAAAACCATTAGTCACCTTTTTTCTAATCACTGATGTGAGGCCAAAATCATTCCCATCATTTTCACAGAGGAAGAACAAGAAAACCGTAGAGATAAGAGGCTGATGGGTCACTGACAGGGAAACCTACACTGGATTGCTCTCTCATCATTTTTCCATGACTGAAAAAAACACCCAAGAGTGGAGAAGGGCAGCTGGGGCATCAGGCACTAGGAGGGGCTACAGACAGCAAATCCTGATGTCTGGAGGTGTGTGAGGCAGCATGGGATCAGCTCCAGGACTAGTACCCCAAATAGAATATCCTATGTCTTGCACAGCCCCTGCCAAGCGGGACTGCACATTGGGACAGTCTGTATAAGAGATGATGGATCTGTAATGATGCAAATTAAAAGACCTGACCTAAATCCCAGAGTGTGCAACAATTTCAAAAGCTTGAAATAAAAAGCCATAGTGAGCCAGCTGGAAGAAGGGCCAGAGCAGTGCCAACACCCTCTGGAGGAGGGCCTCTCCAACTTGATTGTAACTACCCCTGCACCATTAGCAGACTCTTCCCCCATGCCAAGTTACCCAGCAGCGAGCAGGAGAAGAGAGCTCAGATCACTGCAGCAAGAGCTGGAGAGCTGGAATATCCTATGTCCCCTCCAACAGCGTCCTCGTGCTCGCAGCACGCTGCCTTGTAATAGAGCAATGCACAGCAGGAGTGAAGCAGGCAGATCATGTACTGAGAGGTACTTGTTGAATTAGCAGCAATTGCCCTGTAAAAAAATACCCCACAGCAACGCTGGAGACCCAGCTGCCTGCAGCCACACCGCCCCAACAGCTGCCATCTAAATGTGGCTTAAAGAAGAACCCCTAAACCCCACACTTTTAAACAAGAACACCAGCTCTATAGCACTAAAATAATTTCTTTTTGCCAAGCTCACTGCACAGCTGATAGCACCTATTCTTAGCTTCTCCACGGGTCCTTCCTGTAGGGACAAACCAGTGTCTGTCCATCTTTGTCCATGGTGCAGAAACTCACCAGAGTGGGCACATGCCAGAACTTGTGTTCACTTAAGCTCACTCTCTGAAAGACACCCTGATTCCAGAGAGCTATCAAAAAACCATGGTGTGAAAGGTCTGCAGCCAAAGGTCTGCACTAATTTCTTAAAGGCCTCAAACAGGAATTTCCTAAAGGCCCAGAGGCCAAGTTGCCACCCCGATGCCCTACACAGGATGGGGGCAGTCAGCAGGAGGTGGCTGCTCAGCCACACTACATCAACACCAGTGCCAGGCATTACCTGGGGAGCAGCAGCTGCTGTGCTGGGGCCAAAGTGGTCCCTGGGGGACATCAGAGATGGGGTAGGGTCAGCCATGGGCTGTTGCCAGGTCTGCTCCCACTCTACAGGGAGTGAAGCTTACTTGGCATTTTAGTTATATGATGGAATAGCTCCTGTGGAGTAAAAGGAGGAAAACTGAATTAGATGGTTGGTGAATGATAAATTAGGTGGTTGAAGCTGTGGGGCGGGGCGGGGCGGGGGGGGAATTCTTTTAAAAGGTGAGTGTCTTCTGCACTGGAAAACGCTACATGTAAAAATTCTCTAATCGGGTCAAATTCGGATCTCTGTATCCCAAAGGAAAGCCAACATAACCTCCTCTACAGAGAGAGCCTGAGGGGAGTTTTATAATACTTTCTTACAGAGTAAAAGCTGCAGGGTGGGCGCACCTTCAAATTTCCCCTGAATTTTACATGGCAAACGTAGCTACTCTAGAGAGAGCGGGGGACCGGAGGGCGGTCGAGGACAGGGCACGCTGCATCTGCGGAGCAGCACCCAACCCGTGCCTTCCCGGGGGACGCGGAGAGGCGGAGGCGGCCCCGGGGGCGGCCCCCAACCCTCCCTGCGTGTCGCGGACTCACCTGGGGGCGGNGAGCCCGTCCTGCCTTCACCCCCCGCCTCTGCGGCACCTCCCGCCGGGGCAGCCCCGGCATCAGAAGAGCACCGGGGCAGGGGCGGTGGGTGCAGGGGGCACTGGGGCTGCACCGCACAGGCGCTCCGAGCTGGCGCGTGTTGTTCCTGCTCCTTGGGCACAGGTCCCCTGTCACAGAAACGATGCTCCGAGACCACCTGTCACCGGCAGGAGAAGCTCCTGGGGTGGCTCACTTCGAGTCGGGGCCTCCCATCCAGACTGAAATGCCCGCATGTGCACCCATCCTCCCCTCCTTCCCAGCCCGCGTCACCGTACACCGGCACAGGCCAAACAGCTCCGGACACCAGTGGGTACCAGAAAATGTCTCTCTCCTCGAAGACATTTGAGAACCCCTGCCCTTGGCCTGAAGCAAAAACACTCGTGAGGTATTGCCGTGGCAGTAGGAAAGTTATTCCGAGTTTTGGCCGCTTGACTCAGATTTTGGTGAATGATACAATTGTGATGGACCCACCATGAGTTCTGCTTTTCATGGTACCATCTGTCCACTTCCCTGCATGATTTGTCTTTGCTAAAGTCATATTCCCAAAGCTTCCTCGGATTTATAAGCCAGGGAAGTGAAATTTCACAGAGGGAACATTAGCACAGCTGCATATACTGCAAATTTTGTGAGGGCCTGAGAAAGTGTATTGTTTTCTGAAGAAATATACATCAAAAAAAAGTTCATAAATTCTACTTCACCAAGCCTCCCAAATTCTTAACATAAGTACAGCATCACCCCAAGTCTGAGCTAAGGAGACAACTATGTATTGAGTTATGACTTTACATCAAATCTTCTATCCTTGTTGGACCTCTGCGTAATACTTCACAATAAAGCTCAATATAACAATTTAAGGCAATTCGGGAAAATGATCACTTACCTTTTCTTGAAGTAACAAAACATCGTTCGGACAACTTCATCCATACTGTACAAAACATTACCTGGTGGAAAAAGGCAAAAAAAGGCAAGGCCAGCATCCATCATTCTCCCGTGCTCATCCTGGCTCTGCGGTCTCTGACACAATAATTGGACACTTTCCCATTTTGCTTGTATTACTACGAGGAATTCAACTACTCACAACAGTTTTCTTACAAGCATTTCTTGGCAGGGAATGAAGAATTGGGATCTTTGGAAAATATGGAGAGATTAACACTTACATGTGGTACAAAGAGAATACTTCATGTGAGACAGTCTGCTCCTGTGCACGAGACACTGGTGGGTGGCTGTTCTATACAACAGGAGGCACTTCTCAACCACACTTCTATCTTTTAACAACACCTGCATTCCAAGATACAACTGTAAAAGTGAAATTTCATTTAAAATCAGCCAAATCAACAAAAAGATGCATCCCCTGTTTTAAAAGGAGCATTTTAGTATCAAGATTTTAAGAGAGGTTGTCCATGCAGAACAAAAAAAATACTTGATTGAGAAAGATTATGACTTCCAGCATTTCAAGGCAGTCAAGATTAATTTCTGGTCTGTAACAGATACTTGGAAGCTGAATAAGCAGGAGAAATAATTTGGAAAAAAAGCCATTTTTGTTTAACTTGATTATCTGATTATCCCCCAATGTTATTAAATGTGCTATCATCTCTTAGGGATCAGATGTGACTCATAAGCTTGTCAGTACTCTGGATTTCCTCTGTACTGTAGGACTATCAATATGTGGTATCAGCAAACATTTTCTGACACCTTTCCAATAGAAAAAAAAACCTAGTTTCCGAATAGACACTCACTTAATTTTCACACTCCTGAGCTCTTGCCTCAAGCCAGTATTTAACCTATCTGTCAAGTAATATTTAAGATTAGGATACGAAAAAGTGCTTTTTTTCAGGCAACAATTTTGGTCTATTTTTGCCTATTCCCTATGAAACGAAATTAACAGTTTCTACTTTACAGGGACATCTGTTGCTACTTAAGAGAATTTGAAGATGCTTCTAAAAGGTTTGAAAATCTTAAACCACATTAAAATCTGAACTCAGACATTGGTTTTGTATATTCAGAGCCTTCAACTCAAACTGTAACAATTCTGGCTTAGCATGACACTTAACTCAGCAATGGGTTTCACTTGAATCCATAGAAATCATGGAAACAGTTTGCCTGGAGACAGGGAAATTGCAGGGTGTGGAGACAAAAAAAGGAGGAGTGTAACTTCTTTTCCTCTTTGTTGCTTGCCTGGCATCCACCCTTGGAAACACTTCCCACTTTCCCCAAGGGATTGCTGAGGACTGGGAACCAGTGTTCAATGCAGCACTGTCCACAGGATCATAATTTCTGGCAGGACCCTTTGGAGCAAAAAACTTCTTTCACAAGAGCAGTGAACCCCAAGAGGTGATGTGAAGGCTAAAGTACAGGTGGAAACAGCAAGAATATTTTGGGTTTTGCTCTGAAATATAGCTTATGGAAAATGATCAAGCAAGCATCCAGTGAGCAAGTGAGCAGATGAAGGTGTTACTACCAACTTGCCTTAAGCTGGTGTTTGGATGATTTCTTGGCAGTTCTGGGTCCCTTTTTTAATAAAAAATATTTGAGCATATATACCAGGCAACTCCTTTCCTAAATTTTAGCCTTGGAAGCTGTGATGCATTCCTTCTAATACATAAGGGACAAAGGTGCTTATCTGTGCTTCAGATAAAGAGCTTGTTTGAGTGCTTCCCTGGATCCTGGCCAGAATATCCTGTTCCTCATCTCAGCAGGAGGTACTGTTCATGCCTCACTTCTGCCAGCAGCACTGCTTGCAAGGATTGCCCATCCTCCCACCCCCACTGGCACTGTTCATCATAAAAACAAATTATAAAATACATTATTACATCTAGGCAGAGCCTTTCTTCCCAAATAACCTTATCAGCTGGAACACTGCATACATCATGTCATGCATGGATGTGTAAATGAGCAGGACTTGCAGCCAAGCAGCAAAGGCACATTGCAGTTAAGGCTGCCATGGAAAGAGAAGGTCAATTTCTTATTTATTTTGATTAGGCCATAAAAATTGCTGGCAGCTTGCTGTCAAGATGCAGAGATTCTGATGCAGTTTGGTTTTCTTCTCCAGTCCTCAAATGCGATTTTCCCTCCAGGCTCAGTTCAGTAAGATAATCCAATTCAAGCATTTCAGCCCACAGAGCATTCAGCTCAAATGAAGAAACGCTTCCATGTGGGCACAGTGGATCATCAGGATCTTCTTTGTAAAAATTCCTGCTTTAGCCTAAGTACCTGTGATTTATTGGCTCATTTATTCACTCTGCAGGGTGCGACACTCACTCCTTCTGAACACCCAGAGTATTTCCATTATTTCACTACCATTGTAGCCCTGCCCTTCACTGTTCAGAAACACAGAAATTACTCAGCTTCTATTTCATTAACTATTTATACTGACCTTGTTTTCTGTGTGCCCTCCTCCTACAGATTTCCCATGCTGTGGTTTTACGCCTCCTTAATTTGTCCATGAAATTCTTCACCCTTCCTAGCACATCTGCAAGCACCAAAGCTGCAAAGTAGCCTTTGTGTGAAGAAGATGGCATGGATCAAAGGGGATACAGCTGATTTCCAGCCCCAATACACGACTTATTTCCCCTGGAATTACATCCAGCTCCCCCTGAAGTTCACCATCACCACCACCATCTCTGTTTTGAAAAGGGTGCTTTTCTATCAGCCTGATGGATCGAGGCACCTAACAGTTCACTGAGAGAGCAGGAACAGGAATTTCTCCCACTCCACCTCAAGTAGAAATCTCAACATATGCTGAAATTAACATCTTTTTGTAATTGACGAAGAGTAACGTAGTTTGGACAACTGCCACAAACTATAATAACCCTTCCGAATTTGCTGCCTTCACTAATGAATATTGTCACCAAATTCACACAACAAAAAAGTAAAATCAGACAGAATTTCCACATAAAGATTGCCAGTAAAACTCCAAGGGCTATTTGCTTATTTTTGCCCTTGGAGAAGGAGTGCCATTCTATAATCTCATGGATATTGTCTTACACCTAATATTTGTGACGATATTTATCATAAACTGAAAATATAAAACCAGCATGGGAAAATCAGGCAGCACTTGTCCTCACTAGCAGAACTTGTGAGTTTCAGAAACACGACTTACATTTTCGTTTGTACTAGAACTGTAGTGTGTTAACAAGGTTTGAAAAGACAGCGTAACTGAGACATTTCAACACTTCTGTGTGGAAAATGCCAGTGTCTGGGGTTTAATGTTGGTGGGAAGATAAGAGATTTTCTCGTTTTAGCTCAAACGAAGCATAAAAGCCACTTGTAAAGGCCTTTTTACTTACAGGCAACATTTCTTCTGGCAGCCTGGATGTCTTGGCTACATTTTTGCCTGCAGCACTGACCGCCGCGTTCCCGATACCGGCCCGGCTGTTTCCTGAGGGCTGCAGGGCACCCGCACCTTGAGGGCTGGGCGCCACAATGGTGTTAACCACTCGAAATGTCTGGCATGCATGTTTTGTGGATTTTTTTTTTCTAAATTCCAGATGGCTTTCCTGAAAACAGGCACTCCGGCATCAGCTCAGCTGCCTCTGTCCCTTATGTGCCACCTCAGGGCTGAAGTGCACACCCGGCACTGGTGGGCCTTCTCCTCGGGTGCTGTGTGCACTTTTGGGCACGGCAATATGGAAAAGACATGGAGCTGTTGGAGAGCACGAGGATGCCGAAGGGCCTGGAGGGGAAGCCGTGTGAGGGGCGGCTGAGGGCACTTGGTCTGTTCAGCTGGCGGAGACTGAGGGGAGACCTCAGCATCCTCGGGAGGAGGAGCGGAGGGGCAGATGCCGATCTCTGCGCTCTGGTGACCAGGCACAGGACTCGAGGAAACAGCATGAAGCTGAGTCGGGGCAGGTTTAGCTTGGATAGCAGGAAAAGGTTTTCCAAGCAGAGCGTGTTCCCATCCGGCCACGGGACTCTCAGGGCCGTGCCCTCCCTGAGGGGACGCGCGCGAGGGCGGGAACGCGGCGCGTGCTGGCTGGGCACGCGCGGCGCGCGGCGATGACGCGCGCACGCTCCCCCCCCC